>ML663010.1:16387530-16713329 GCA_007570785.1 Antilocapra americana | reverse complement strand
AATTTAGATCTTCTTCTTCCATCTTTATTTTTTTTTTTTTTTAGTATATTTGTCCTCTTTGAAGCAAACAGTACTGCCTTCATTACTATGGTTTTATATTGGATTGGCCAAAAAGCCCACACAAACTTTTTTGCCAACCCAATATATTTTAAGCTCTAGTAAGGTAAGTCTCCCATTCTTTTTCCCAGAATAATTATGATTATTCTTGACCCTTTACTCTTGCATATGAATTTTAAAATTGA
The DNA here is from genome assembly GCA_007570785.1 of Antilocapra americana. NCBI lineage: Eukaryota > Metazoa > Chordata > Mammalia > Artiodactyla > Antilocapridae > Antilocapra > Antilocapra americana. Next base: position 16,713,087 of record ML663010.1, on the reverse strand, counting down.
CTTATAAATTCTGTAAAACACTATGTTAGGATTTTGATCAGAAATGCCTTTGGATTTATAGATTAATTGGGGTATTCACTAACTCTTTAATGTAAAAGATAAAGTAGCTGACTAGCAGTCTAAATGCACAAATGTTTCCATTTAGTGTATAACTAATATATCTTTCTAACTTGGCAATGCCTAATGGTCAATGCCTAACATAAAGCTTCTCTCAATAAATATTTGTGGAATTAATGAATGAACAATCTGTAGACATTTGTGCTAAACATTTCATAACTTAGAATGTGTTTTGAGAACTCTACTCCATTAACTAAATTTTCCAAATTCTGAAAATGTTCTTTATGATTTAGTGTGAGACTATAGTTTCTCATCAAGAATACTTAATTTATAATCATTAAGGATGTACTAAGTTGACATTTTTCATTTTGTGTGGTAATATATTAATAATTATGGCATCATTCCTGCTTATTTGCTGAGGATTGTAGAGTGAGGGACCCTTCAGATTTCATTTTTTAAACCTCTTACTGAAGTATGATTAACATAAAACTATGTACATGTTTAATATATGCGTACGACTTGGTGAGTTTGGAGATGTACAAAAGAAGGCAAAATACTAGTTGTATGGCTATTTTGAATGGTAGCCTCTGAAAAGCTAAGGTCTGGGGTTTTTATTCTCTCTTTATTGTAATGACATTTAATATTCACTCCAAACTCTAGTTATTTGGTTGCCACAAATAAGGTATTCTTTATTTTTTTTTGACAGGTAGTTGATATGGTTTTAGTTAAATCTAATGGGACAGTGTGATGGGGAGATAAAACTAAGCATTTCTTCATGCCATTTGGTGACCTGACCAAGGAAATTAGTCTTTAAAAATTCCTTAAGGCATTTTCATTTAATTTAATGATCAAATTAGAGATCAAAGAAGGCATATTTAACCTCAATAGCTTCCATATTTTTTACCTGCTTTAATTTGAATTTAGAAGTGATTGAACATAGGAGGTCATTACATGCACGACTATCCATTCTGGTTTTGTGAATTCATGTTCGAGTCTTGAAAATAAGTTTACTGCAAGCTTTGCATATAAGACTGTATTATGTATTTATCTTTCCTTTATGGTTATCCATCACCTGACCCATTTCTTCTGTTTGGGGAATCTCCCTTGTTCCCATTCTGACTCTTTAAACTAATTGTTTATTTTAATAGTCTTTGATTGTGTGAGCTATTTCCTATCTTTCCAATAAATTCATTTCCTTCTTAAGTTTCTGAAAATGTCTGTTGCTTTAGTGCCAAAGCACTCTAAGAACAAGGAGGAATTAGTCAGGTGAGGATGAGAGGAGGCAAACAATTCCAAGGCAGAGGGCAGAGTGTGTACCTGAGTTAATAAGCCACTGGTCTTTTTGAGGCATTTTGAGAAAGCGACGTGGCTGGAGCCACTGACATGAGAGTGACATGCGTTGAAGTTCAGCAGCTTGATAAGGGCCGGATACACAAACACGAGCTGGGTGAGGATTTGGGGCTTCATCTCAGAGTCGTATTTTGTTATTGTCTTCATTTTTATTTTTGTAAAGCAAGATGTTTACAGCTAATGTGCTTTGGCAGCTGGACTCAGTGGGGGTAAAAGCAGACACTTATTCTTTCTTATCATTTTCTGTTAAACTTGCTCCATTAAGTCATTTCTTCCTAGATTATGGATGACAGCTAGGTAGCATTACTTTTCTGATTCTTCTTAGATGTGAACAAACGTCTGTCTGTTTTAGGTTATGAAATATATGGTTCAGTCTAATATCAGAGCTTCACGTTTTCATCAGATTATAAAATTCTCTCTTGCCCTTAGCCAGAGCCTAAGGTGGGCTTCAAGCTCGCTTTCCAGGAGGGGTATGATCACTTGCTTCTCCACATGGCTTCTCTCCTCCCTCTCTCCCACTGAATGGGCCACCTCTGACTTCTCCAGGGTGGCAGGTAGAAGGCATGAGGCTATCCCTTTCCCGGGAGGCTTCTTTAACACACCTGCGATTTCCTTACTGTTCACAGTGCTTCTCTTGCTAGAGATTCATGATCTCCCCCATTCCTCAGCTTTCAGTCCCTAGTCTCTGCCAGTTCTCATATAGCTTCTCACCGTCACTCTCAAGTGGTCCTTCTCCAGGAGACTCTAGGGGGTGGCTGAGACAACAGGGAACCTGCAGGAGGAGGCAGGCTCACTGTTTCACCAAACTCCAACAAGAGTGTAATCATTTTTCAGACAATCTCAATTCCTTTTCACTCTGCTGTTAGGCTGACCAAACTCTTGCATTTAGTCTTTTTTTCAGGCATAGTTCAAATAATTGCTTTTGTGTTTCCCCAAATTCCAGGGGCCATTGCCAAGCTCTCCAAATGCTTCTTTACAAAAATTAATTAATTAGACTGTGTGGGGTCTTAGCTGTGCATACAGGATCTTTTGTTGCGGTGCATGGACTCTCTAGTTGTGGCTCACTGACTCCAGAGTGTGTGGGCTTCGGTAGTTACGGCATGCAGACCTCACTGCTCTGTGACATGTGGGATCTTAGTTCCCTGACCAGGGATCAAACCCATGTCCCCTGCATTGCAAGGCAGATTCTAAACCACTAGACCACCAGGAAAGTCCCCACATGCTCTCTCTGAAGCTCCCCCATGCCAAAGGTTTCCTAATCACTCCTCAATTGGCTGATCAACCTTTTGGGCTTATTGCAAGCCTTGTTTTGGACTATCGTCTTTGCAAACCTAGCACCTTCTAGTACAGTGTGAGTGTAACTGACATCTATTCCTCTTATTCTGGGGGCTTCAGTCCAGACGCACAGTAGGAAAAGTGCCATTTTGATATTCTCTTGCCAAGTGATATATATGGTTAGATGGTTATTATTCACACAATTTTATGAACATAGTCTCCAGTCACATCTCTTCCCCATCCTCCATGTAAAACAAACAAAACACTGATAGTTCTTATATTTAAAAATCAGAATGTTTTCTAAATTGGAGCAGATCTGAGTTCCTTTACCCTAGACAGTATTCAGTTAGTCAAACAACTCCTACCTCAATATTTTATGGCAAGTATGGAGCCCTTTATCTTCTTTTGGTTTGGAAAAAACACAACTAGCTGTCAAACGCTTGAATGTGGACCAAACATTTAAATAGTCAGTGAAAATTTGAATGTGATGTATAAAGCAGTCAGCAAAGTGGAAAGCCCTCTGACCACTTTCAAAATAATCCAAGCAAACAGCAATTAGGGATATATTCTACTTCTTTCCATTTGTTCACAGCTCGCCAGGACATAACCTGAGCTCCCATGCATATTGGGAGGGAAATGGACGGCGCTTAGATTGTTCCTTACTTTGATATGTGACTGTCAGGGTTGCAAATAATGTGCCTGCAAAAGAAAATTGCCTCTCGGTGCACCTGAAGGTGGAATTTTAAAAAATGTTTTTTCCTCCTTCCTTTTCTCTTTCCATTTACTTAGCATTACGTGACCCTGCTGTTAAACATCTGAGGAGAAAAAGGAATTGTTTATGGTGGTCCCAGTGGGATGAGTCTGACCAGGAGAAAGAAGGCAACGTAGCAAGGAAGCATTTCCAATGTTTATTTAGTTTATATTTATTAAGCACCTATTGGGCATCAAGAACATGAAAGGTGGTGACTGCCTACTAGAAACTTTTAATCTGGTTATGAGGATAGGATACATGTCCCATAAGTTAAATTCAACTTGTAATATTGAAGGCAGAGCCATCTCATACTGGGAACCTGCAAAAGGCAAAGCTACTTCCAGGAAAATGGTAGAAGCTACAGAGAAAAGGGTCTGAGTAAATGTAAGTTTCTGACAGAACTGATGAAAGAGGGGTTGGACCGTCTAGTATAGAGATGAGTTTCATGTCGTTCAAGGTATTTAAGCTAGTCTGAATAAGCACTTAGAGCATTCGTAGATGGTATTATTGCATCTGATGAGTTTTTCTCTGAGATGATCTTTAAAATACTCAAATGACTTTATGATGCCTTGATTCTGTGAGTCCTTAGGAGAGGGAGCATGCATAGGCTCGTAAAGTGACCAGGAAAGCGTTTGCTGAGGTTGAGGTGTGAAAAAAGGAGCAGAGATGGGACAGAAGAAGGAAGGGAGGTGGGAGCTCCTGACAGCGGGAATACTGTGAGGTTAATGAAAAGTCTTGAGCTTTTTCTTGACCATATATTGCAGGAGAAAACTGTTTTATCTCTAACCATATTTAGAAGGCGATTACAGTTTAAAGACCAATATCTTAATTCATGGGCTTCCCAGGTGGCTCAGCAGTAAAGAATCCATCTGTCAATCCTGGAGATGCAGTTTCAGTCCCTAGGTGGGGAAGACCCCCTGGAGAAGAAATGCAACCCACTCTAGTATTCTTGTCTGGAGAATTCCATGAACAGAGGAGCCTGGTGGACTCAGTCCATGGGGTCACAAAAGAGTTGGATACAATTTAGTGACCAAACAACAGCAGCAACAACAACAGTCTTAATGAATGTTTCATCAGGGGCTGAAAATTTGCCATAGTTGACCCATGAAGTCAAGCCTGAGGGATAGGCTAAGGAATTTGTCTAGTTCATATAACCAGAATTTTTCTGAGTTTCTGCTGTGTTGCAGGTATCAGGCACTGGGAGTGCAAAGATGAAAGGAGATGCAATTTCTTTTCTTGAATAGTTTATTTTTGAGCAGAAGCTTTTAAAAAACTCATCCTAAAATATCTTCTGATAAATACTTACATTCAGTTTCCCCAGTTTCATAATACCTCTAATAATAGAGATATTTATTGAGTACCTTCTAAGTGATAGATATGTTAGTCTTTTTATAGTTCTCATGATGGCCCTTTAATGGAGGCATTTTATTATCTCTGTTTGCTAAGGAAGAAAGTGAAGCTTGGAGAGGCTAAGTATATTGCCCAGCTATTGGTAAGTGGCCAATTGAAAATACAAATGGTTGCTAAATTAATTGAGTGGGTAGCATGTTCTAGACATTGCTCTAGACCCTGAACATACAACATCTTATGGAATCCTCTCAACACTTGAGAGGAGAAATGCCACTGTTAGCCTCATTTTTTGTGTCTTCCCCCAATTCGTGTGTTGAAATCCCATCCCCCAATGTGCTGGTATTAAAAGGTTGGGGCCTTTGGGAGATGATTAAAACTCCTCCAGTGCAGGAGATACGGGTTCAATCCCTGGGTCAGGAAGATTCCCTAGAGAAGGGAATGGTAACCAACTGCAGTATTCTTGCCTGGAGAATCCCCATGAACAGAGGAGCCCCATAGGCTATAGTCCATGGGGTCGCAAAGAGTTGGACACAACTGAGTGACTAACACCTGAACTAAGTCAAAAGGGTGGAGCCTAACCCTAACTCTTTTATAAGACAGCCTCCAGTTTGTTCTCTTGCCCTTTTATGCTAGGTGAAGATGCAGTGTGAAGCCAACCATCTGTGAACCAGGATATGGGCTCAACTTCCTAGCCTCCAGAACTATGGGAAGTACATTTCAGCTTTTCATAGACCCCCTGTCTGTAGTATTCTGCTGTAGCAGTCTGAGCTGCCTGAGACAATTGGTGCAGAGCAAGGATTCATGCCCAGCCTGTGTGTGCTTAGTTGCTCAGTCGTGTCCGACTCTTTGTGACCCCATGAACTGAAGCCCACCAGGCTCCTCAGTCCACGGAATTTTCCAGGCAAAAACACTGGAGCAGGTTGCCATTTCCTACTCCAATGGATCTTCCCAACCCAGGGACTGAACCCATGTCTCTTGCATCTCCTTCAATGGCAAGCAGATTCTTTACTACTGTGCCACCTGGGAAGCCCAGATGCTTGGCCCCAAAGCTGGTAGTCTGTAAAAATGTTACCTTCCTTCTCCCCACTGTGCTCTATGAGGATGTGCTCTATATGGATGGCTCCAGCTCTGCATTTCTCCTCACTTTACCAAAAAACAGAGTGAATGACAAAACCATTTTACGTATTTTCTTGAAAGGCCAAGAGTGGACTTGGCTGGAGGAGACATTCCCATTAGAATTCTGAGGCTAAGTGGCACCAGGGAGGAAAAAAGGCCATGCTCATTAAGCAATTACTGAGACTCATGATTAAAACATGAAGCTGCCTTTCTAAGAGAAGCCCTGGAATAAGTGGTACTCTTCATTTTTGCCTTGGAGCCTGCTTGTTCAGTGTCTAAGAAATTCACCTTCTTTTACTGGGGAACTGATGCAGAAGCAAGGACTGCTTCATCCATTATCTCTTTGGATCCTCACAACAACCCTTCAGAGATGCATGGGGGAAATTTGTATTGGGATTTTATTGGCCAGTTAATCAGATTCATCCTGCTTTTGAATACCGGATCATCTGTAGAATAGATGCAATAGTCAGGGATCCTAGTTTCAGGCTTATTGCTTGGATTGGATCTCATATCTTGTGTCTGTGACCAAATGCCCTTCCTCATTCTCTACCCCCTCAACCCTGGCTGCAGCTGGATCTTGGGATCCACATTTGGGCAGGGTTGGGCTTCTAACCGGGCTTGCTTCATGGCTCAGTTGGTAAGAATCCTACTTAGAAGATTCTTATAATCTTACTAATAAGAATCTTACTTATCTCAGTTGGTAAAGGAAACCCGGGTTTGTTCCTTGGGTCAGGAAGGTCCCTTGGAGAAGGGAATGGCTACCCATTCCAGTATTCTTGCCTGGACAATTCCATGGACAGAGGAGCCTGGAGGGTTACAGTCCATGAGGTTGCAAAGAGTTAGACACGACTGAGTGGCTAACACTTTCTCTTTCACTGGATTTGTAACCAGGTGCCTCATACCAGGTGAGTGCAGGAAGCCTGGGAGGGGAAGCTCTTCCACTCACAGGACCTGTAGCAGAATTCACCTTTCCCCAGTTGAAGTATATGGACGTTGGGATGTCTGCCTCTTACCATCTCCCTTGTTAGATGAATCACGCCATCTCCTCTGAGGAGAAACCAGTGGAAGTGTAGGGAGCAAAGCTTTCTGCCAAATATAACTGAGAGGTACTTTATTGGCTGGCAAAATCATAGGGAGATGGAGCACAGGGTTTTCACAACACTCCATGATCTTGTTCTTTTAATCCATTGACTTCTGATCTGACAGGTAGAGAATTGGAAGCTCAGAGAATTGAAGCTCAGGCTAACATTTTGAAAGTCACACTTTAGTGACAAACCTGGGGTCTTGTTTTGTAATGTGCCTGTGGGTGGGAGCTTAGAGCTCAGGAGGTCAGACCTTTTATGTTATAATATGCTAAGAGCCCCACAGAAGACATGTGACTTGCCCAAGATCAAACTGGCAAAACTAGACATAGGTCTTCTGACTCCTCCCAGCTCTTCCTAGCATCTCAGAGAAATTTTCTTCCTAATTTGGTGACATTTGTTCTATTATCTTGTGAGCATGGTCTTCTTACACCTGGAACTATCCCCAGACCAGTTAACTCAGAGTTTCAGGGGGACCGGGCCCCATCACTGATGTATTTTTAAAGCTGATCACCGACTCAATGGACCTGAGTTTGAGTAAGCTCCGGGAGCTGGTGATGGACAGGGAAGCCTGGCATGCTGCAGTCCATGGGGTCACAAGGAGTCAGACATGACTGAGCGACTGAACTGAAGTGAACTGAAGGTATCCTGATCTATAGCAAGGTTGAGAGACACAACCCTGGTGATGTCACACTTTTGTTTCATAGCAGTGACATTTTCTTGGACTATAGAGATGAGGGGAGATTGTATTTGCAGGCAGATCATGTTTGTTAACATTGGAAACAGAAATCCAAGTCTCAGCAGTTCCCTGCATGAGCCCCTTCACCTTAGTAAGTTTTGCCCTGTCTTGATGCGACTTGATTTTTACAACAGCCCCATGAGGTCAATGATTACTAACCTCATTCACAAAATGAGAAAACTAGGTTCTTACCTAACCCTGCATGGAAGCAGGTAGCTTTCTGTGCTGTTGTTTAGAAAAGAGGGTCACAGTAAGGTGTGTTAGAAGCTGATGTGTATGAAATTCCGGACTCTGACAATGGCATCTTCCCATTTGAGAATTCATGGGGAAATCCCATCTTGATTAACTAAGCCTCTTGCTAGCTCCCAACCAGTTCTGTGGCCAACAGTTGTACAGACTGTGCCCTGGAATCCAACCCCACGAAGTCCCAGTTTAGGTCAATGGCATCCCTAGCTCTTGGGCAAATTCCCTGCCTGGGTGACTATGTGTGGTGAACCCGTATATCTTCAAAGAGGTGCCATCTCAGTAAGGAGGCCATTTTTCTAGTAAGATGTAAAGGATGCTAGAACAACCCCCAAATATTGCCCTTTCATGACGGGCCGAATGCTGAAATCACATAAAATAAAACCAAACCAGTGTGCGACCTATTTCTTTAATGTAACATCATCTTCTCTAGGCTCTCTTTATAATGCACATATTCTCAGGAACAAGAAACTATTCTAAGCTCTTAAACCATTTTCCTCTAATGTGTCAAGGATTGATTATTCAAATAGAATAGGGGTTTACAGTTTTCAAACTGTCTTCACCTTGCCTTCTGCAATGTAGGTATTATTATTCCCAATTTACGTATGAACAAACTGAGGCTCAAAACAGATCACTGTCTCTCACAGATATAGAAGACAACCTTGTGGTTACCAAAGGAGAAAGGGAATGTAGGAGGGAAGAATCAGGGGTATAAGATGAATAGGTACAAGCTATTATGTATCATCAGTTTAGTTCAGTTCAGTCACTCAGTTGTGTCTGACTCTTTGTGACCTCATGAACTGCAGCACACCAGGCTTCCCTGTCCATCACCAACTCCCAGAGCTTACTCAAACTCATGTCCATCGAGTTGGTGATGCCATCCAACCATCTCATCCTCTGTTGTCCGATTCTCCTCCTGCCTTCAATCTTTCCCAGCATCAGGGTCTTTTTCAATGAGTCAGTTCTTCACATCAGGTGGCCAAGTATTGGAGTTTCAGCTTCAGCAAACTATGTATAAAATACATAATACTATGTATAAAATAGATAAAAAGGATATACTGAGTAGCACAGAGAAATCTAGCTGTTATTTTGTTATAACCTATAATGAAGCATGATCTGCAAAAATACTGAGTCACTATATAGTATACCTGAAACTAACATAATATTGTAAATCAACTATACTTCAATTAAAAGAAGATCAGTGTCTTGACCCACAATAGCCAGCAATTAAGGGCTTGAACTCATTGTTTTTTGTCTGCACACTTAAGGCTTTTCCCTCTATCCCCTACTGATGAGGATAAGGTTTTATTTTTATTCTCCTTGATTGCATGCTTTTAAGAAGTGTGTGCATCAAAACAAACATTTGTTAAAGAAGTCTCAGAGGCTGCAGTGCTGTCAGCATTCAGCAGTATCTTTCCAGGTAATTTTTTCAGTTCAGATGCGCCTTCACTTGAACTGTTTACATTCTATTTTCTAAGTAAGAAACTTTACATGATGGACAAGTTTCTTTTTTTAATTAGTATGAATCTGATAGGGCTTCCCAGGTGACTCAGTGGTAAAAACTCTACCTGCCAATGCAGGAGACATGGATTTGATCCCTGGGTTGGGAAGATCCTCTGGAGGAGGAAATGGCAACCTACTCCAGTATTCTTGCCTGGGAAATCCCATGGAGCCTGGTGGGCTACAGTCCTTGGGATCACAAAGAATCAGATACAACTGAGCACGCACACGTGATGAATGCTAATATGATAATGTAAGTTAAAATATGTTGGTTTCCTTGGAAAACTCATATATTGAAACATGACTGAATTAATTATGCAATTGCCTTCTCTTTGAAAATTGCCTTTTCTTTGAGCCTTTACTCAAAGAAAATAAACATTTTTGTTCATAGAATGTAGGTTGTAGAGTAGAGGAAAGAGATGGGCTTTGTTGTCAAACAGGCCTGAGTCCAAATACAGACTTTTCCTTACTGAGGTCTTTGTTGTCTGATGTAAATTGTTTGATAGCTCTTACCCTCAGTTTCCTCATCTGTAAATTGGGTAAGGAGTCTCACTTTGCATGATAATAAATCTAAAGCATAGAGCACATAGAAATCCCTCAAAAATGTTAATTGATTTATATCTCTATTGCACTAAAAATCTATTATCCAATCAAGTAATATAATTCCCTATTTTTTATGATTACATGTCCATGCATGCTTAGTTGCTCAGTTGTGTCCACCTCTTTTGTGACCCCATGGACTGTACCCACTAGGTTCCTTTGTCCATGGGATTTTTTCCAGGCAGGAATACTAGAGTGGGTTGCCATTTCCTCCTCCAGAATGACTGTTTGAGCCGGGGGCAGGGTGGGATTGGGGGATTGGGGGAGGGAAGGACATTCGCCTGGCTTGCAGAAAACAAAAGCCTAGGTAGATGAGCTTTGGCAATGTTCGCTCGTTTATTCATTTACTAATTCAGTCACACAGAGTAAGCTTTCTAAAGCACCGTATTTATTACTGATTCCTCTACCTAAGACTGTGAAAGGCTCCCCAGCCTCAGTCAATATCCTCACCTGAGAAAAGACAACATAATAGTATCTAATAGAGCTGTTGGGCACATTAAATGAGAATCTTAATGTATATAAAACACTCAGTTTCTGGTGTGAAGTAACAGCTCAGATAACTGCTATTTCTATTAAAAAATTAAAACAATAATAAACATTTAAAAACTATTTTTGTTGTTGTTAGTGCAACAAAAGGGTTTTCATACACTTCAGCCTGATTTGTGCTATACAATAACCCTATATTATTTTTTATTCTTCCTGTTTTACAAAGGAGTGAAAGGTTGTTGTTGAGCCACGAAAGACACTGGGATTCTTGGCCTCCAGAGGAGAAGAATTCAATCTGGGGCCAGAGATGAGGCTTGATCACTCAGAGCTTTTGTGTAACAAAGTTTTATTAAAGTATAAAGGAGACAGAGAAAGCTTCTGACATAGACATCAGAAGGGGGCAGAAAGAATACCCGTCTGCTAGTTTTTAGCTGGATGTTATAAAGTTACTAGTAGTCTGTTAATGAAAGAAAGGAATGTCTTAAAACTCAGAACGGCACCAGGCCCCTCATCCATAAGATGTATTTTGGGATAATCTTGGCATCAGATGAGTCATCCCGGGCCAAAAAACGATTGACTTGAATCTGGTAGAAGGGCAGATTACCATACAAATAGTTTCCTTTACATAGATTAGGGGAACAATGTCAGAGTATAACATACTGGTTTGTCAAGCTGGTTCTGAGCCATCAGGTGGGACTGACTTGAAGACAGAATCTGGGGTAAATGCATAGTAGTATATTAACATAGCTTAAGAGAAACATTTCCATAAGAAAAATGCTTTGGTTAACTCAAGGTTTGAGAAAAGTTAAGTTCAGGTGGAACCAGGTGTCATTATGGCAACAAAGTATTTTAAGAGAAACCTCTTTCTAAATTTGTATAGAGAAGGAACAACAACAACAACAATCACTAGTTTGTTTCCTCCTGCTGCTTAAGAGAGAGATAAAAAATGTCTCACACTTGCAGACTATTTCCTCCCTTTGGAGACCCCGGGTCTTCCTGCCTGTTACCCTCTCAGGAGGCCCCTTGGCTAAAAGAACTAAACTGATTTGAGCAGGTCACAAGGTTGGCAGGTCTTCATACTTCACGTATGTGCTCTTCCATGGTACCTTGGCTTCCTTTTTGATTCATGTACCCCTCAGGGGCCTGACATTTCCATCTCTTGGGTAAAAGCTTACCTTTTGAAAGACCCCTGCAGAAATGTCCATCAAGGAGGAGTTAGTTACCTTCTATACCTTATCACCTATGAACACATCACAGCTTCTTGTTCGATGGGTTATGTTGGGGTGTCAGATGCCCCAGCTCCTCCCTCATAGAACAGAAGACAGCTAGCTGGTCCTGGTTGCAGCTGGGGAGATATAAGAAAGTCCAGGCATTCTGGGATCCTACTCAGCAATGGCAGGCTTGGGTGTAATCTTCAGTGGGTAGGGAGGATGCAGACTTCCTACTGTAAAATCTAGAGAATAATGTCTGCTCTATTGGGCTGTTGTGAAAATAAATGAGCTAACAGTAATAGCTCACATTTATTAAATAAACAAATACCATCTAAGATGTATCACCCACTTCTTCCCAACAACAGCTTGGGTGAGTCTAGTGTTATTCCCATTTCTCAGAAGAGAAAACAGATGCACAGAGAGGTTATCTACCTGCCAGCTAGGAGGTAGCAGCATCAGAATATAAGCCCAGCCTCTGTGCTCGGAGAGAGCATATGGAAAAACCCCTGACCAGAGCGGGATCAAATAGAAGCTTGCCCTTTAAATGCCCTGAGTCTACTCATATTTTGTTTTCACTCTAGTCATAATTTTGTAACACTTTTTTTAAAAAGGGCATCTGACATAGAGAACAGGCTTTGGACACCGAGGAGGAGAGGATGGGATGGATTGAGAGCATTGCATTGAAACATATATATTACCATATGTAAAACAGATAGTTAATCGGAAGTTTTCTTATAACACAGGGAGCTCAACCTGGTGCTCTGACAATCTACAGGGGTAGGATGAGGCAGGTGTTGGGAGGGAGGCTCAAGAGAGAGGGAACAGATGTATATTTAGGACTGATTCACATTTCTATATGGCAGAAACTAACACAACATTGTAAAACAATTATCCTCCAATTAAAAAAAATATTTAAGAAAAGGGACATCTGAAATCAGATAAGTCCAAACCTGCATCTTCCTTGAGCCTACCAGTTTGTTGTTGTTGTGTTTTAGTCACTAAGTCCTGTCCAACTCTTTGCAAGCCTGTCAGGCTCCTCTGTCCAAGGGATTTCCCAGGGAAGAATAATGGGGTGGGTTGTCATTTCCTTCTCCAGGGGATCTTCCCCATCCAGGGATCGAACTGGTGTCTCCTGCATTGGCAGGTGGATTCTTGAGCCACCAGCTAATACCGAGCCTAGCAGAGGTGGTACTTAAAAGAAGGGAGCTGGCTTCTCTCCTAGAGGGTGGAGTCTCAGAGCAGGAGAAAGAAGATGAGGAGACCTGGACCCCTGGGAAGGAGTGGTCAGGAGTGAGGAGATGTTAACCCCTTTCTTGGCTGATCTTCTTCCTAGTACAGGTTGCGACTCCCACCCGGGGGCTCTGCTAAAGTGTGAATCGAAGCTCCTTTTCCCAGCAGTGCCTTGGGGGCTGCCTGAGGCTTTGCTGAGCTTTGTGGATTTTCTGGAGCTTAATTTACAGCCAGCCAGTGAGTGGAGCTAAAGCTTCATGAGAAGCTGTTAGTCCCCAGAACTGTAGGGGAATTCCTGCCTGACTATTTCCTCTGTGTGTGTCCAACTCCTTCCTCACCTCCCGTCAAACAGTCCAGCTGAGCAGCTTATCTCAGCCCAGTGGAGCGAGGGTCACACTTCCTGATAGCCTCTTTGTGCCCACTCCTCCCCCACCCGGGTCTCTTTTTTCAGCACAGGCCCCTGGCATTCTCAGGGCTAAATCCATGCAGTATCTGCTGGGTTTTATTAAATTCCTTAGCCTGGGAAGAAATGGAGTTGAAAAGATCCTTTCTCTTTTTCTTGGAGCAAGGAATGAGCACACACAGGCATGTTAACTCCTTAAGCTGACTGCAAGGAGATCCAGTCAGTCGATCCTAAAGGAGATCAGTCCTGAATGTTCCTTGGAAGGACTGATGTTGAAGCTGAAACTCCAGTACTTTGGCCACCTGATGCGAAGAGCTGACTCATTGGAAAGACTCTGATGCTGGGAAAGATTGAAGGTGGGAAGAGAAGGGGACGTCAGAAAATGAGATGGGTGGATGGCATCACCGACTCAATGGACATGAGTTTGAATAAACCCCGGGAGTTGGTGATGGACAGGGAAGCCTGGGGTGCTGCAGTCCATGGGGTTTCAAAGAGTTGGACACGACTGGGCGACTGAACTGACTGACTGAAGCTGAGCAGATTTGTTTAAACTGGTGGTTGTAGACTCAAATGCCTTCGGGGGCCAGGCAGGAAACATCTCTGAGGGAGGTGAGCTGAGTGAAGACAATAGGGATGGGTGGGGACTGTGGCAGACTGCAAAGTGCTTGAGCTTTTTCTGTAGTTACCCAGCTCCAGTCATTGTAGCCTGGTGGCTCAGACAGTAAAGAATCTGCCTGCAATGTGGGAGACTTGGGTTAGATCCGGGATTGGGAAGATCCCCTGGAGTAGGAAATGGCAACCCAGTCCAGTATTCTTGCTTGGGAAATTCCATGGACAGAGGAGCCTAGAAGTTACAGTCCATGGGGTCACAAAGAGTCAGACAGGACTGAGCAACACACACACACACACCTAAGTCACTGTAGCCTGATGGGAATGCAGGTTGAAGCTTGCCTGGTTCTCTGATAGTCTAGGAGAGGGTATGCCTGCATGCTCAGCTGTGTCTGACTCTTTGTGACCCTGTGGATTGTAGCCCACCAGGTTCCCCGGTCCATGGAATTTTCCGGGCAAGAATACTGGAGTGAGTTGCCATTTCCTACTCCAGGGGATCTTCCTGACCCAGGGATAGAACCTGCGCCTCTTATGTTTCCTGCATTGGCAGGGGGATTCTTTACCACTGTGCCATTGGGGAAGCCCAGAAGAAAGTGTGGAGCTGGATTTTGGGTGAAATTTCACAATTTTTGAAACACTCTTGAGTCAAACAAAATGCTTCTGTGGGCTTGTTTAGCATGTGTATGGTATAAGAACCTGTTTAGCATGGTATAAGAACCCTGATTTCAACTGTGAGGAAAAGCCCTGGCTTTGGCTACTATTTCTTCACTTCTCCCTGTCACTCCACCTGGTCTGATTTCAATCGAACTGGCTGTCAACCAGGAGACCTTGTTGAGCTGAGAAAGAAACTACGTGGGAAGTGTTTGGACCTTTCTCAGTGAAACCTGTGCATGGCGTATGCTTGTCCTTTGATTCTATTCTTTCACTCAATTATTATTTAACAAATATTGAAGGGGTATTTAATTTTTAAATTAAAATTAAAAAACTTTTTTCTTTTTTTAAAAAATAATTATTTTGTTTTTGTCTGTGCTGGGTTTTGTTGCTGCATGTGGGCTTTCTCTAGCAGTGGCCAGCGGGGACTATTCTTGGTGGTCGTGCAGGTGGTCCTCATTGTGGTGGCTTCTCTTGTTGCAGAGCACAAACTCTAGGCTTGCAGGCTCAGTAGCTGTGGCACACAGGCTTAGTGGCAAGACGTGTGGGATCTTCCTGGACCAGGGATTGAACCCACATCCCCTGCACTGGCAGGTGGATTCTTAACCACTGGAGCACCAGGGCTATCTGACAGGATATTTTAGACTCAGACTCTACTCTAGGGGTGCAACAGTGAGTATGGCATTGCTTTCAAGGAACTCACAGAATCAGAAGCAACACTGATTCCCTTAATAATTCAACCTGGTCGGGCTTTAATAACTGCCTATGAGACACACAGGAACATGGATGACAGAATTCTAAGCTCTGCCTGAGGGAACGAGAAAAGCATCCTCAGAAGATGCAGGAGGTCGTGTAAAATAACAGCAAGGCAGGACAGGGCAATGGATTTGAAGCCTGGCTCAAAAGATAAATTAGGTATGGGGTGCGAGGGCCTTCCAGATAAGGGGAAACGGGGAGACCTTGGGCTGGTGGTGCGGTCGTGCATGGTATGTTGGGAAATTAAGTGTTCAGTGTGGGGTGCTGATCTGGAGTGGCAGAAGAACATGCTGGAAGGGTGGTCTAGGGCCAGGTTGGGAATGGCCCTGTGAGCCATCTTAAGGACTCTACCTGGTAAACTTTGGGGAGCTAGTGAAGTTGTATAAAGAGGGAGTTCCATGCATGTCATGTCTGTTTTAGGAAGATCATTCTGGCTCCAGTGAGAGGAGTGATTTGGAAAGGCAGGCTAGAGAGGTTTGGTGGGGTCATGGGTTGGCAAGCAAATTGGAGAAGGAGTGAGGTCAGGATGTCAGGAGAGTGGTTCTCAGCCCAGGCTAGGTAAATCAGAGGTTCTGGGTTTGTGGTCCCACCCATGTGATTCAAAGTTCTCTGAGTGATTGGGCATCACTGAACTAAGAGACTTGTCTGGTGGCAGAAACATCTCAGGGAGAGAGAGAACTGAAATTTCTGGGGAATCCTTAGGTCTTAGGCAGAACCTTTATTTAGTCCAAAAGCTCAGTTTCACAGATGAGCAACTGAGGCCCTTGAGGGGCATTTGCTGTGACATTAGATAAAGGAACTTCAAAAAATTAAATAAATGATACATACTTTGTGTTGGAAGGAGCCTGAGATTTAAAGTTATGTGGCTCTGTTTTAAATTCTGCCTGGGTTACTCATGATATGCCGCACAACTCATTTGACCTCTCAATCTTATTTTCTCATCTTTAAAAGGGAATTATTAACACTTGCCTTTGGAAGTCATGGAGAGGATTAATCTTTGTAAAACATGTAGCACAGTGCTTGGTCCACAATGGTAAATGATGAATAAATGTTACTACTGTTCTGATGATTACAGTTGTAAGAAACCAACTTTGTGTGTCAGCTGTGGTTTCTGGCCTGTTCTGCTAAAAGGACTTAAGTGATAGGATGGTCAGCTGCAAGAAGGGGAGTCTGTCGGGAAGAATTATTATGGAAGCTTTCTATGAGTAGAGATTAAGTGAAAAAGGCAGATTGGATTTAAAATCCCTTTTGTAACTGATCTCCTATAGTTAGTTTTCTAAAGCATGTGTTATTAGCTGTTATTCTATGCTGTCTCCTCTCCCCCAAATTTCTTTCTTCAAAAAATAATTTTAATTTTGAAATAGTTTGACTCAGCAGAGGTTCCAAAAATGGTATAGTTTTTGTGTACTTTTCACCCAGTTTCACCCTGTGATAATATCTTATACAATCATGGTTCTGTTAATTATTAACTATTTCTTCTTTTTACAGAACTGTACTTATACTACTATTGTTTCTTACTCCTCTCTCAACATAATCATCTAGATGCTTTATAATAAATTCATGATAAACATGTATTTCAATGTCTTGATATTTCACCATCTAATTTAAATAGTTTTCTTACTATTGGACTGGTGGTGACATTCCAAGCAATCATATAGGTTGTTGCTGCTGTTTCATTATAGTATTGCTGGAGAGCATCTATGTTGTTGCTCAGTTGCTAAGTCGTGTCCAACTCTTTGCAACCCCTTGGACTGCAGTATGCCAGGCTTCCCTGTCCTTTACTGTCTCCTGGAGTTTGCTCAAATTTATGTCCATTGAATCGCTGATGTCATCCAACCATCTCATCCTCTGTCTCCCCTTTCTCCTCCTGCCCTCAATCTTTCCCAGCATCAGGGCTTTTCCCAATGACTTGGCTCTTCGCATCAGATGGCCAAAGTATTGGAGCTTCAGCTTCAGCATTAGCCCTTCCAATGAATACTCAGGGTTGATTTCCTTGAGGATTGACTGGTTTGATCTCCTTGCTGTCCAAGGGACTCTCAAGAGTCTTCTCTAGAACCACAGTACGAAAGCATCAATTCTTCGGAGCATTTTTGTGTATAAAGCTATTTCCAGATTCAGGACTATTTTATTAGAATGGATTCCTAGAGGTAGAATAGCTGGGTCAGAGGATCTGAATGGGTGAAATCTTTGGGGTGTATATTTATTGGTGGTTACAGAAGAACTGTCTGAAGTGAACTAGAGGGGGCTGGTGCTCCAGGAGCTAAGGGAGGGACTCCAGGAATGACCTTGAACTGAAAAGGCTCTAAATACTGGGGCAGTGAAGAGACTGCAACTGAAGTTAAGCAGAAGCTGCAGCAACAGAACCCCACTGAGCCTCAATTGCGCAGCAGCCCCTCAACTCCTGGTGAGAAGTCCAGAGCCCTGAGGCTTTGTTCTTCTTGACATAGCTGCCTGCTCAGTGCCTCTGCTGAGACTCACCTCTAATCTCCTGTGCCCAGGCTCTGGGCTCTTTCTTCCTTACCCATTTCAGGCCATTTCACTGAAATCCGAGTAAATGATTGATCACTTTAAAGCAAGGAACAAATGGACTTGCCGGGCAATCAGACCGCCTTTCAGCCAGCATGTATTCGAGCACCCAGTGGTGGGTGCAACATCACTGGTATATAACGGTTGGAGTTTTCTGTGCTGTGACAGGCAGAATGAGCCTAGTGGTTTGTCTGGGCTGTAGTTAAAGGCTGAACAGGAGCACTCTCAGGGTTGGGACTGGATGTTTCACTTCTTACCAAAGGCTAAGAATTCCTGTACAAGAGGTGTCCGGGATGCAGGGAGCCAGTGCTGAGACAGAGGAGATCATGGAGTGAATTGATGGCTTGTCCCCCCAGCACTCCGCTTAGCAAAATCTGTGTTCCTGTCTCCTTGAGCACGCTATAGATGTTGTTTCCCAGCATCCCTCGCAGGTAGATGCAGCCATGTGACTGAGTTATGACCAATGGGAGATGAGCACAAGCAACGCACTTATTCCCAAGTGCTCGTCTCCTAGGTAGCTCGTGGTAGTGGAGATTTCCTTTGGGGTGATGGAAACTACATGCAAAAGATGGAAGTCTGTCGGCGTAGTTCCCTGAATGACTGTGTGGAGCAGAACTGTAACCTTTCTCCCCAGCCCCACACCACAGTCCATTTATCTCCCTACACTGTTATGTAAACAACACATACATTTCTTTTATGTTTAACTATCCTACATTCTGGGTCTATTTTTACATTTTTGGTTACCCATATAATGTGCAGTGCCAATGCTATTATCTTAAAATTTCAAGAAGACCCAGCAGGGCTGTTCCAAATACAGGTTGGAAATGGTTCAAAGGGATCTGCAGATGGAAACAAGGCTTGTGTACTTGCCAAGGGATGGATATCCTCCACTCTCATTGCCAACAAAATTACTTAATAGTTTTTGAAATGTATCTTGCTTTTCCTCACCTTCCTGTCTTTGCCCATGCTAATCCCAGTGCCTTAAACAGGCACCCTCTACCCTGCCAACTCTCAGTTTTCCTATGGACTTAAATAATTTTGTTGGCCATGAAAGTGGAGGTAATATAGGCAACACTTTGTAATTACTGAATTTTTGTGTCCATCTTACTAGCTTTTGAGTTCAGGAATCATGCTTTGTGTATCTTTATAATCTGGTGTCTGGAACCTCAGGGGCTTCAGTAAGTTTTTGTTGAATAAATGAGAGTTGGCTGAGACTAAGTCACTCATATCCACTGGCCTCAGCTCTCAGAGCTACTGCTCTGATGTTCAGCCCCATAGGCTTTCAAGACAGGATGAGCATAGTTTCCTCCAGCTATGAAACAGCTGGAAGCTTCTTTGCAAATGACAAAGAGGAGCACTGAATATTTAATGCTTAAAAGTTAAATATTATTATAAAAGTAATTTAATATAAATGGCTTTCAGCAAATCTTTATCCATATTTCATGACTGCAATGGGTGTCTGGGTTCTAATGTTTGTGAGCAATTAATTTTAATGATTACCTGCCCTCAATTTCTCTATTTTTCTCCTCTGTAGACCCCCAAGTTCCATCAGGAAAGTGAAGAGTTAGACATCAGCTGTCACTGTGAATACAAAGAGGAAAGAACCCTGAGATGAGGTCTCCAATTGACAAGTTAATAGGCATTTGGGAGTTGCTAAGTGGTCATGAGCAGTGATGCTGTAAAACCCTGAAATATGATATGGAGTTGGTGACATGATGCATTTTTTCCCCCACTGAATAGTTCCCAGAGTTAGATATTCCCTCCTCTGTGATTCCATGGTAACTTCATGATATTCCTTTATTGTAGTAATGTTGTTCAGTTGCTAAGTCATGTCTAACTCTTTGCAACCCCATGGACTGCGTGCCAGTCCTCCCTGTCCTTTACTATCTCTGGGAGTTGGCTTAAAATTCACGTCCATTGAGTTGGTGATGCCATCCAACCATCTCATCCTCTGTCTCCCCCATTCTTCTCCTGTCCTCAATCTTCCCCAACATCAGGGTCTTTTCCAGTGAGTTGAAAAGACCATTATATGGTTTTTGCATCAGGTGGTCTAAATACTGGAGCTTCAGCTTCAGTATCAGGCTTCCCTTGTGGCTCAGCTGGTAAAGAATCTGTCTACAATGCGAGAGACCTGGGTTTGATCCCTTCGTTGGGAAGATCACCTGAGGAAGGGAAAGGCTACCCACTCCAGTGTTCTGGCCTGGAGAATTCCATGGACTGTATAGTTCATGGGGTCATAAAGAGTCAGATACGATGGAAACAGTGAGAGGCTTTATTTTGGGGGTCTCCAAAATCATTGCCGATGGTGACTGCAGCCATGAAATTAAAAGACACTTGCTCCTTGAAAGAAAAGCTATGACCAAACTAGGCAGCATATTAAAAGGCAGAGACATTACTTTGCCAACAAAGGTCTATTTAGTCAAAGCTATGGTTTTTCCAGTGGTCATGTATGGATGTGAGAGTTGGACTATAAAGGAAGCTGAGTGCAGAAGAATTGATGCTTTTGAACTGTGGTGCTGGAGAAGACTCTTGAGCGTCCCTTGGGCTGCTAGGAGAACCAACCAGTCAATTCTAAAGGAAATCAGTATTGAATATTCATTGGAAGAACTGATGCTGAAGCTGAAACTCCTATACTCTGGCCACCGGATGTGGAGAACTGACTCATTGGGAAAGACCCTGATTCAGGAAAGATTGAAGGCAGGAGGAGAAGGGGATGACAGAGGATGAGGTGGTTGGATGGCATCACTGACTCAATGGACATGAGTTTGGGTAAACTCCAGGAGTTGGTGATGGACAGGGAGGCCTGGTGTGCTGCAGCCCAGGGTTGCAAAGAGTCAGACATGACTGAGCATCTGAACTGAACTGAGCTTCAGCATCAGTCCTTCAGGGTTGATTTCCTTTAGGATTGAGTGGTTTGATCTCCTTGTTGTCCATAATTATTGCAATAATAGTTATGATGATAGCTTTCATTCATTGAATACCTACTGTGTGTTAGCAACCCACTGAGACTAGTATATTCTACTACAATAACCATGGAAAATTGCATGTTAGTCTCCATTGTTCAGACAAAGAAATTGGGGCTCAATGAAGAAAGCTGCTCAAGTTCATGTGGTATTTTGTTGCTTTTTGTCCCTTTGGATTGTGAGTTTTGTATCAAGGATCTCATTATATTCTCCCTTGTAACCCCAGTAACACATTGAAGGGGATAATGGTGCTGAGTGCATCCTCAACAAATATTTGTTGAATGAATAAATGAATAAAGATAAGAATTAATACAAATAAATTAATATTATATTAAGCATTTGTTATTTCACAAAGATCTTTCAAAGCTAAATCATTTCTATAATTGAAGGAATGGTTGATTTTGTTTAATGCAAAGATCTTCAAACTACAAATAGCCTCTTGGTACTTTGCAAGGGTTTTAGGGTACACAAGTGAGCCCTGTATCTTCCTGTCTTCTAGCCTTCAGGTTCATAGGAGTCAAAGGATAGGAGTAGAGACAAAGGATCCTGATTACGTAGCTTGGCTTTTGATTTTCTACTCTGACTTTCACTCATCCTCCTTTTCACTCCGACAGGGTCACCTTTGTTAGTATGGACACCCCAGTTTTGGCTGTGATGGGAGGAGGGGTGTAGAATTGCATTACATGTTGTGGGAATACACTTATCTTTGGTATTATACAGCTGCAACTTCTTTGCCTGGAAAAAAATATATCATAGATTGATGAATAACATATGCAAAGTTATGCAAATGTAGTCAGTCCTCTTAAATGAGTCACTGGGTCACACAGACAGCTTGATCTTTGCAGTTTTCCTCTGAGAACCCCTGGTCATCTGATAGGAGAGAGCAGTAGGGTCAATGTGGCTCCTGTCAAGGGAGGGGATGTTGGCTGCATTGCAGAGCACAGCCAAAATTCCCAAATTATCTGACATTTCCCACTGGGAGGCCATATTGTCCAGCTCAGTGGACACTGCTTGCTTTGGTCTAAATTCTGACCTAGGTGCTGAGGGTCTCTGGAGAAGATTGGAAAGGTCCCAGGGTAAGACGATGGTGGCAGGTAAAGACCAAGGCAGGTAGCAGGGAGATGCAATGCTTTTGAGAACTAATAGCTCTTTGTGGAAAAAAATATAGGGGAGGGGAGAGCCGGGTGGACAAAAGACTGTTTACAGAGAAAGGCCTGGGATTCAGAGAAGTTAAATGACTCATCTCAAGTCATGCAGCTTGTAGAGACAACACTGGGTTTGAAATCTTGGTTTTTCTAAGGGACAGTGTTACAATTGCTTAGTGACAAAAATCATAGCGTATGGAATCATAAGACCTGGGTACAGATGCTGACCTGTCTCCCATTAGCGTTGCAACTTTGGGAAACTTACCTAATTTTTTTGAGTCTGAGTTTTCTCAGCCTCTCTGGATGCTGCTGTATTAGAGGGTAGTTATAAGTATAAAATGAGGAAACATTGGCGAGGTACCGATCACCTTGCTGGGTGTATGGTGAGCATTAATTAAACAATAACAATTAGTCTGCTGGAAGGTATGTATTCCTTTGTCAAAGCCCAGCATAGGAGTGAGGATGGTAAACAGAAGATCCCAGAGGGTTGTAAACAGAGTACACTGTAGTAGGTGAGACAGCTGTGATTCTCAGCCCTGGCTGCCATCAGCATCCTTTGGGGAGATGTAAAAGCATAAATATCTCTGAACTCCAGACGTAAAGATTCTTACCTCTGCAGCCTTAGTTTTTAAAAAGCTACCAATGCTTCTAACTGTGCCACTCAGTTGAGAATCACTGGACTGGGAAATCCTAGGAGTCAGATGGTTTTGATGGTGAGACACTGTCCATCCCCACTTGTCTCAGTGTGGCTTAGTCCCCAGACAGCGGGTCACCAGTGAGGGTCTTGCCACAGTCACTGCTGGGGAATATTGCTCATGAGAGTGAGTGCTGACAGGGGAGTCAGGGTGCCAACCAACCCAGTAGCCATGGACTCTGCTTCGAAGCAACACGATCCGTACGGCATTGGTGGGGTCAGACCCCAGGTCGATGTGTGGTGGCAAGAGGTGACAAAGTTAGTAACAGGCTGGGAGAGGCCAGTAGAGTGGTCGCACCTACAGGACACAGAGCACCTAT
Source organism: Antilocapra americana (assembly GCA_007570785.1). NCBI lineage: Eukaryota > Metazoa > Chordata > Mammalia > Artiodactyla > Antilocapridae > Antilocapra > Antilocapra americana. Next base: position 16,690,030 of record ML663010.1, on the reverse strand, counting down.
GTATAAACTCTGGCTTCCCAGGTCTCTTCTCAGCTGCCCCATCAGAGTAAATGTCTCTAGAATAATTGTTGGCCGTCACCATGTCACGGCATGCGTCTATGTCCTGATCAGTACGATACATTTTGTGGCTGTGATGAAGAACACAGATCTGCAAGTGATTTATTTTAAAATGTCATAATAATATGTATTAGAATGAGCCGAGGATATCCCTGCTTTTCTGCCTTTGTAGCCAGCCAAGGACAAAGCATGAGCGAGCATCTCACCGCCCTGGCCCCCTTACTGCTCTGACATGTTGAGTCCTGCCCTTCCTTTCCTTCTCCACGCAGCAGTCAGACTAATTTTCTTTACATGTAAATCAGATTGTGTCATTCTCCTGCTTACATCTGCTCCTTCCACTGCAAAGTAAAACGCAAAGCCCTTCCCCAAGCCTCAAGACCCTGCACTAAATGAACACACTTCTCTGCTGACTTCTCTTTCTCTCCCCCTAGACTACCCTGGAGTTCTATAGAGTGTGGGGTTCTTTCCTACCCGAGGGGCTTTGTGTTTTCCATTCCCTCTGCCTAGAGTTCCTTTAACCCAGCCCTTCAGGTAATGGGATCTTGAACATTACTTCACGGAAAAGGCCTTCCCTGAAACAGCAGGAGCTAAAATCGCCCCCAAGCTCACTATCTGGGTCACTTTCCATCAACTTGCCTGTTGGTCTTCCCCATAGCAATGATCACCATTGTTAACAACGAAATCTTACTTTTTGTTGGTAAGTCAACACACAGCTGCTCTTCTTGCTAGTATAATGGAGCTGCCATGAGGATGGCGCCCTGTCTAACTTATTTACCATTTTATTTCCAGCACTTCGCATAGTACCTGACATGTGGTAAACATGCAATAAATGTTTGTTGAGAGAAACAATGAACAGCTCGATAATTCTGTCACTCTCACTCACACATTCTGAAAAACTTTCTAGAGAGGGAAAGAAGGAGGGGGCTGTGATAACTGATTTATTGCAAGTTGTACATAAACTGAGTAAACCTATGGGAACATTCCTTTTTTCAGACAACAAATGTGTATAGAATATTTGCTCTGTCATTGTTTCTAGGCGCTGAACGTCCAAGTAAAAGGGAGGCATCAAGTTCCCTGCTCTTATGAAGCTTTTAGCAAATGTTAGCAAACAAATAAACATGATTATCCCAGCAAGTAATACCTTCTGTGAAGTTATTTGTAACAGGATGATGTGGTCAAGGGTTAGTAAGGGATGCTATTGTAGAGTGCCTTGTCAGGGAAAGCTTCACAGAGGAGGGGATATTTATGGAGGACCCCAGGGAATGTGGCCTCCTATATGGATATCAAATACCCTTGTGTACGGAAAAAAAAACTTTCAAAGTCACTGCTCTAGAAGATACTACTTAAGTTTTAATTAGAATCCACTTAAGTCAGATGCTAGTTTGTTCCCTAATAGTGATTAGCACTGTCTTGGGTAATTAACAGCCCTTAGATTTGGAGGGGAAAATAGCTATCCGCCTGACCTTGAGGTTGTGAGTGCTGAGTCAAAAGGTACGAAAGGGGCCAGGACCTAGCTGGGTGGTGGAGACAGATGTGGTCCAAGCTTGACCTGGCTGTGAAAGAATTCACTGGGCAGGTGGGGAACGGACACCTGGAACAGACGTGAGATTCCAGGGACTGGCTTGTTGGTTTTTCCTTTTTTTACGCTAGAAGTCATGGCCCAGACAGCTACTGCATGCTATTGCGGGTGCGACCTGGACCAAGAAATCTTCATGACATTCATTGGTTTTATTTGGTAGCCCCGTTGTGCCTACTCTTCTCTAGAGACCAGCTGTAGCTAAGCTCTTCTGCCCTTTAGCTTCCTTGGCTCAGGGAGGCTTGACCACGGCCCGAAGTTAGGAGGTCTCCTTCTAATAGAAGCGACAACTTTTCCTATCCCTCATTTCCTCCAACTCATCATCACAGTCTCTTCCAAGCCAAAGACAGACTCTGGAAAGTTGTGGATGAAAGAAACCAACTTTTTAGATGAAAAGTCAGGCCCAGTCATTTTGTGTTAATTTATTTCATGACTCCATGTTTACCTTGCCATTCCCTGCTTCCCTTCAAACTTCCATTCAAGTCAGTCTTGGATTAGAGTTTCAGATCAACTTTCACTTCTCTTTTAGCAGATTTTTAATTATCCCAAAGCCACACTGAAAGGAGGCTGGTTCAGAGGCTCCAGGCAGCTTTGGCCACATCTGCAGATCACGTAGGGACAATCTCTATGGCAACTGACCCATGTTGGGTAGGAGCAAATAAAGCTCAGAACCAAAGGTTAATTGCTGTTTCATTTCGGCTTTCTTTTCCTCTTTGCAATTCCAGCATTGTGGATGGAGGTTCTAATTAGAATCAAATTATCAGCAGATTGAACATCTTTTTTGTTATTTCAGTGGCTGAAAAATTACTCTGGCTGGCTTAAAATGGGAAAGTGATAGATGCTTTCTTTTGGTCTTGAGGGCTCCTTTTCCCACCTCCCAGGGGGACAGACAGCTCAGTTGATCCAGCCACATGGCCTGGATCTTTGCAGCAGCAAGGAGTAGCCTTTTCCTTCATTCTTGTTCTATTATTATTTTTTTTTTAAATGAGTACCTATATAAAAAAAATCTATATTTTTAAAAAATGAGGACCATTTTGTTTATTTATTTTAAATGAGGGCCATTTTATTTATCATACAATATTGCTTCTGTTTCATGTACTGCTTTTTTGACTGCAAGGCATATGAGATCTGAGCTCCCTGACCAATGATGGAACTATCACCTTCTGCATTGGAAGGCAAAGTCTTAACCACTGGACCATCAGGAAAAGCCCCATTCTTATTCTTACAAATATTACTGACAATGTCAACCACTTATTGGGAATTTACTTGCTCCAAACACTCTGCTAAGCACATACATATGTGATCTCATTTCCACTGTAAAGCAATGTTGAGCTTCTGAACCCCAATTATAGATGAGGAAACAGCCTCAAGGATATTAAATAACTTGTAAGTTGCAAAGCTTTTTCAAACCCAACTTATCTGATTGTAAAGCTCTTAAACATTAGCCAGATACCACCATATGCTCTGTGAGGCTCCAACTTGGTTAGAGAGTCTGGGAGATTTGGAGAAGGTAACTTGGTTCTCCCTGGTTAGCCTCGAGAGCTCAGACACGCTCATGCATTTAGTTGAACTCATCCTCTTCCCGTTAGACTTCTGAAGTAGTAATTACAGAGTAAAAATATTATGGTATACATTAAATCTTATGTACAGTTTCCCTAGAGTTTAAAAAAAAATCAGTGTTAAGTTTTTACTTATCCTCTCTCAGTACAGTCCTACTGTGTCCACATCTTTCCCTTTGCTCATGTCTTTTCTCTGCTGGGATTCTCCCTCTCTTTCCATGTCTATCCTTTTATGCTTCTCATCCTTTAAAACCCAGTTAAAAACATGATATCCTTTATGAAAGGTATCTTTTTTATTTTTGGTAACTATGGTTCCCATTTTTTCTTTTGTCATGAATTCCTGTAACCATTCATTTTCTGAATTGTGCAGTAATGGTTAACAATTTAGATTCCCACTTTGGTTTCCTGGATTTGAATCACAGCTCTGCTGTTGAATAGGTCTGTGTTCCTGAGCGAGTTACTTCTCTGTGCTCAATTTCTTCTTCTGTAACTGGGGACCATCATAGAAACTGCACTTAGAGTGATCTGGTGAGGACTAAATGAGTTTCTACAAGTAAAATGCCTAGAAGAATGCAGTGTTCATAGTGAGAACTACGTAAGTGCTTGTTATGTCCTGTCTTGCTCATTCATTGTTTTGCTTTATAACATGCAGGACAGAAGTTCAACTCAAACCCATGTAAGCATGGCAAAGGAGTTGATTGGCTTCTTAACTGGGAAGTTCAGTGATAGACCTAACACTGGCATCAACTTGATCCCAGGACTTGGTGGTATCACTTAGCAATGTTTGTTTCTCTGTGCTACTTTGATTCTGGGCAGATACTGTATTTATGGTGCTGCCCCCAGCACTGGGTTTATGTCCTTCCACCCCACCAGTTAGGTAGCACCTCTTTTCTGTTAGCTCCAGTGTAATTCTGGGCTTGCTTTAATCAGCCCAACTCAGATTACATGTCTACGAGTGAGCAAGGGGGATTCTCACTGGCCAGGCCCTGGAGATGGAATGTAGAGTTAGCCAAAGTCAAGCTAGGTGGCCAAGGGGTTCTCCAGAGAGAAGTGAGGGCATATGTCTATCTCAATGTCTATCATCCCATTTTGATGGTAAGCTCTTCTTGGGAGGATGATATTGGATCCCTCATTTATGCTTAACGGTGGGCAGAAGCTTGAAAATGACTTCAAAATGGACTTAGATGTGATGTCAGCCCTTAAGACTAGAAAGTGATCTGTGTGAGAAACGTAGACCCGTTCAAAGCTGTCTTGAAAAATGAGCATTTGGGGAGGGAGGGAGGGAGAAGAATGAGATGAATGGGAGTGGGGGAAGCCTTCATCTGCATTTGCAATGTTTTATTTTTCAACAGGAGGACATGAAGCAAATATAGAAGGATGTTCAGATTGGTTAAATCTGAGAGATGGGAACTTGGGTGTTATAATAGTCTTTGCCTTTTTCTGCATGTCTGATGTATTTCATTTGAAAACAACAAAACAACAGAACAAAGCAAAAAGCAATATCTACTTAGCCAGGCAGAGTTTTGTTTTGTTTTTTTTTTTTCCCCCTCTGAGTCTCCTGGATACCAAAGGAGAGCTCAGCAATCACAGAATTTCTGGTGGTTTTCTGATTAAGGTCATTCACGAAAATCAACCCTTCCTTCCTGCTCTCTCATATGATAAAAAACACTAAGTTTAGAGACATCTCAAAGGAAAGTTCAACAGCCTCTGGTTGTGGTTTAGAGAAAGAGCTGTACCTGAAACCTGTCATGAGAAATAACAATGTCAGGCATTACAATGATCATAGTAATAACAGTCATCCCTTATGGAGAACTACTTCTCAGGTACTGTGCCAAGCACTTAGTACACAGTATCTCATTTAATTCTCCTAGTAGCCCTCTGAGATGAGTAATACTGCTGTGCCTACACTTCAGATGAGGAAAAAGAGGCTCACACTCGTTGAATTCCTCATATACAAAGTCACATAACTAAAATTTGTAGAACTTGTTTTTTTTTTAAATTCTTTATATTTATTTAATAAACTTATTTGGCTGTACCAGGTCTTGGTTGTGGCATATGGGATCTTAGTTCCTTGACCAGGGATTGAACCCAGGCACCCTGCATGGAGTCTTAGCCACTGGGCCACCAGGGAAGTCCCCCAGAACTTGGTTTTTAATCTTGATCTGTCTGAATCCAAGGTCTGTTCTCATCCCCTCTCTTTACTCAGGAGTAGGTCTGGATACCAAGAGACTTCGGTGGCTGGTATGGAGTATTATAACGAAAAGTGGAGTCTGACTGCTCACCACTCAAAAGCCAACAAACAGAGAGGCAAGATTTGTAGAAAGGAAACTTTGCTTTATCTTGGGTGCTGGCCACCAGGGGTTGGTGGGGGCAGACACCTGTCCAAAGGCTGGCGTCTGCCACTGACAATCAGTGGCTTGGAGCTTTTACAGGCAGAGGGAGGGAGCTACATACAGAGGCTGCACAGTCAGCTCTGATGGTCATCTTGAAATTGGTCATCAGTGGTCCGAACAGGGTCACCTTGATTGTTCCAAGCTCAGTTAGCTTTTAGTTCCAGGGTCAGTTCTTGATTTAATTAAATTAAATATTTTTTTTAAAGCCTTGGAAAACATTTTTTAATTCAATGGTTTGATCAACAGATTATGTTTAAACCAGATTGGAGACTTAGTTGATCTAACATGATAAATGGGGTGAGGGAAGACATCAATAAGATCAGAACATACACAGACACATGGAAATAGTATTGGTCTTTTGCAAACACGATTGTAATAAAGGTAAGACATGGCGCATGTAGACCCCATTTAAAACAAAATACAAAACAAAAACACTCATTAGTGCTCTCATTTCTTGAGTTCAGTTCTTAGAATTGTGGCAGCTTCTGCGTCGTGCATGCAACCTGGTCATCATGTCATTTACTTCTTCCACCTGACTGCTTTCCTTTGTTTCTACATTTTTTCACTTCTATGATTAAACTTATTCTTTGACTAAAGTTTTTCTGCTGACAAAAGACAGGCTAAGGATGTGGGTGGGGGCAAGGATCATAAGATTTTGCTCCATTTCACTGTCGTTAAGAACACGGGCCCTGAAGTCTGAATGCTTGGCTGCGTTGTGCTACTTACTAGCCAGGTGACTCTGAGAAGTCCCTCAACCCTTTGAACCTCAGTTGTCTCTGAATGGAAATGGAGGGAAAGAAGCACGCGCTTCCTAGATTTCCCTGAGGATGAAATGAGACTGTGTATGTCAAAATGCTTAGCATGTGGCAAATAACAGGTGCTCAGTTACTGTGGGTAATTTTTTTTTTCCATTAAAATAGGTGAGACTTCATAAATCCATTCCATTTTAGTCTCTTTCCTATGACAGTCTCTCTCGCACATTAACAAATTATCATCACACAATTCAATATGTTTAGATAGTTCTACAAGGTTATTTTTTTAAGGCTTGCCTTGTGGCTCAGCTGGTTAAAGAATCCACCCGCAACGCGGAAGACCTGGGTTCCATACCTGGGTTGGGAAGATCCTCTGGAGAGAGGAAAGGCTACCCACTCCAGTATTCTGGCCTGAAGAACTCCATGGACTGCATAGTCCAAAGGTTGCAAAGAGTCGGACACGACTGAGTGGTTTTCACTTTCTCAAGGTTTTTAATGAAAATGAGTAGCCCCTTTCCTTATCCTTCTCCACCCTCGATATCTGTGTCTGAGAATCAAGCACTTTCGATTCTATTGGCTAGTTATTGTCTGGGACTTTACTTCCTTATTTTTTTTATTATACGTTTTATTTTGAGGTAAATGTAGATTCACATGCAGTTATAATAATTAGCATAGAGAGGCCCCATGTACCCCTTCCCTGGTTTCCCCAAACAATAGCACAACATCAGGACTAGAATACTTTACAGATGCAGTTAAGATATAGAACATTCCATCACGGAAAGATGCCTCCTGTTGCCCCTTTACAACCACACCTTCTTTGCTTCTGTCCTTAGCCCTCTCCTTAACCTCTCCCTCTCCTTAACCTCTGGCCACCACTAATCTGTTGTCCATTTCTCTTATTTTGTGATTTCAGGTAGTTTGTAGAAATGGAGTTATATGGTATGTATCTTTTTGAGATTGGCCGTTTTCAATCAGCGTAATTCCCTGAAGATTTTTGTGTGTACCAATAGTTTCTTTTTTATGAGTTATATGTACCACCCATTCTCAGCACGTTTATATTAATGCTCAACTGTGTATTCACTTGTGGCTCTTGCTATTATTTTTAGGGCTGATACCACTCTTTTTTATTCTCTCCCTTCTCTCTGTCAATGCTTGTTATTCATCTTCAAAGTGATGCCTCCCAGCAGACTTCCATGTTTGCCTCCTGCTTTTTCATCCCTTTATTTGTCATTCTGACAACAATTCAGATTACCCTCTAAGAAAACAAAGAAAGGAATCTACAAATGTCCCTGGTCTATAATTTCCCTATGGTAGTGTTGTCATTGTCAGGTGCAGAAGTTCTTTTGTACATTTGCACAGAGCATTTGAAGAATCATAAGTGATCCAAGTTAGTGACAAACAAGGAAAAGATTTGGTGGAGTTAAAGCGCTGGCTCAGATATCAGATGCTACCTCTGGGCGGGCGGAGCAACATCCTCAGCTGCAGCGTCCAGAGCACCCTCCAGCTGCTCCCCCAGGACGACATTATCAGTAACCTGAGGATGACTTCCCTGTATCATTGCTTCTCCTTTTTGATTTTTGTTGTAAAACATCTGATAAAGCTTGTCTGTGCCTATGTGCATGCATGTGTGTGTTTAAGGTAGAGGTAAGGAGGGAAATGGGTCTGTGTGCACAAACTATAGATTTTCTAAGTTAGTTTGTTTCTCTCCTTCTCTATTTGGGTTCTTATTTCCTGTTTCTTTGGTGGTAGCTCAGACGGTAAAGAATCTGCAATGCAGAAAACCCAGGTTTGATCCCTGGGTTGGGAAGATCCCCTGAAGAAGGGAATGGCAACCCACTCCACTATTCTTGCTTGGAGAATTCCATGGACAGAGGAGCCTGGTGGGGTCCATAGGGTCACAAAGAGTCAGATGCAATGGAGCAACTAACACTTTCACACTTTCCTATTTCTTTGTAACCCCCTCCTACTTAGCCTTACATAGTTCTTTTCAAGGCCATTAGCATGAGGAATCAAAAAAGAGCCTTGTTTTCCCTGGAGAATTTCATGGACCGAGGAGCCTGCTGGGCTACAGTCCATGAGGTCACAAAGAGATGGGCACGACTGAGTGACCAAGATCACATGCACATGTGGATTTTATGTGCTCAGTCGTGTCTGACTCTTTGTGACCCCATAGTCTGTAGCCTGCCAGGTTCCTTTGTTTATGGGATTTTTCAGGCAAGAATACTAGAATGGGTTGCCATTTCCTACTCCAGGGGATCTTGCCGACCCAAGGATCAAACCTGAAGTCTCTTGCATTCCTGCATTGGCAGGTGGATTCTTTACTACTGCACTACCTGGGAAACCCTGTGTGGGTTTTAGGGCCCTTATTAACAGGTTTTGATAGCTTTCACATCAATTACCCCCAAAAGGTTTGCCATATATTTTCCCTTCATAAAGCAGAATCTCTTCATATAATTGGTTGCAATTAAAAATTCTTTTGGCTTTCCTGCAGAGCTCCAGGGATATTGCTTTTTCTTAGAGATCTCAGTGGAGTGAATTAATCTACATTCAAGCAAAATTAGAGATTCAATTGCATGATAACCTTTGAAAAGATAATTATGTTCTTAAAGTCTTCATCTTTTGTTGTCAGAGCTGATTCCTGAACATTCCTTTCCAGCTTGGCCTCTAACTGTATGTCCAAGGTCAGTGGTGATTCCCCTTTTGTGATACATTTGTGCGCTGTGTGCTAAGTCACTTCAGGTGTGTCTGACTCTTTGTGACCCTATGGACTGTAGCCCACCAGACTCCTCTGTGGGGATTCTCCAGGCCAGAATTCTGGAGTAGGTTGCTCTTTCCTCCTCCAGGGGATTTTTCTGACCCAGGGATCAAGCCCGCATCTCTTCTGTCCTCTGCGTTGGCCAGTGGGTTCTTTACCACTAGCACCACCTGGGAAGCCTTCAAGAGCAAGTATGAGGAACGGCAACTGAGAAGAACAGTTTTTGCTGAAATGTCAAACCAAGAGGAAGGCCAATAGGTCAACTATAACTTCTCGAAAATCAAATTACACGGTAAATGGACGAACGTTTCTGCAAAAGCTGTCAGTGTTACACTTGGGGTAGTGTTTTAAGTGTATTATTCCATTTATTCTTCACAATTAGTACCATTTTATACACAATGAATTGAGACTCTGAAATACTGATTCTGTAGCATGCACAAGATTGCCCTTGTAAGGGTCAAGTCTGAACACAAATCCCTGACCCCAGAATTGATCTTTCAGTCAGACTTGTTGCTTTGGGGTGGAAGAAACAGGTTCACTCGGATGTGGAGTTGAATGAAGACACTGATTCTAGAGGGCCTCTGGAAAGACAGCAACATGGACCTAACTCTCTTTTCTATTCAGTTTCAATCAACTCCATTATATGTCCCTCCTTTGAATCAACTGGGGCCTGCGGGTTGCTAAGTAGAAATGAGGCCATGGACTCTGTGGCAGTCCCAACAGAAAAAATTGGTACAAGGTTTTCTGCTCCGCAGTTTGGGCAAATGTCTAGCTTCTGGTGACAGAGAGCTTTGAGGCAGGGATTATAAGACGGTGATGCTATGAAGAATTTGGCCCAAAGAAATTTGTGGATTTGGGGAAGAAGTTTGATGCCTCCCCGCCCTGATCCCGCCACAATCTCCATGGCACCTGAGATGCTGAGGAGCAGCCCAAAGTACAGGCTAAGTCATCCCTGCCTCTGAGGAACAGGAGGGACCATTTTGCCTCCCTCCATTTGTGGACTGCTACCTGGTAGGATATTCCATCAACAACACCTGAGTCTAAGCTACCAAGAAAAATCACAATATGCCCAAGTCAGAGATAGCCAGATCCAGCAGAGCATGCAGAATTCAGTCATAAGTAGAGCTGCTGAAGGAAACATGACAAAATGGACAGAAAAGTAAGTATATTTTAAAACATTTAAGTACAGTTTGAAAGGACATTTTAGACCTAAAAAATTATTTCCTATACCTACTGATGAATTCAGACAAAATGACCACTTTTAAGATGAAATAGCTGGCCTGGAAGAGCAAATCCTTTGACATGAAAAGGTCAAATTGAAATGTAAATTAGGAAAATGCTAACAATTGGATATCATTTTCCAGTGTGAAAGACATAATATTTATTGTTGGCTGTGATGCAAGAAATGGGCACTCTCATACACGGCTCTGAAAAGGGACCTTGCTATGGCCTTTTTGAAGAGCCATGACAACATCTATTAAATTAAAAATGCATAAAGCCTTTGAATCCAATATTCTATACTTGGAAATCTATCTTATACAAATGAAATCACCACTTCACAAGTACATATGTATAAAGCTATTTATTGCAACAACACTTGAGGTGGTGAAGAGTTGGAAGCCTAGTGAATTCCCATGAGTCAGGCATTCCGCCATGTAAATTACTGTAGGTTCACGTTACGGGGCTATTACGTAGCTTTTGAGAAGCATAGATGAGAGCTGTACTATATCTCTCATTGTGGAAGAACTGTCATGAAGTATGAGGAAAACAAGATACATGTGTGAAAGTATGTGCATTTGATTATTTTACCATGGAGAAAAATACACTAGGTGGTTAACATATATTATCTGAGTTGGTGTAGGAAAGAAGAGGGAGGTAGGACTCAAGAAAAGGAAAAGGAACAGCAGAAGTAAAATATGGAGCTAAAAAATATCCAGGGCATCCATGAATTTATCATGTTGGTGCATTTTTTAATATATATGTGTATATGTTGAAAAAAATGAAAAATCTCAGATGCTGAATTTGGATAGTGAACGCCCTCCTTCCTCTCTGTGGCACCATGCCTGTTCACTAGTTGCATGCTCCTTGGGGGCCAGCTGACCAGCTCAGCAGAAGAATCCACTGAAAAGTTCAAAGTTCAGATGGCTGTGTCAGAGGGCACAAAGCTCAGCTTCTGTCCAGTCTAGGGACAGTGGCCCAAGGTCCTCAATTGTAGGCCCCTAGAGCTTTTAGAACATTGCTCACAATTTAATTCTGCTCTTTTGCTTATATTTCTGGACTTTCCTTGTCTTCAAATGAATTTATTCTGATTGGGTGCTTTTCTCCAGATCCGTAAGATAACTAGCAAGAAGTTGTAGACCTGGGTTCAAATCCTGGCTAAGCCACTTGCTTTTCTCTGTGAAATTTTGATAGAGCTGGTGGCTCACAAATGTCAGCAAGCATTGGAACTACTTGGAGGTCTTGCTGAAAACAGATTTCTGGGTCTTACCCCCAGAGTTTCTGATTCTGGGGGTCTGGGATGAGGCCTGATAATTTGTATTCCTAACAATTTTGGAGTGAGGCTGCTGGTTGTGGTCCCAGAACCATATCATGAAAAGCATTTAACTAAGCTATTTAATCTCTTGTAAGCCCTCCCCGCCCCATAAGTAAAATGAAAATAATAATACACTTACGATCTGCCAGGATTTGAAGGACTTTATGAATTCAACTCTATCCCTTTTGCAGATGAAACTGAAGCTCAGACAAGTGAGAAGATCAGTGCTTGTTGGCAGAACCAGGGTGCAAACCCAGGTCCTACGAGTTCAGGTCCAGTGTCTATAGTATCCAGCGATTTAGTGCTGTCTGTGTCATAGCCTTATTGAGGAAGCAAATGAGATAATGCTGATGAAAGGGTCCTTATTGAATTCTTACAAAAGCAAAGGGTTTTTATTATCATTTATTGAGTTCCAACAGTTGAGCGGCAATGGGTGGGGTGTCTTTGCAGGGGTCTAATAAGCATCATCCTGTTTTCATGGCTACTTTCTAAAACTAATTGATAAATAACATAAAACAGTTGGAGGATGAAAATATTATTTCACTCTTGACAAAGATCCTTTGAAGGATGAAGCTTTTATTTATTGGTGAGGGATTTCCAAATGTTAAACCCATGAAATGGGAAATAAAGGTTTTCTCCCTGTTACTTTTAATGTCAGGCACCGTGCTTATGTGCCGAATCTCATTTAACTATTTCCATTGGGCAATGAAATAAATCATCTTATTACCACCATTTTATAGCTGAGGCAACTGAGTCTCAGAAGGACTAAGTGATTTGTTCACAGTGGAGTTTGGATTGGAACCAGAAGATAATACCCTCAACAACTGTCTATACTTAAATTAGGCCAGTGTTTCTTTTTGTGAGCACTAGGTTTGCTTGGGAGTCAGAACCTCTATGAGTCATAGGCAATCAAGTGTTTATTCCTGTTTAGGCTCTGCATGCTTGTGGAGGTGGAGAAGGGCATGGGAAGCTGTTGGCACCACTGCTGGTGGTGAGCCTGAAGCCACTGTGAGTGGGCAGTGGGAGAGAAGAACCAGCTGTAAAGTGGGGAGAGAGAGGACAAGCCTGGCCTGAGATTCAAGGAAGCTGAAGAGTGAGCCCAGACTAGAACACCCAACAAGGGTGCCAACAGATCAGTATCCACATGGGTCGGCTAGGGTGATGCCTGGTACCCAGTTGTTTCAGGGACAGTTGCTGCTGCTTCACTTCTTTTATCACGGCTGCACTGTGGGGCTTGTGGCATCTTAATTCCCAAACCAGAAATCGAACCCATGGCCCCAGCAGTGGACTCCTAACCACTGGACCACCAGGTCATTCCTACCTCACTTCTACTTTCCAAATCTCACACACCCTCACCTAGGATCAGGCAGGGAAGGGAAATCTAAGAAACGTAGCTATAGCTTGGCTGAACTGACTGTACAAAACCACCATGAACTGTGAACATTGTTTTGCATATGTGGTGAGTTTATTTTCAAAGCATCCTTCTAAGGCAGGACCTCCAGTTTGCAGATGGGGAATCCAAATTTTCAGAAGTGGCAATTTTTCTTCTAGAAGATTTTTTACGTTAATCAAGTTATTTTTGGCTGTGCTGGGTCTTTGTTGCTGTGTGTGAGCTTCCTCTAGTTGCAGAGGACGGAGGCTACTCTCTCGTTGTGATGTCTGGGCTTTCTCATTGCGGTGGCTTCTCTTGTTGCAGTGGAGCATGGACTCCAGAGTGCACACACACTGGCTCTAGAGCCAGCTCTAGAGTGCTGTCTCAGCAGTTTCCCACAGTTGCCCCGCAGCACATGGAATCTTCCTAGACCAGGGATCGAACCAGTGTCCTCTGCATTGGTAGGTGGATTCTTAACCACTGGATCACCAGGGAAGTCCAAGATTTGTTTTTTTTTTTTTTTCATATGGACCAAATTAAAAGTCTTTATTGTACTTGCTACAATATTGTTTCTGTTTGATTTTTTGGCTACAAGGCATGAGGAATCTTAGCTCCCCAGCAAAGGACTAAAACCACACCCCTGCACTGGAAGAAGCCTTAACCACCAGACTGCAAGAGCCAAGAAGTTACATAATTTTTTAAAGGTACAAACTACCTTAAGATACAACTCCAATAAGTGTTTTGAACACAGAACTGGGTAACGTTAAAGCCTGAGCTCTTACTTGCTTTTTGTTTTTCTGTGACTGCATGGACTGCAGCACGCCAGGCTTCCCTGTCCATCACCAACTCCTGGAGCTTGCTCAAACTCATGTCCATCAAATTGGTGATTCTGACTCATCCTCCGACCATCTCACCCTCTGTCGTCCAATTCTCTTCCTGCCTTCAATCTTTCCCCACATCAGGGTCTTTTCCAATGAGTTGGCTCTTCGCGTCAAGCGGCCAAAGTATTGGAGCTTCAGCTTAGCATCAGTCCTTCCAATGAATATTCAGAATTGATTTCCCTTGGGATGGACTGGTTTGATCTTGCTGTCCAAGGGACTCTCTTACTCGCTGGTAACACTATCTGCTGATTTTCCTCTGTCTGTGCTACTCTTATAGCAACTGATGTCCCTGATGTAATAAAGTAAGAGACTTCACACGGGACTGCTCCAGGCATATTTGGACCCCCAGATCCTTTTCTTACCTTTCCTTAATCCCTAAACCAGGGCTTCCTTGCCTGCTATTAGAGTATAAGCCTAATACTCTAACATAAGCTGCTATTCGAATATAGAGCTCTGCCTGGGATGGGTCAGGGCCAGCAGAAGTCCCAGGAAGGTCACCTCCAGCTCTTAGCAACCCCATCCACTTACCCCAGCACGAATCACTACTTCATGACTTGAAGACTATCATCTCCCAGGACATGGCTTTCGTCACAGGGAAGGAATTTGTTGGCTTCTGGGGAATGAACCTTAGAGATGATCGGAAGGCCTTTTGTGCAGCCTGTTAGATGAGAGATTCTGGCGAGAGTCTGTGGAGGAGAAAGTCTTCATGTGACACTATCAGGCTCCCGGCTGGCAGCCAGGCATCTTGGTTTTGATTTTTGTTTTAGAAGTATTTTTCCTGCCTGTCAGTTCTCCAAATGGAGGCCAACTCATCACTGTGGCAGCTGAAGCATAAGAGCCCCAGTGAATGTGTCAGAACTGAGGAGAAAGTTTCCCTCTAAAACAGGCATAAAAGGAAGAAAAGAAACAGATTTTCTCTTATCACAGAGTCTGGACAATACTAAGAGGGAAAAAAATCACAGAGTGTTAAATAGAAAATGGCCTGCTCTCTCTGGCGCTTCAGCTGAGCCCCTGAAGCTGAGGACATTGATTGATAAATGCTCACACTTCCTCCTGGGTTTCCCAGGCGGTGCAGTGGTAAAGAATCTGCCTGTCAACGCAACAGATCTGGGTTTGATCCCTGAATTGGGAAGATCCCCTGGAGTAAGAAATGTCAACTCACTCCAGTACTTTTGCCTGAAGGATCCCATGGACAGAGAAGGCTGGTGGGCTATAATTCATAGGGTCACAAAGAGCTGGAAATGACTGAGTGGCTGAACACACACAAACACACACCTTCTGCTAAGAAAACTGTCAATCAATCCCTGCAAGACTTGCTAAGAGATGCCCATCAACTCTGGTCATACTAAGCAAGTGCATTTAAGAAGAGCCTAGGAAGACATGAAGACAAATAAGACAGAAGTTCTCTCTTAGACTGGATTCTTTCAGAAGCCGACCTTGAGCCAAAGACTCATGTACAAGTAATTTATTAAGAAAGTGTTTCCTGGAGAAAGCAGCAATGAAAAGGGAGGATGAGCAGCAAGGATGAAGACCCAGGCGGGTGCTATTTCAGCTGAGGTCCCCGGGTCACGCTGACCCCTGGGGGGCTTGGGGGTGGAGTCGCACCTCAGTGTCTGCTCTGTCAGGAGGCAGAGGAGCTGGCTTTCTGCTCTCCCACAGAGGGTCTGCTCTTGGCTCTCGGGGCTCGAGGCCGTCCTCGAATGTCCCAGGTGCCCTGTTAGCAGCAAAGCATTGCTGAAGTTGGAGGATGAGCTGATCAAAGAGATCCCGAGGGACTTAGTGCAGTGGCAGAAGCGGTGTCTCTTTGGAAGGGAACCCTTGGGATCAAAGGAGCTTCCTCTCACCGTCACAGCACTTCAGGCCAGAAGAGGGGCCCCAGGGAACCAGTCACGGAGACCGGGGCTTCCTGTGTGTGGAGCACCTGGCTTCTCTCACATCTCTGCTCCAGCCTCGTGGGATTCTTGCTGAACTGAAAGAGCTTCTGGGCTCTCCTGATGCTGCCGCTGGGCCAGAGTGGAGTGTGGTGTGAGTTCTAGAGACGATCTGTGCCGCCTAGATTTTGGTGGGGATCAAGAAGCCAGAAAGCAGCTGTAGTTCTTTCTCAAGGCCGTGGCAAGGAGCCAGAGCAGAAGTAGAGCGTTCACACACAGTGGAAGCTGAATGGTGTGGTCGGGGGTGCAGACTCTGGAACTAAACTGCCCGTTAGAATCTTCTCTCGGCCATTTGCCAGCAATGTAATCTTGAACAAGTTTCTTGACTTTTTGAGTCTCAAAAAGTCTACAGACTTTTCGAGTCTCAAAAAGTCTACAGACTTTTCCCTCATTAGTCAAGTAGGGTAATACTATTACCTTCCTCCAGGGGTTGTGATTATTAACAGATCTGGCGCATATATACATATATATATATATATATACACACACACATATATACTTATATATATATATACATATATATATATACACCCAGACACACGACACACACATCTACCTACCTATTGCATATATATAAAATCTACTATGTGTATATTTAAAATATACATCACATATAATAATAGTATGTACTATATGTATATTATTATTAATATACTAACATATTAATACTATGCATATTATATGTAACATTACTTATAATGTATTACATATATCACATTATATACATATAGTATAATCTACTGTACATATACCATATATCTTAGATATTACAAAGTGATTGTTCAAAGTCATTCTGTAAAGTCAGATGTAAGATTCAAATCAAGCGTCTGACTCCAGAACCTATTGAATCAATTATTATGCCATTTTATACTCTAAAGAGTAAACCTCTAGAGAGCTTTGAGGTCAGCCAGCTTGGATCTAAATACCAGCTCTGCTATTACTATTAACTGTCTGAACAGATTAAAACAGTGTCTCCTTCACTGAACTGTTAGGATTAGATGAGCTAGTACATGTAAAGTACCTAGCAGGGCCCTTAAGCACAGAGTAAGTGCTCAGTACATTATTAATGTGTTATTCCTCCAGGCCCGTTTCTACCTCTGCTTCCTGCTTGCCTATTCATCACTCACTTTTGGCTTTCTGACCACTTTGAAGAGCTGCTGGCTTGGGTTGAGGAGAAGAGGGAAAAAGAGACAGCAAAGCCAGGCTAAGGAGGGCATCTCTCCGTGAGGTCTAGGGTTAAAAGAAGAGAGAGACAAAAAGGAACCGGCTGTGACGGAACTGTCACTGACTATGCGTTAGTGCCTTGGGACTTTAAATATTAGTCATTTGACTTTCCTTTTGTGTTTTATTCTCTACACAGCGTCATCAAGTCCCGAGTTAGGTTTTAAAATTGAATGAATCATCCCGCTATCCTTGAGAACTGCCTCAGGGACAGGAAGTATTAGTCTCATTTTACCAGTGAGAAGCTGATAAACAGAAATGCTAAGTGATTGGTTCAAGGTCACAAGCCCACAGATATTTGTGGTCCTGAGCTGGCCTTCAGATATTGCTATGTCCCCAGGTTATAGGGCACTAGTTATGTCAGGAGAAGAACAACAAAGTAGCTTCATGAATATGGAAGAGATGGGGAAAGAAATTATGCTGTTGATCACCTACCATGTGCTAGGCATTGTGGGAAGCATTTTATATTCGTATTCTGCCAAATTCTCACAACTACCATACTAACCAATATATGAATCATATTGGTGCTATAGTCTCAATTTATGGGTGAGCAAACTGAGACCCGTTTGGGATTTGAACTAGGGGTTTCAGATTCCAGAATTTGTGTTGTTTCTCATTATGCCAAGCTCCTTCTGGGTATTTGGTTCTTGTTTTTATTTAGTAAGGATTCTGAAGGCCAGTGGGGCTTCCTACTAAACACCTCTCTCTCTTTAAAGCCAATCTCCACCCACTCCCTCAGATTCTATTCTGTAGGAACAGGATGCCCCCATTCTTATTTGATTGATGCTGCTTTCTGTCCTCCCCTCCCCTCCCCCTTTCCTTAAAACCTGAGAACTGGAGCCTTAGTGACCTTTTTTTTGGGAACCCTGTGCAACCTCAGATTGTGGTTACACAATGCAGTTCTTGTCTGTAGATAGTTATTCACTCCTTGCTCAGTCCAATATATTGTTACATTCATTTCTTTATCTCTGGAAACTGGCAATAGCTCTGTTCTAGCATGTAGCTCCTTTCAAAGAAGTATCATAATAATGATGATGATAATAGTAATAATAAGGATAATAATGCCACATAGAAAACACAGTGTTCCCCACATTTCTCACTGACTCTTCAGAAGAATCTAGGATATTGCTGTATTTATCTTCTTCATTTTACAGATAAAGAAATGGAGAGTCAAAGGAATTACATTAGTTGCCTAGAGCCACACATCCAGTAAAAGAAAAAGCTAGGCTTTGAGCCCAGGTATTTTTTGATTTGAAAGCCTCTGCCTTTAATAATTTACCTCCTTGCATCAGTTAGCATTTGCTGGGTAACAAACCATTCCAAAACTTAGGGGTTTAATACAATAACCATTTTACTTAGCTCCTGATTTTGTGTGTCAGCTGGGGGGTTTTTCTGGTCTAAGCCATATCAGCACATACGTGCCCTCCTATGCATCTGTAGTCAGCTGGTGGGTGGCTGGGAACTGCAGGATCTAGGACGATCTCAGTGACATGACTGAAGGTTGATTGGCCATTTTCTGAGGCTCCCTAGTTGTCTCCCTGGCTTCTCACTACTCAGCAGCTGTTCTGGGCCCGTTCCCATGGTGGTCTCAGGGTTCTGAGCGCAGCAAGAGAGCAAGCTCCCGTGCACCATCGCGGCTCAAGTCTCTGCTTACTCTCTTCCTGCCTCCCCATTAGCCAGAGTCCTCTTGACCAAAGCAAGTCACATGGCTAGCCCAGATTCTGGGATGGAAATGGGATTCCAGCACTTGGTGGTGGGGGAAGTATTTGCACCCAGTTTTGCATCCCCCACACTTATTTTGGAGAAGGAGACTGCAACCCACTCCAGTAGGCTTGCCTGGAGAATCCCGTGGACGGAGGAGCCTGGTGGGCTGCTGTCCATAGAGTTGCACAGAGTCGGACACGACTGAAGCGACTTAGCAGCAGCAGCACACTTATTTGCTGCTAGGTCACTCAATTGGTGAGGGAGAGAGACAGGTAACAGGTAAGTGAAGGGGTGTTTTGAGAATTGGTTATAAATATGAAGACTGCTTCCTGGAGGAGGGCGAGGCAACCCACTCCAGTATTCTTGCCTGCAGAATCCCCATGGACAGAGGAGCCTGAGGGCTACAGTCCAGGGGTCGCAAAGAGTAGAGCGCAACTGAGCAGCTAAGCGCATGAAGACTACTTATTTCATTGGTGTCTAAAATGCTCAGGGTAGCACAGAGCTTGAGAGTTCCCTCAAGCACAAGAAATTACCTTGAGGAAAGAGCCAGTACAAGTCCTGGACTGCCTGGGTACTAGGCAGATTCAGCGGGGGAGAAGCTAGCCTGGAAATTCTCCTTCTTTTTCTGAGTAGCATTTTGCCTCATTCCTGCGTCGTTGCCCCACACTCTCTCCTTGAGGAACCTGGCACAGCTGGAAGCTCATCTAGACATCTGCTTCAGGAAACTCAAAATTAACTTTATGGCCAGAAAGTGCCAAGCACGGCTCAAAGTAGTTTCTATCTCCTTTGGATATCTAACAGCCCCAGATCAAGTTCAGCTGTCTTTTGCTGTGTTGGAAAAATGTTTCTCTCTTTCTTTAGAAAAATTCTTTAGTTTTGGCTGTGCTGCGTCTTTGTTGCTGGGTCTGGGGTTTCTCTAGCTGCAGGCTTGGGCTTCTCATTGCAGGGGCTTCTCCTGTTGCAGAGCATGGCCTTTAGGGCACGTGGGCCTCAGTAGCTGCCGTGCACAAGCTTAGTTTCTCCATGGCGTGTGGGATCTTAGGTCCCAGTCAAGGGATCAAACCTGTGTCCCCTGCATTGTTAGGCAGATTCTTAACCACTGGTCTACCAGGGAAGTCCCTGGAAAATTGTTTCTTCCATGGTCATGTTCTTCAAGAGTCAATTTATTCCAGTTCGTAATGGCATGTCATAGGGGTTTCTGTCAGTGAACAAGAGGAGGTGGGATACAAATGGGAACTCAGGCTGTGATGCAGCCCTGACTCTCCACCAGCTGGCTCTAGCTCCAGTTGTCATTTCCCTTCCACTGCCAATGGAGGCAGAATGGTGTGGTTAAGAATATGGACTCTGAGCAAGACTGGGTCAAATCCTGGCTCAACTACTTAATCCGGGGCAAATGATGAAGCTTTTGTGTTCCAGTTTTGAATTGGTAAAATGAAGGTAATAAAAGCAACAATTCACAAGGTCATTGTGAAGATTAAATGAGCTAATGGCATAAAGAACTTAGACCCATGCCAGGCACAGAGTAAGGCTAAATGAGTATAAGCGTAGTGGTCACCGTTAATGACAACAAAAACTTACTAGTATTAGGAATGCTAGTTAGCAATGCTCCTAAAACCTTAGCAGCGTATCCGCATATCTGAGAGCTTGTTGAAAACATAGATCCTGTACCATAATCTCGGAGATTCTGCTTGTGGGACACTCAGGAATCCACATGTTTTACTGGGAGTCAGATGCTTTTAAGGCAGCCAATGCCCAGAGTAGCATGTGGAAGCTACTGCTTACCTATTAAGCCTGGCACATTTCTTTCAACACTCAACACAGACATATACTGAGTTCACTTAAAGAGACTATTTGGAAAAAAACATCTTTTCCTGTCCATACAGAGTCTGCAGACAAAATACACTCACCTCTTCTCCAAGAGAAAATCCAAGACATAGTCCTTGCTCTCTGTCCTTCCAAAAAGAATTCCCTAGCAAGGAACTGTTAACAAACCTAATGATGTTCCTAATTACTGATAATATTAGCTTGCATTACTGAGTACTTACCAAATGCCAAGAATTATGCTGAGAAATTTACTTGGATTAGTGTTTTTAATCCTTTCAATAATCTGATGAAATAGGCACTCTATTATAGGGAAACTGCAGCTTAGTGAGATGAGTATCTTTGCCAAGGTCACCCAGCGAACTGATAGCTAATCCACCTACTTAATTGTTATTCCATGACTCAAATCCAGGTTCCCATCCTCCAAGGCCTGTCTCAATTACCAATCTAAACTGCATTTTAGGTAGAATTTGCTATTTGTTTCTTATCTTTTCTTTTTTAATTTCCTTATTAACAGAACTCGAAGTTTTAGCCAGGTACTTGGCCACCCAAAACAAAGATAACATTTCCCAGCCTCCTCTGCAAGTAAGTGTTCATGGGCTAAGTTCTGGCTGATGTAATATGAATGGAAGTGACATACATAAATTCTTGGTCATGCCTTTGAAAGAAAGAGGTGTGCCCTCCTTCTCTTTTAACTCTTCGGCTGGAGTGAGGCCATTATGGCATGACATCTTGGAATTTAAAGATAACAGTAATATTGTAGGGAATGTGGAGCAAAAACCCAGAAAGCACTTGCGTCATTGAGCTACAGTCGACTGCTTATGTAAATTCACATTATTAAATGAGAGATAAATAAATTTGGGATATCAACAGCAACTGAACCCACATTTTAATACAACCCTCTATCAACTCATTGCTTTAAAAGGCTGCAGTTATGGGTGACCTGTACTTGTTCTGGATCTCAAGCAGAGATTCATAAAGGGTTTTCTTCTCTTGGTGAACTTATCTGCTGGGTTCTAGGATCTCGCTTCCAGGATGCCCATAATGCTAGGTGCATTTGTGTGTACAATTGTTTCCATGAGCTCTTTCAAGATGTCCATAAAATACCAGTATTATAAGAAATCGCAAATCCATAATTTGAGTCTACTAACCAGGTTGCTGGACCCTCAGACTCCTAAAATCTCTTCTTTTGCCTGGCCAGGTTTGAAAAGGGAAGTTTAAGTGGTGGCACGCAAACTGTAATCTTGGCATTCAGGTGCTGGTTATCAACTTCACACCTACAGTGTTCCATTTCTATAGATAATAGATTTTGAGATGTTACAAGAAATACATCTGAAATTGACAAGAGATCCTTTCAACACTGTGTATGGTCAACTGGTTATCTTTATAGCTAAAGCCAAGTTTGGGACTTACGAGTGCGGGCTTTAGTTCTTGAGATGTAAGGTACTGGGGACTCAACTCATGATGAGTATTTGAATAAAACACTCATTTAATTACAAATGTAGTTGACTTACATTTAATCAGAGTAAAAATTAGTAATAATGATGATAATGGCTAATTGAGTGCCCAGTATGTATCAGTCACAATGCCATACGTTTGTATATGTCATATCATTAAATGCTCACTGTGTTCAGTCATTTAGTTGTGTCCTACTCTTTACAGCCCTATGGACTGTAGCCTGCCAGGCTCTCTGTCCATGGAATTTTCCAGGCAAGAATACTGGAGTGGGCTGCCACTTCCTACTCCAGGGGATCTTCCTGACCCAGGGATCAAACCCACATTTTTTGTGTGTCCTGCACTGGTAAGCAGATTCTTTACCACTAGTGCCACCTGAAGGGAAGGGAAGGGAAGTGAAGTGAATTCACTCAGTCCTGTCCGACTCTTGGTGACTCCGTGGACTGTAGCCTACCAGGCTCCTCCATCCACGGGATTTTTCCAGGCAAGAATACTGGAGTGGGTTGCCAGTGCCACCTGGAAAGCCCCTTAATTCTCACTATAGCCCTACAAAAGAGGTAGTACTATTATCCCAACTGCCACAAGCTTGTTAGCTGTCCTATCACTGGGTTTCTAGCTAACTCACTGAAGGCAGAGAACCCAGCTATGACAATAGCTACTATCTTTAAAGTGCTTCTCATGCATGTATGCACCGAGTCCTTTCTTTTATTATTATTTTAAATATAATTTATTTTCTTTTTTGTATTAGTTTACTTTATTTAACATTTGCAACAGTCCTATGAAATGAATCTTAGTACTATAGAGATGAGGAAAATTAGGGCTCAGAAAATTCAAATAACTTGGCCATAGTCACATGGCTTAAAAGTGTCACAGCTAGTATTCAAGTTTGTCTGACTTCATGTCCTGGACTCATTAAACTAGCCAAGATACCTTGAAATTATACCATGAAAATGCCTCTGATTACCAGTATGCAGTTCCTAATGACATGAGCTATTATGGTAATTTTGTTTTTAGAATTTTGTGATCCAGTATTATTTTGTATAAAATGAAATTCTGTGGCACTGAAGGAACTTTCTATGTATCCATTACATCTTTTGATTTCTACTATATAGAAGGTCATACTTAGCGAAACATGGGAAAATATTAGATATGATCTCATTTGCTTAATAAATCAATTTAGTACTCAGAAAATGCAAAACATACACAGAATCTAGCAAGAAAGAGTCAAGAATCCTCAAAAGGGATAAATTAGGAGAGATGTGCAATTCTACAAAAGTGATAAACACATTAGAAAAATGGCTTAAAAACTTAGACAGATGTACCATTAGACTAATTGAACAAAAATCCTTGAAAAGCTCAGAGGTAGGAATAACTGGAAAAGATAGCTGAATGAATGAAAAGAATAGACCAAAGGGACCCTACACAATATTTTGTATATAAAACGCATTGCATCCATTAAACACTTAGGAGCCATATGCTCTAACTGTGACATTGCTCTCAGATAAACTGAGGAAAGTTCCTTGCACAAAGCAGAAGGAAAAAAAAAGAAAAAAGAAACCTAAAAGAACGAATGTTCTCCAAATGGGCTGACACTGTCATATCAAGTTTTGAAATGTTAGTTTGTTATTTAGAATTTTAGGCCCATGAATTAGTGTGAGAACTGGCTTCAAATTTGTTTGCTCCCCTTCTGCTTCTCAATCTCTTAACTGTGTCCCCTCCTCTCCACATTGCCACTATCTCTGTTAAAAATGGTTGGTATTCTTAGAGCAGTGATCTACTTGTAACTTCCTTACCTCTTACCTATCTTTCTCATTGCACAAAACTGAGTTTTTAATGAGAAGTTGATAGGATGCTGAAGAAAGTGAAAATGTTAGTTGCTCAGTTGTGTCTGATTCTGCAGCCCTGTGGACTATAGCCTGCCAGGCTCCTCTGTCCATGGGATTCTCCAGGCAAGAATATTGGAGTGGGTAGCTATTTCCTTCTCCAGGGGATCTTCCTGACTCAGGGATCGAACCTGGGTCTCTTGTTTGTTTTACAGGCAGATTCTTTATCTTCTGAGCCACTGGAAAAACCCTACTTTTCTTTAACTCTTGTAATGCTTTCCCATCACCTTCATGATAAAATCAAATTTTTAGCACCGCGAAAAAGCTTTTTGTGATTCGGCTCTTGCCTATTTTCTATTCTCCTGGCTTGCTTCTTTCTCACATGTAACTTCAGTCCAACCATAATGAACTGGTATGAAACTTCTATAGCCACTCTAAAGACATGCTGCATATTCTGAGGGGGAACTGAAAATATGCCAGATCCTAAACAAATTACCACAAATATGTACCCTAAATGCACCACTGGGCTCCATGGATTAAGGGAAAAACAGTGGGTTGAAACCTGAACAGTGAAGGATTATCTGACATAATTATTAGTGATACCTCTGTTTCATTTCCAAATATGGTCTATTTGAACAATAAACTATATGGTAATGTTATTAGTAAGCTATCATATATCAAGTGTTTTCAAGGAACAAAGACATCATATTCCCAGTTTGAAATCAACAGGTTCTTACTCCTTTTCTCTTTATCTTCTCTATGCAGCCAATTCCACATTTATAGATTCATTATTAATATTTCCATTAGTCCACTTCTGGTACCATATTCTGTATCAGTTAGCAAACAACGTAAAAACTCACACCATCTTAGATAGTGATTTCCTGATTCACATAGTGGCAACATCCAGACTCAAATGTGGCTGATCTAGCAACTTAGTGCTGTGATCGAGGACCAGGTTTCATTTTTCTCTCTTTTCCCTCCTTTATTCTGCCCTTTACTGTGTCAGCTCCATCCCACATTGGGCCTGGCACCTGATGGTAAAAAGGTTGTGGCAGTTCCAGGCTTTGCGTCTGCACACAGATGCCCAATTAGCATTCAAAGCAAGAATCTTGAAACTTACCTTCATAGGCATACTTGGATTGCAAGCCTTCCCTCATCCAAGTATTCTGGCCAGAATGATGGAATGTGCTGATTGACTTGAGTAGATGAGGTTTAATCCCTGGAGCTGTGGGATGGAGTCAACCTGTCCTCAAGTATTAACACATGGCCTGCTTGGAGGTATAATCAGTAAGAGGGAAAGAAGATTGGATACTGGTCAATAATCAAGGTTTTAGTCCATGGTAGAAGCATTATTGGGCCTACCAAACCAACCTCGCCAAGTTATCCAGCCTCAAACCACACTCATTGCGGAGATTTTGTTGCAGGAAGGGGGACCCCTTCCAGGGCCCGAAACTGGGCTCTTGTCTAACACTCGGAAATGAATTGTCCGAGGAGACACATGTGCTGACAAAGCAAGATATTTTATTGGGAGAGGGCACCTGGTTGGAGAGCAGTAGGGTAAGGGACCCAGGAGAACAGCTCTGCAGGTGGCTCACAGTCTCAGGTTTTATGGTGATGGGATTAGTTTCTGGGTGGTCTTTGGCCAATCATTCTAATTCAGAGTCTTTCCTGGTGGTGCACTCATCGCTCAGCCAACATGGATGCTAGCAAGAGGGATTCTGGAAAGTGGACCGACAGGCGGTGTCTCCTTTAGACCTTTCCCAAACTCTTTTGGTTGGTGGTGGCTTATTCGTTCCATATTCCTTATCAGGATCTCCTGTCCTAAAACAACTCATGCAAATGGTTACCATGGTGCCTGGCCAGGGTGGGCGGTTTCAATCAGTGTGCTTTCCCTAACAGTTATACTACAGGATATTTGATTTGCAGCTATTTAGGCCATGAGAAGAGTTTGGGAGCCAATGAAGTAAGTGGATGTGAAGAGCATTTATTGTGCTCCTGAAACCAACAAAGCTGAGCCTTGAATTAGGGTATGAACCTCTTAACTGGTTTTGAATCTGGGCCAAGATAATTACTTTTTGACCCTCATTTTTCCTTATCTGTAATTTGGGTATAATTCTTCTTTCTTACTCAATTTTGTGAGAAATAATGAGATTATGCATATAAAGCGCCTAGCATCATGTGTGGTACAGAGCAGATAAGTTCCCTTTTAGCTTATAATCACTAAATTGACTCTGAAATCATAGTGTAATGACTTTTTCTTGGGTCATTTAGTCCACTGTGGCAGCTTTTTTTGTCCCTCCTTATATAGTAGGTGGAGAAACACTGTGAGATAACTTGGTCTCATTCTCTGTATCTCTTCTTTGAATAATGGGAAAACCCAATTTCTTGAAGTACCTAATAAATATAAATGTATTTTAATATTAATAGTAAACACTGAGCAGACCCCAGATCTGGACGTCCTAGGGTAATTTTCCTCTCGCCCCAGGAAGCTTCAACCATTGTATTTGGCTCAAATGTTGATCCTTTCCTGATGCCTTAGGAAACTAGCTGTTTCTTCATTTCTCACCAGGACCAAAAGCCATTTTGCTCCAGAGGAGCCCATTAGCTCATTTGAATTAAATTTCCAGATTCTAAGCCAAGAATCTCAAGGTCAGAAGGGCAGGGAACATCAGCAAGGTGTCTGACTTACTCTTGATTCCTGCTTTCATCACTGGATTTTGACAATGTTTATGTATACTGCTACCCCTTTCCCCCAATGAATCATTAGCTGACTGGTCACCTGGGGCTTGCAGAAAATAGCAGCATAAACAATGCTTTAGGTAAACCCCTCCAAGCAGTCAAGACCATGAATAATTCATCAGCCTGCAGTTGCTGTCTTTGCCCTGGTGCTCCTACCAAGGGTTACAAGTGACTAAGCCCAGGGAAAATCCTCTCCCCAGACAATGAGTCTTCCTTCAGCCCCACTGAATTAGCACTCTTACTTATTGTACCTTTGGGTTACCAGAGCTTAAAAGTTATAAAACAGCAAAATATTGCTGAAGGCCTGCAAGCCCATTATTCTGAAGCCCTTGCCACTTTAAGCATGGGACTAAAGTTATCAGGGAAGTTTAGTCTATGGCTTCATGTTTGGTGAATGTTTAGTGTTTTTTAATTTTCAAAGATAAAACTTTAGACGTATTTCTTTCTGATCATAGAGATTATAAAGATAAATGTTTGCATATCAAACAATATAGAAAATCATAGTGAAGAGAGCAACTCTAATGCTAAATTCCAAGCCCAGAGATATTGGTAACATTTGGCTGCATGTGGTCCAGACCTCTTAATCCTTTTTTATCTTTCATTTTACATAAATGGAATCATATTATAAATGCAATTTAACAGTCACTGAGTTATCTTTTATGCCCATAAATTAGATCAATGTCATCATTTTTATGACTAAATAGCATCATGTTCATTTGTATACCAGATTGTATTTATCCAATCCCCTGTTGATGAGTACACACGTGTTCCCAAATTGTTCCTACTAGCAATAACACTGCAGTAGATGATCTTAAATACGTTTGCATTCATATCAGCTCATCTCCTTAGGATACATTTCTGAAAAAGTGGAATTGCTAAGAGCATCTGAAGCATCTTTGATTCATGAGGCTAACCTGATTCTTAAACACAATTTGCATGTTGACTAACCGTACCTGAAAGCTGGCCAAAACGTCTGTTATACACAACCCATTGAGAAGACAGGCTTCCAGGTCCTAAAAATAAGCAGAACAGCTTGGGCTTCCAGCAGCCCACTCTAAAATCAATCTTAGAGAATCTATAGATGTTCCAGGATCCAGGAGAGTGGAATCTAGGAGCAAGAAAAACAAAGTGTGAGAAGCCTTGGGGGACTGAAGACTGTCTTGAGTGATGAGCATAAGAAGTAGCTGACTGCGGACAGAGACATAGGGAAGCCAGACCGTGTCTGGAGACTGGAGAACATCCCTGGGGACTGTTACTGGCCAAAATCTTGACTTTCTCGGCCCAAAGCTGAATAAAAAATACGGAGACAGAGTTTGGAGGAAACAGAAAGTAGCTTTACTTCTCAACTGGTGGAGCGGAGGGGGAACACAGTTGGTTTATGCCTCAAGAACTGTGCTCTGCCACCCATCCGCCCCCATGATGAGTCTAGGAGCTTATACAAGATGAGGACTTGCAGTCAGGAGTTGGTGATGAGAAACAAAGGTGATAGGATCTTGATTTCTTTCCCTTGAATTGTGTCAAAGACAGTCACAGCCTGGCATCAGTGACCAGGTGATCGAATCTGGCAGTTTGATGGCTCTGTGGTCTTCTTTCTAGTATGTACCTACAAGGGGAAGGATGTTGTAAGGGTGAACACCAGATATAGGATGTATTTAGCATAAGAGTTGAAGGAAAGTAGGTGTGACGTGTAGCCCCTGCACAGTTAGGGGGCAGAAAAGCAGCCTTAGTTACAGACATACAGGGTTAGGAGCCGTTAAAATACCAGGGATGATCAGGCCTGCTCACTATTCTCTTTGTTCTTAAGAAAGGGAAAGAAAAAAATGCCTCTTTGTTTTTCTCCTTTTCACTGCAACAGGTTCAACTTCCCACACCCCTCTCCCCACCTCTGCCTTAAGACAAACTGATGTCCAATTCTTCCAGTGCTGGGCTAAGGTTTGCTGTTGCCAGGCAGAGACATTGGGACACCGGGCCTCTGATCTTCAGGCCCTGCCAAGCTTCCCCACATTTGACTACACCTAGCCATATTCTTTGTCATTATCTCTGGTGATGGTTCTCTTCCTGGACAAGACCTCTGCCTAAATTCTTCTGTACAATTATGGTAAAAATCTCTCCTAGAGTCTTGTGGGCTTTCATTGACTTCTTCTCAAAGTGATCCAAAAGTGGCACGTGGTGGGGTGGGGTAGGTGGTATTATTTCAAAAGTCTTTACCCTAAATAAGGATTTAAAGGTGAAATTCTGGCCAGAGTTCTCTGGTGAGGTGGCAGCAATCAAGAATGGTGCTTATTCTTATGTACACAGTGCTATACTTGAAATGGATTGATCATCCAACAAGGACCTACTGTGTAGCACAGGGAACTCTGCTCAGTGTTATGTGGCACCCCAGATGGGAGGGGAGTTTAGGGGAGAATGGATACATGTATATATGTATGGCTGAGTAGCTGTGCTGTGCACCTAAAATTATCACAAAATTGTTAATTGGCTATATTCCAATATAAAATAAAAGTGAGAAAAAAATGTGTGTGCATAGTCACTCAGTCATGTCTGACTCTTTGTGACCCCATGGACTGTAGCCCACTAGGTTCTTCTGTCCATGGGATTCTCCAGGCAAGAATACTGGAGTGGGTAGCCTATCCTTTCTCCAGAAGATCTTCCCAACCCAGGGATTGAACCCAGGTCTTCTGCATTGCAGGCGGATTCTTTACCCTTGGGGCTTCCCTGATACTTCAGTTGGTAAAGAATCCACCTGCAATGCAGGATACCCTGGTTCGATTCCTGCGTCAGGAAGATCCACTGGAGAATGGATAGACTACCCACTCCGGTATTCTTGGGCTTCCCTGGGGGCTCATCTGGTAAAGAATCTGCCTGCAATGAGGGAGACCTGGGTTCAATCCTTGGGTTGGGAAGATCCCCTGGAGAAGGGAAAGGCTACCCATGCCAGTATTTCGGCCTGGAGAATCCCATGGATTATACATATAGTCCATGGGGTGGCAAAATGTCGGACACAACTGAGAGACTTTCATTTTCACTTAGAAAAAACAGAATGGTAACTTTAGTGCTGGGTTCTCCACCATGGGACTCATCATCTAGCCCTCCTCGATCTTGGTCGTGACAAAGACAGGGCCTCGCCTCTGGGCCTTTCTCAATGTGTGTGGCCAGAAGAATTTGCCGATACCCCTGGGAGAACATGAATTCACCAGCCAAAATAACCAGACACCAGAGTAGAAAAATTTCCCCAAAAAAGAGACTACACAAATCTGGTGAACAGTTACCATCTGAAGCAAAATCATATGAAGAGATAGAAAATTTAACATAAGTATGACAAATATAGTTAAGGAAATTAAGGAAGATATTAGTAATCTTCCAAAATGGAACCATGTGAAAATAACAGGTTTGAAAAAATATATAACAGTTGAAAAAACAAAAAAAGAAGCTATCAATTGCTTTTACAGCAGAATCTGGGTATGGATATATTCCAAAGAGATTAGGTAGGGAGAAGAGGAGAACCAGAGAAGAGGAGAACCAAAGCGGGTACCACACAGCCGCTCATTCTTTGTTGCTTCTTTGCCAGGCAACTTACATGCAACAACCAGAGGTGTTCTTAAGTGAGTCGACTACCACCTTGGCTAAGTTAGGAGACAAGTTAGTTTGTCTTACTCTCTCCCCTCTATTGAATTTATCATCAATATCATATCATTTCAGCTTAATTAGATACATTTTGGACTTGTTTTATTACAGCTAACTCACTGGTAAAAGTAGGGCTTCCCTGGTGGCTCAGCAGTAAAGAATTCCCCTGCAATGCAGGTTATGTGGTTTCAATCCCTGGGTCAGGAAGATCTCTTGGAGAAGGAAATGGCAACCCTCTCCAGTATTCTGACCTGGGAAGTCCCATGGACGCAGGAGCCTGGAGGGCTACAGTCCACGGGGTTGCAAAAGAGTCAGACTCAACTTAGCAACTAAACAACAACAAAACAGGATAATACCTATCTTGTCTCTTACAGGCACTGTTTATTCCATCTAGCCACCCAACATTCATTTGATGAGTGCTGGAGCTGGTACAGAGTTTTAAAAAATGAAATACAACCTCTGCTCTTAAGGAATTATTAATATAATCTAGTAATGGCAACAAACACACACACATGAATATATCACGATGATGCTGTAATGAAGGTCAAACAGCTGACTACAGTCAAGGTTAGGATGCAAATATGGGATATTTTGATCATTAGACTCTGCTTACCCTAGTGATCAGTGCATTGTATGCGTATTTAATGAAAGATGCATACATT
This sequence comes from Antilocapra americana, assembly GCA_007570785.1. Taxonomy (NCBI): domain Eukaryota; kingdom Metazoa; phylum Chordata; class Mammalia; order Artiodactyla; family Antilocapridae; genus Antilocapra; species Antilocapra americana. Next base: position 16,659,172 of record ML663010.1, on the reverse strand, counting down.
TATGTATTTCCAGTAGTGTGTAATTTAGGAGCAGAAGCTTAAACATGTTTATTGCTTATCTTACCAACTGCAGCTCTCCATGAAGACTCATAAAGCTTTGTGTAAGCAGTCTTTCAAAGTTATGTGCACACACAGAAAGAATTATTCCTCTGCAGGAGTTTCAGAACCACTGGAGCAACATTTGAATTCCTGGCACAGATACAGTGCTCTAAAAAACTTATGTACAGTAACAATAAATTGAGTCCAAAGTCACACAAAATTTAGCTGCAAAATTGTAATAAAATCTCACACTCACAGGGTATTCATGGTAGTTGGGTTTCTACAGATTGATGGTTGCTATGTTTTGCAACCTGGGAGGGCTCACTTCTGATTAAGAGAGATACTTTCCTAGGTTGAGACTGGGAAAAAAAACTAGGAATTATTGATCCCTGCTATTTCCTCATTGGTTCATTTTGTTTGAGTTCCCTAAAGTGGTTAGCTTTATAGGATTTTGCTGGTCCTTTCTTCCAAACTTTCTCAGCGTATATAAGAGTATCGGAAACACAAGACAATTTTACATCAATGTCACATTGTTTAACATCGGCAGTGTCAAACATGTATTTCCTAACACCTCAGCTTCTTTCTTTTTTCAGGCCTTTCATGCATACCCTTCTCTGGCTGGTGTTGTCTTTCCCCCACTTACTATCCCCAGAGATAGCTGTGCATCTCATGCTTCAGGTCTCAGTTTTTATGCTACCTCCCATCCCAACATTGCTTTCAATCTTGACCTCATTTATTTATCCTTTTTATTGAACACATTCATAGATATCTCACCTGTTATAAGCCCAGCACTGTTAACTTGTAAGTGTTAGGATAAAATGATAGGCAAAAGCAGAAAAGATTTTTGCTCTCTTGGGGCTTACAGTGAGGAGATGAAAGAAGACTAAGGAGTAGCCATGCAAAGAGACATAAAGCTGCAGCTGTGAAGGCTCCACGAAGAGGAAGGGTCCCATGCTACGAGAAAGAACCAGAGTCTAACCCTTCAGGCTGGATAGACAGGACTTCCCCAAAGAGGTGAGAACAGCATCTTGTTTTTCAACTTCATGGCTGTTATGGATTTAATTGTGTCCCGATCCTCCACAATTTGTGTGTTGATGTCCCAATCCCTACTTCCTCAAAATGTGACTGTATTTGGAGATAGGGCCAATTAAAAAGGTAATTAAGGTAAAATGAAGTCTAATCCTATACAGCTGATGTCTTAGTAAGAGGAGGCGATTAGAACACAGACAACACAGAGACAGCTGTGGGACACAGCACAGGACACAGAGAGAAGGCACTCTGCAGACCAAGGACAGAGGCCTCAGAAGCCAAACCTGTTGACATCTTTATCTTCCAGGATTATGAGTCCCTTGGACAGCAAGGAGATCCAGCCAGTCCATCCTAAAGGAAATGAATCCTGAATATTCACTGGAAGGACTGATGGGGAAGCTGAAGCTCCAATACTCTGGCCACCTGATGCGAAGAGCTGACTCATTTGAAAAGACCCTGATGATGGGAAAGATTGAGGGCAGGAGGAGATGGGGACAACAGAGGATGAGATGGTTGGATGGCATCACCAACTCAATGGACGTGGGTTTGAGTAAGCTCCGGGAATTGGTGATGGACAGGGAGGCCTGGCGTGCTGCAGTCCTTGGGGTTGCAAAGAGTTGGACACGACTGAGCGACTGACCTGAACTGAACTGATCTATACGGTTTGTAATATTTTGTTAAGGCAGCCCTAGAAAACAGACAGTGGTACTTACAATTTTTAAATTTTGTTTAATTTTTCTTTTACTCATTTTGTTGGCTTCCCCCACTGACTTGGGAGGGTTGAATCTGTCTTCTTCACTATTGTATTTCAGCATCTAGCACAGTGCCGAACCTAATGTTTCCTCAGTAAATATTTGTTGCATGTTGACAGAAGTCACGGATGTGAGTATCTCACTTTGTCACCGAGAATCCCTGGTTGCCTTGGGGCTCTGCGTGGCCACTCTCTTCCTCTGCTCACATGGACACCCTGTTCTATCTGTGAGACCTTGGGATACATGCTTCATCTGGGTCTGCTGTTGGCATTTCTTGAAACTCAGAGAAAAGCACTCACTTCACATTTTTTCTTGCAGAAGAAACATCTGGATGAGTCTCCATTTGGGTGGCTTGTTCATTCCTTTTCCAGTTTTTGCCCACAGCACATTCTGAATTTTCTGATTCAACAAATTTTCTGATTCATCTACCTTTCTGATGGATCCCTGTGGAAGTGCTGTTTTCTCACTCCTGCCAGCTCCATCTCCAGTTATTGCAGGGGTCTGCTTTGCTGGTTCCACTCCCCAGGTGTCCAAGGGCCTCATATGTATCTCCAGCTGTCACATTACTTCCAGCCTGCAAACGGGGCGAGGCGGGGTAGGGGGAGGAGGTTCATCTTTATTTGAAAGCTGCTTACAGTTTTCACGGAGAAGGAGACCTTTCTTTCCCCTGGAGAATACTAATTTTCCCCCTGTCTCCTTTTGAATATCTTGAACGGGTTAAAATTTGGGGTCCTGAAATCTGTGGCTTACTAGGGATGTGAATTTGAGAAATGTATGTAAATCTCTTTAAGCTTAAGTTTCCTTCTCTTCAAAAGGAAGTATTAATAGTAATTTCGTGAATTAAGAGAGGTTGAACCTAGAGAACTCAATACATAGCAAATAATGATAGTATGATGATGATGATCATGATGCTATTTTTGGTTTCTTGTTAAACATTTTTTTTAATCATGGAAAATTTCAAACAACCCTATACACACAGACAGAATGTAATGAAGCCCCACATACCCATCACTCACTCTCCATTTACCCTCAGAGGATGATGTGTTTACTGAAGACAGAAATTGCTTTCAGGCTCCTTTAGAAACCCTTTATCCTATAGTCAATCTGAAAGAAACTTCTGCTATGGTTCTCCAACAACATTTGGATTTGAGATTTCTGTGTCTTCCTTGTTTTACTCTTGCACTATTGGCATTGTGATAAAACCTTATTCAGATAAATTAGAGGAAAGAGGTTGAAATCTAATTTAGTTAAGAACTTCTCAGCCATTTCAAGACAATTGTAGTTTTATGATTTAAAAAATCTTATAGTAACTCAAGTTAAACTAACTACTGGAAAGCCAAGGTCTTAGGGGATCTATCTTGGTGGCTATTAGAGAGACGTTTAAAGGAATAGTTTAATTGTTTGTAAACATGTGCTTATGAAAAGCTCCTTTTACTTAAATGAGGAAGTTAAATATGCTCCTTGGAATTTATTTTTTAAGGAAATGTTGCTATCTGAAAATTTCAGAGTAGAGCCAATGGTGGGTCAAGATAAAATTGCCTTTCATTCACTGCACAGTCATGCAAGTAGTTATAAAATTTTCTATTATCTATTGAGTAACTACCCTCTGTCAGGTCTTAACGTAATCTTATTTCATTTAAATTTTCACTGCCATTTCCTCATGGCATTATCCTTATTTTAAACTCATACAGGAAATTCCCTGGTGGTCTAGTGGTTAAGAATCCTCCTACCAATGCAGGGGACATGGGTTTGATCCCTGGTCTGGGAAGATGCCACACATCGCAGAGCAGCTAAAGTCTGTACACCACTGTCACTGAGTCAGTCCTGCAACTACTGAACGTCACATGTCTACAGCCATCACCCTGCAACAAGAGAAGCCACTGCAATGAGAAGCCTGTCCACTGCAACGAAGAGTAGACCCCGCTCTCCATAACTAGAGAAGGCCGACACACAGCAACAAAGACCCAGTGCAGCCAAAAAAAAAAAAAAAAAAAAACCACTAAAAAAAAATTAAAGTATTTGCCTAAGTTCATATATCTAGGGAAGAATGGAAATTTGAACCAGTTCTAACTAGCTTCAAAGCCCATGTCTGCTCTTTTATGCCTTGCTTCAAGCTAATAGCAGATGCAAACTCACACGTGACAGACCATCATCAAATGCTTGAGAGGTAAGTATAAAGTGTCTGGGAGCAGGGTACCACTAACTGATCTTAAGGCTTCCTTCAAAGTTGATGGGCCTTGAAGGATGATTAGGGGGAAAAAATTAAAACAATCTCTGTTCAGTGAAAAGTGGTCATGTTTTTGTGGAGGAAGAAGGTGCTTTTGATAAAAGTGTATAGAATGAATAGGATAGAAGTCTGCACCCTGGGAGCTAACAGTCTGTGTTCAGATCCTAGCTCTCTGTCTCAGACAAGCTTGTCAAGTGCTTTAACTGCTGCAAACTTGTTTTCTCGGAGGTAAAATGAAAGTAATGATAGTTCATATCTCATAAGGAATAAGTTAAAAGAGATGACACATATAAAGCAGTTAGCACATTGCCTGGTACATTTTAGTTACTTTCATTATAGGAAAAAAAATAACCTTAAAAAATGGTTGGGCAATTTGTTTTCTGAAGGATTGGTCACAATCTTAAAACAAAGCTTCTATGTCATCCTAGCTTTTTAAAAATTCTTTGGTCTTCCTATACAAACCTTTGCTGGGGGGCTGTGAAATTCCAATGGACATGTGTTCCCTCTTTATTTTAGAAATCCTCTGGACCACTATTTCTTTTTGCCAGCTCAAAGGAGATACTTCTTATTCTTGACTTCACTAGTCACTCCATCCCCAAGCCATTCTTGGCATGTTTCTGTGGCCCAGCCTCAGTGTCCCTCAGAGATGATCGCTGGTATTCCCCTTTTGTGGCTGTGGAGTCTTGCTTTCATCACAGCCTCACTGTTAAGAGTGGGAATAGACAACTTCAAGGCTATGCTGGGAGGAAGTACCAGCCTCAGGTTTCCTCTGAGGACTTGCTCCACATATTACTCCCTTTCTTGTGTATTTTTTTCCCCCTGTTTTTAAAACTCTCTCTCTCCACGTCCTTCTCCATAGCTCATAAACATGACCCAATTAAGTTGAAAAAAATGGTCCCTTGACCCTGCATGCACTTCAAGGCACCTCTAATAATCTGTTTTCTTTCCAATATGAGATCTATGCAGGCATGGTCTATAGATGCTGGCTCCACTTACCATCTTCTTTTTAAAAAAAAAAATTATTGAAGAATAGTTGATTTACAATGTCATGTTAATTTCTACTGTACAGCAAATTGATTCAGTTATATATATGTATATACACACATACATATATATGTATATATTCTTTTTCATTATGGTTTATCACAGGATATTGAACTATATAATATAGTTCCCTGTGCTCCACAGTAGTATCTTCCTGTTTATCCATCCTAAATGTAATAGTTTGTGTCTGTTAATCCTGAACTTCCAATCCTTCCCTTCCCCAAGCTCCTCGGCCTTGGCAACCATAAGCCTCTTCTCTATGTCTGTAGACTGTTACTGTCTTGTAGACATTTTTATTTGTACTGAATTTTAGATCCCACCATCCACTTCTAATCCTCTTAGTGAGTTTCACCCCTTTCTGCCAGCTGTGAATCCCATCACTACCTCCTCTCTTCTCCACCTCTACTCCCGTGTATCTTATATTCATCTTTCATGACCTTATCAAGCACCACCTTCCCTATGAATTATTTCGTAAACCTATCGCCTTAGTTGATTCAGGCTGCTCTAACAAAACACCACAGATTGGGTGGCTTAGAAAGAGCACACATTCATTTCTCAGCATTCTGGAGGCTGAGAATTCCAAGATCAAGACCCTGGTGGATTCAGTGACTGATAAGGACTAGTTTCCTGGTTCCTTCTGTCCTCAGACAGTGGAAAGGGTGTGGCAGCTTTCTGGAGCCTCTGTTATAAGGGCATTAATCCTATGCATATGCTCAGTAGTGTCTGACTCTTTACGGCCCCGTGAACTATAGCCTGCCAGGCTCCTCTGTTCATGGAATTTTCCAGACAAAAGTACTGGAGTGGGTTGCCATTTTCTACTCCAAGAGATTGTCCTAACCCAGGGATTGAACCTGCAATTCTTGTGTCTCCTTCGTTGGCAGGCAGATTCTTTACCACTAGCGCCGGGAAGCCCTAATCCTATTCATGAGGGGTCCTCATTAATGGCCTAATCACCTCCCAAGATTTCATTCAAATACTATCATATTGAGGATTAGGTTTCAACATAAGGATTTTGAGGGAATGCAAACATTCAGTATATAGCACCTATATAGGCTGAATTGTGAGACTGTTCCCACCTGGAATTTAAATCAGTAATAGCCCACTTATTTCCATTTGAATACTAACTTCAGTCAATTGCTTGTGGTTCAGTGCTAGAGTAATAGGCTGAGAAGGATTCTGAGGTCAAATCTGGAATTTGGGGAAGGCATAGTGTGAGCATTCAGTAGTTTTCTTGAGATTATTTGTGAGCCACATGTAAACTATTTTGTTTTCCATAAATAGACCTCTGTCCTAGCAACTATGTAACTGTGAAAGTTGCTCAGTGGTGTCTGATTCTTTGCCACGGACTATACAGTCCATGGAATTCTCCAGGCAAGAACACTGGAGTGTGCAACCTTTCCCTTCTCCAGGGGATCTTCCCAACCCAGGAAGTGAACCAGGGTCTCCTGCATTGCAGGCGGATTCTTTACCAGCTGAGCTACCAGGGAAGCCCTATGTAACCTTAGATGCATTCATCTGCTTTGCATATTTACCTTGCTGTACATGTGAGTCCCCACTGAGTAAGGCTCTGGTTTGTCTTTTCACCTCAGCAATAAGCACAACCTTTCAGCATATATTAAGAGTAACCCTCAGATTTTGCTGAATAAATGAAAAGAGAGCTTTTGCTTTCCTGTTTCTAATTTTCTTGAGATGTGTTACTCTTTCTCTGCCTTTAGTTTGCACAATCCCACGTGTCGATTTCACCTAGAGAAGTGGTTTTCCAACCACTTTCAGTGCAGAAAACTTCACCCAAACGAAATCTCATCCTAAAGCAGGATGCGTAAAACACAGAGTTCTTGTTTAGGAGAAGGAGGTAGGGGATGGTCCTAAGTCTTGATAGTCTCCATTTTCCGCGCCCTGTTTCTTCTCGAACTGCCCGAAATCAGAGCAGTGGTTCCTTAAGTGCGGTATGTAAATTAGCAACAGCCGCAGAACTTGGCAATCTATTAGAAACGCAGACTTTTCTCTTCCCTGTGCTGTGTTTAGTCGCTTAGTCCTGTCCGACTCTTTGCAACCCCATGGACTGTAGCCCTCCAAGCTCCTCTGTCTATGGAATTTTCCAGGCAGGAGTACTGGAGTGGATAGTCATGCCTGCTTCTAGGGTATATTCCCAACCCAGGAATCAAACTGGCGTCTCCTAAGTCTCCTGCACTGGCAGGTGGATTCATTACCACTGGGCCACCGGGGAAGCCCCAAGTAACTAAACTCGCCATCAGTTTCCCTGCTAAGTCGCCTCAGTCCCATCCAACTCTTTGCAGTGCTATGGACTGTAACCTGCAGCGCTCTTCTCTCTATGGGATTCTCCAGGCAGGAATACTGGAGTGTGTTGCCATGCCTGCCTCCAGGGTATCTCCCCAACACGGGGACTGAACCCACATCTCCTGCATCGCAGGCGGATTCTTTACCACCAGTGCCACCTGGGAATCCACCTGGGAAGGCGGCCGTTTAAACATTGGCTAAACTGAGCCGCAGGCGCATTGCTGAGCGGGCCCGACTTGGGGCGGTGCCTTTAACACCCTTACCCCTCCCTGCAAGGGAGAAACGGAAACGGAAGCGGAGTAATCGCTGAGCCCCCAGCCCAGGTGGGGCAGCTGCAGCAGAAGGAAGCTTGAGTGTGGGGAAAGAGAAATGACTGCTAAGGTAAATGATTATTTTCCTTATAGGGTGTAAACACAGCACCTCGCTCCCCTCCCCCGCTTCCAAGACTATGAACATTGTCACTCTTGAGGCCTCCTTAGATGTCAGTATAGTGTCAAAAGTGACAAGTGTTTTCAGTTTGAATTCCTCTCTCTCATCTCACCGCAGGTGAGAAATTTCAGGAGGTAGGGCTTAAAGTGACAAAGTATAGGCATTCCCTGTCTGGGAGGTTTGATGGGTTAGTGCCCATATTCATTTAGACCAACAGTGGCGGCTTCCCTCCAGTGGATCTTCTTTCTTGGAACGCTGCTGAAGCGCTGCTGAAGCAGTGGAGGCCCGGAGAAAGGAAAGAAATTCAGTTGTTACAAGACGGTGAAGCCACGGAGGAATAAAAAGGGCACCCGCTTCAGCAGTCTGAGCCCAGCAAGCTGAGTTTTGCAGTTGCAGTCGTGCGCGGCAAATTCCAAGCCAAGGTGGACCACCCAGTGTATTTTTTGCTTGGGAACCCTGGCTCTGGGTATAGCGTTACGGACTGACTGCTTACCACTTGGAGCTCGCTGAAGCTTTTACGGTGACCTGTTACCAGCTATATCATCAGCTTAGGAGTGGGCTGAGTCCAGAAATTTTGTACTTCAACATTAACTCCAAAGCTAACCATATAGATATGGGGATCTTGCCGGAAGACAGTTTCAGTCTGCTTTGACCAGAGACAATGGAGCGTCTATCCGTACTGTTGAGTGGGGACAAGGAATTCCAGGATCAGGGATGGATGATCCTGCAGTATTTCAACAAGTATACCAGGTGTCTGTTCTTCAGTCTATAATGTTCAGAATCCAATCCCAAGAGGCAAGATGGAATGTTTGTTTCTGGGAGAAACTCTTATGTACATATATCTTCTCTTTTCTGATGACATGGACTTGCTCAACCTTGACAAATATGTGTTTAATATAGAGGGTCATCCCCTGCCTATCTGGACTTTAGCTTAAAAGTTTTGGAACAACTCCCAGTCATGAGACTCGTCTAGATTGAACTTTATATATGGTAGAATTTTTTTAAAAAGTCATAAATGGGCAAGCCAATTGCTTATGCATAAAATTAGTCATCATTTGCCCTTTAGCCATGAGGATGTGCAGCCCAGCTGATTACTGTGAGCCAAACAAGTTCCAAATCTGGACTGAAGACGTCAAGTCCGATGGAACAGCTGGAGTCCAGGAAGGCAAGGTACCTATGGGTTTTTCAGGGCAGATGTTGGCGGTTTTGAATCCATCTGCATGCATTTTTTTAGGTGGTAATTCAGGTTGACTTCAGGGTTCGTTTCTGTTTGTGTTTTCTAAATCAGGACCACTGTAAGAAGGAGGAATAAAATCAGCAAATTTTTGATTGTAGGAAACAAAACAAAAATCTACGAGCAACACAAAAATCCTGCCAAGCAGCCTGATTTGTGTTTTCAATTAGCTCCTTTGGGGGGAAGCTGTACTGCTGTTGGAAGAAGAGAGAGGCTTGTAGCTGGTGACATAGTTGATGGACCCTGGCGATGGAGGCTAATGAGGAAGGCAGAGACAGACTAAATATGCCCTGTGGAAGGACATGGCTCCTGTTGAGCTTGGTCAGCTTGTGATTTAAAAAGATATTAAGGAAAAAATAATTGGTTGCAATTCCAGTGACACTTCCCTGTGTCATTCTCACTATTAATTGAGTTACCATACTGTGCCCAATAAAGTTTTAACAGAGCGAAGCATGGCAAATTTGTAGACCCAGCAGGTTGCTTATTGGGGCCGCACAGTCTGGCCTCTGCTATGAGCATGGAGTGATGGGCTATCAACTTTACATTTACCCTCCAGCTGGGCTCTCTCGGCTGTTGGGAAGAGCCAAGCCAGGTGACTGTACGCAATAAGTAAAAGGAACAACCTAGGAACCCGTGCAGATCAATCGTGAGAGGTTTAATAAAGATTATTTGGTTAGACAGGTACTGGCTCAGAACAGAGGTTTTTGCAGGACAATGAATGAGAGCTCAGATTCTGGAGTTGGTGAGACCTGATGTGACAATTTGAATTATTGTTCTGAAAATATTCCTCCCTGGTTGTATAGCACTGTAGAGTTCTATACTTCCCTTCTGCACTGGTGTTGAACTTAGCTGTGTGACCTGCTTTGGCATGTTTGCAGGGGTGGTGGGAGCAGAGGCTTGGAATGTGCTTGAGTGCTTGGGCCTGCCCCCTTGTGCTTTGGTTACCCATTATAGGAAGGATATGGTTCTGGCAGCCCCTCTTCTTTCAGCCTGGGATCCAGAGTAAGATAATGCAGCTGATCTACCGTCTGCAGCTGACGGTAGCATATCAGCTATATCAAAGTCGACCAACCTGCACATTCCTGAGCTGTAGCATAAACACCGATGTTACAAGTTGCTGAGCATGGAAGTAGTTTGTTATGTCATTGATGTGGACACTTGAATACAAATACCACTCTGCTGCCTTCTTTTAATATAATTCTGGCAACACACCACCCTATTTAATTGTGTTATCTAAGCCTTAATTGTGTTAGCCAAGCCTTAATTGTGTTACCAGCAGTTGGGGGCTTCCCAGGTGCTAGTGGTAAAGAACCCACCTGTCAGTGCAGGAGATGTAAGAGACTTGGGTTCGATCCCTAAGTAGGGAGGATCCCCTGGAGTAGGGCATGGTAACTCACTCTAGTATTCTTGCCTGGGATAATCCCATGGACAGAGGACCCTGGGGGGGTTATGGTCACAAAGAGTCGAACACAACTGAAGTGATCTAGCAGCCGTGCACACACCCAGTATGGGCATAAATATGTTTCATTATATCTTGTATTTAATGAACATTATCGTTTGGAGCTATAAATATAAAAATTATGGCTACAATTTACTGAGGATGTGTTACTCCCTGCCTGAATCTAACGCAGATAGTTTGCCTCTTTGATATTTTGATTGATATTCCTTATAACTACAAGAGACAATTATAAATATAACATTTTTGATGTAATATAGTAATATTATTACTATAGTATTTGTAATATATTATTACTGTAATATTCATATAATATTCCCATTTCACAAATGAATGCTCAGAGAGGTTAAGTAACTTGCACAAAGTTGCATAGATAGTAAATGGCAGAATTGGGTTCTTTTTCTAGTCTGCTTTCCTCTGTGGCTTATATTCTTTGCTCTATGCTAGACTTTTTCATCCAAGTTTGACTACAATTAATGTCAATGTAATAACCATGATTAATGAGGCACTTTATCACATATAATCCTTCCAAAAACAAAGTTGGACATACAGTGCTGTGGCCCCCAAGAGGCTTTTTTTCTGGCTTCTAGGAAATCAGCTTGGAATCAACACATGCAGATCCCTCTAGTTCAGTGTGATCACTTTAATAGCACATAGGGAGTGTCCTTCTAGAAGGGTTCAGTTCAGTCGCTCAGTGGTGTCTGACTCTCTGTGACCCCATGGACTGCAGCACGCCAGGCCTCCCTGTCCATCACCAACTCCTGGAGCTTGCTTGGTCTGATTCATGTGTAGAGTCCATGATGCCATCCAACCATCTCGTCCTCTGTCGTCCCCCTCACTTACTGCCTTCAGTCTTTCCCAGCATCAGGGTCTTTTCAAATGAGTTAGTTCTTCACATCAGGTGGCTAAAATATTGGAGTTTCAGCTTCAGCATCAGTCCTTCCAATGAATATTCAGGACTAATTTCCTTTAGGATTGACTGGTTGGATCTCCTTGCAGTCCAAGGGACTCTCTGGAGTCTTGTCCAGCACCATAGTTCAAAAGCATCAATTCTTTGGTGCTCAGCTTTCTTTATATTCCTCCTCTCACATCCATACGTGATATGTTTAAAGCCATAGAGGCTGAATCTGCTTAGGATGGTGGGGTTTGTGTTTCTCAAGTCCCTGAGTGCATGTGTGTGTGCTAAGTTGGTTCAGTTGTGTCCAACTCTTTGCAACCCTATGGACTGTAGCCTGCCAGACTCCACTGTCCATGGGATTCTCCAGGCAAGAATACTGGAGTGGGTTGCCATGCCCTCCTCCTAGGGATCTTCCTGACCCAGGGATCAAACCCTCTTATGTCTCCTGCATCGGGAAGCATGTTGTTTACCATTAGTGCCACCTGGGAAGCCCCTCTTAAAAGGGGGGCTAGTTAAAAGACAAGCTAGTTAATTATATATATGCTGAAATGTTTAGAGATGAGACGTAAAGTTAATTCCAAAATGCATCAAAGTTTGTTGATGGATGTATACAGAAAGAATAAATGGATGGATATAGTCTGAGCTAAATATAGTCAAATGTTAATTAATTGATGTTTAACTAATAGTAAACCTAGGAGGTTGTAAATTTAAGAATGTTTAAAACTTTCAAACATATAAACAAATGTTTTTCAAAAGAGTTTTGTCAAGTTACATTTAGACCAGTAATACATGGGACTATTTAATTGTATGCTTGTGAATATTAACTATTCTATTTTTCATTAGTGTAATATGAGAAAAATTCAGTGTTTTTATACTTTGAATTTGTTTGGTTTTTAATGATTTGAAACATTTTCCCATGTTGTTTTTCATTGTTAATTGTCTGATTCAGGTATGCCTATTCTCCCATTCAAATAGTATTTTTCTCATCAAAAACAAATTTGGAAAAAGGGTAGACAAGCAGTTCCATATTTTGGAGGCCGTGACTGTAATCAGACCTTTTTAGTTTTGAGAGCATCAGAAGAAAAGCATCCTGTTTCCTGGGTCAGGAAAGAAAGTGAACAGGTGGTTCTCGGTTGGAGAGACCTAGATAAACAAACAAGAGTGATGTAGTGCTCCTGGGGCTGGTTAGTTCCTTGGAAAGTGGCTAAATGTGGGAACTACAAGTGTTGGTCATTAGATCTGTAACTGGCAGAATTCCAGCTTTGCCGCTTTGCTGGTTGAGCCTAACTTTAAAGGGCCTGAGACTCACTTCTTTTCGAAGAATGACTGCAGGCTGTGCTGGAATCTGGAGCAGTGTTTCCCTACAGATATCACAGCAGTGGATGCACAGCAATTTTGGTAAAGCACCAGCTCCAGCAAAGAAACGAGGGCAGGTCTTTTGGCTGGTCAGACTCTGTTTTCCATTCCCCTGGGTAAGAAAACCTTTTTATGGGCCTCTAAACCCCTTGAGTTTCTCAGATAATTCGTGGGAATGAGGAGATTCGAGAGGGAGATACTGGCTTTGTTGCTAATAAAGCTGATAGAAGTGATGTAACTATGTTCGTATCTCCAGTGTGTGTAGCTCTATGGTCTGGAAAAACCAAAGCTTGGAGCCAAGCCTACAGAGTGATAGTTAGGAAGTGATGGTACCAGGACTCAGATTCTGGTCTTTTGATTGTAACCCCTGCCCCTCTTGCCTGGTTCCCTCAATCTGCCCAGTTGAAATTGCTTAGTATTATAAGCTGTTGCCATGCCTGTGTAAGATGCACATAAGGCAACATACAAGGGTGACAAGATTCATGCATTGAGGAAACATGAGAAGTTGATCAACTTCAAACAAAACATTGGATGCCTCTGTTCATAATAGGTTTTGTTTTTCACCTTGTAGAGTTTTTCCACTGGTCATTTTTACCTCTCTTGGTCCTCATATGCACACCATTTCCATAGCTTCCCCTACTTTATCTGTCCCTTCGTTTATCTCTCCATTTCTCTCAAGAAGATAAACCAAATTCGTCTTGTTTCATGAGTTTCTTCTTTGTTCCCTCGGCTGTTAGTTACACCCATGACCCCAAGGCTTCATCTTCTGTCTCAAAGACTTATCAGGGTATTTACCAATAAAGCTATTTCTCTTTCTAAAAGAAATACTGTCACCAGCTTCTAAAACAGTTTATTCGTGCATCAAGTAATGCATACATTTTCCTTATTGAGGAATTACTATGTGTCAGGGACTGTTCTTGTTGGCTCAGATGGTAAAGAATCTGCCTGCAGTGTGGGAGACCCGGCTTCGATCCCTGGGCTGGGAAGATCCCCTGGAGAAGGGAATGGCAACCCACTGCAGTATTCTTGCCTGGAGAATTCCGTAGACAGAGGAGCCTGGCTCGAAAAGAGTCAGACCCGACTGAATGATTAACACTTTCACTTTTTCAGGGACTGTTTTAGGTGCTAGGAATATACCAGTGAATGAAACAAAGTTATGCTTTTATGGAGAGAAATAAACAAGAGCACTTTGTTTTGTAATATAGTGAAAGTACAAGGAAAAAATATAGCAAAGGGAAAAATAAAGCATGGGAAAGGAGTAAGGAGTCTTGGAGGAGAGTCGTTATTTCATACAAAATGTTATACGTAATCTGACATATCAGAAGGAAGTGAGGAAGTGAGCCCTACTGCTGATTTAGAGGAGAGTGTTCCTGGAGGGGGGAACATTAAGTATGGAGGCCTGGAGGTAGAAGTCTGCTTAGCTGTTTCAAGGAAGAGCAGAGACCGCTATGGCTTTATTAAAGCAAATGTATAGGAATAGGGTGGAGTGTGACAACTGTAATTCATATCAAGAAGAGCCTTAAGGGCCACTGAAAGGATTTATGGTCTTATTTGTATCTCTCATTGTGTAGAGATGTTTGTACCTGTTATGCACATTTGGGGAAACCAAAACTCACATGAAAGGAAGCTGTTACAAGGATTGAAACAGAGGAGTGAACTGATCTGATTTATGTTTTTAAAGAATCTCTCTGGTCATTGTCTTGGAACCAAGGACAGGACTGGGGAGGTGAGTTGGGAGACAGGATAACCCATGTGTGAGTTGCAGGTGGCTTGGTCCCAGGGTGTTTGGTGGTGAGAGGGGTAGGAGGCGGTTGGAGTCTCTATAAGTTTGAATGTAAGACTGGTGGAATTTGATGACTGGCTACTTCTGGTAAATTAAGAGAGACGTGGTGTAAAGATGTCCTAAGCTTTTTGGATGAGTACCTTGAGGGATGATGTAACCATTCGTCAGATAAGGAAAACCATGGAAGGAATATGCTTGATCAGCAGCTTAGTTTGGGGTATGTTTAGCCCAGCGACATAAACATGTAGATACCTATCGGGGAATGGAATACTCGAGGCTCAAGTTCAGTGAAAGTGGTCTGAGCTAGAGATAGAAATTTTGGAAGCATCTGGAACAGATGGCTTTGAAAGCCATGAAATTAGGTGACATCACCCAAGGAATAGACGTCAAGAGAAGATATGTGAGACTTGGAGCAGGATGGAGGTGAGAAGACAGAAGAGTGGCCTCTTGTTTCCCCTAAATACTTTAAAAATAGTCATTTATGAATATGCAAAGGAATATATTATCCAGTCCCTAAAGGATTCTTGGTGTACATATGAACTTTATAATATCTGGAGGCACGTGGTAGACACTTGATAACTACTAGCTAAATGAAGAACAGATAAAAGAATGAATTACTTCATTTTCCCCACATTGTTGGAGACCCACAGCGCTCTTTTTAAGCATATGATTTTGGGGTGTTTGTTGTTCCTTTGCACATGCCCTGGAGTGGACCCCAGAGTACTGGAGGAGAATGTTGACCCTGAGGGGTGCACTTCCTTGTCCCTCCCCTCTGTGGACAGGGGTGCTCTGTTCAGGCAGAGCTCTCTGTGTGTCTAGAGCCTGTGTAGAACTAGTAATATCACCACTGTGGGCAAGACAAATCACTCAGGCCGTAAGTAGAGAAGGAATTCTTTTGCAGGCGGGGGTGTTCAGGGAATTGAACTCTTGCTGAGAACCCTGCAGCCTGCCCAAGGCAGGGCAGGAAAAGCCCCAAAGCCAGGGAGCTCCTGCCTCCAGGCCCTGATCAGTCAGTGGGGGAGCCCTTCTCTTTTTCAGTCCACATTACTAACCAGCATGTCTGTTCTGAAGTCTGGATAGGAATCTTTTTTCTTCATTTCCTTCACATCCTTGCTTGGCTCTCTCCCTGGGGGGAGAAATGGCTAATAAGATTGTTCCCTGTGGCCAGTGTGGTCTCCAAGTTTGCCAGAACCAGGCACTTCCCTTTGGCTCTTTCTTGGAGAGCATGTGCTCAAGGGGGTGGGCTAGCTTCCCTTCTGATCTCCACTTGGGAATTAGCCAGAAGGGGTCTGCTTCTACCTAGGCCTGTACTTTGTCTGGTTTAGGCTCTGCTTCTGTAATTGGGTGGTTAAGTTTAGAGACGAGGTGGGCGTGGGGAAGCCCAGCTGTGATTTGCAGCCTAGGTGTACCAGTCATAAGGAGGACGCTCTACTGAATGGTGGTTTCGTCCCGTGTGCTGGTCTCAGCTGGCTAGAACTTGGGAAATGGAATGATTTGCTTCTTGGGTGTCTCGGATAATAGACAGCCACCTTCAAGGCCGCACCCCTCAGCCACCGTGAATACAGCTAGGAGTGGGAAACTCTTGGGGTAGGTGGGGAAACCTATAGTATATAGCTAATGACTCATGATGTAGGTGTAATAGCTTTAAAAAATATTTACTCTCTGGAAATTTGAAAAAGGACTGGGGGAGACTTGCCAGTAGCATTTGTACCTAAAGGTCACATAACACTTGTGTTGGGACAGTCATTATGGGAACATATACATACCAATTCTTGAGAGAATGGTGCTCAGGGAAGCGTGATCAAGGAAGAAGTGAGAAGACTTCAGGAGAGAAAGAGGGGAACAGGAAGGGGAAGGAATGATGGAGACCAAGAGTTGCTGCTCCTTGGAGCTTCTTCAGTTTCTGCTATTTTTGATATGAGGTTGCTCAGTTTTCCCTGGATTTCCATGAGATATCACAGGATATTTACCACCAACTACCCTTTTACTTGGGTTGGCCCAAGAGGATATATATTTTTTCTTTGTAACTGGATAGGTTCTCTGAAGAGGTCTTACAAGTAAATGGACTTTACTTTGTGTTATAGATTGTTGTTCAGTCGCTAAGTCCTTTTCGACTCTGCAACTGCATGGACTGTGGCAGCCCGCCAGGCTTCTCTCTCCTTCAGTATTTCCCAGAGTTTGCTCCAACTCATAGGTATGACAGGTAGGACAGTTGGATTTACTCCCAAGCAGAAATATCAGGAAGGAGTCATGTAAGCTCTGTGAAATATGAAAAAAAAAACCCAGCTATTCAGTCATAAAGGCTACTCACATTTCTGGAGCCCCCACCTAGACTGTGGCTGGAGATGAGGTTGGATACTAGGATCTACCGGTTGGTCAACGTGGGATGTGAACCTTGGCAACCCAAAAGTTTTCTTTTCTTTACTGTTTTTCGTAACAGTCCTGCTGAATTGGGAGTTGGATGGTGACTGTAGCCAGCATCAAAATTATAAAAAAAATCTGTTGGCATTGGAAGTCACGGAAATGTAGCACAAATCTGGAATTAGTGGTGAAGTGACGTGTAATTTGTGTCCTAGACTGACTATTGTGAAACTGTTTTCTGTTTTCTCCAAAGCACAGCTGGATCACATCCCCAGCCTTCCTTGCAGGTAAGTGGGGCCATGGGACTGAGTTCTGGCCAATGGACTGTTGGCAGACTCTAGGCAGTTCTAGGCTTGGCCCACCTCCTGTGAGTGATTCTCCATTCTTTGTCCCAAGTTTATAGCTGAACTGGGAGGATTCCAAGGACTTAGAGGACTGTGGAGCCCCAAGATGGAAGGAGCTTGAGACTCTATGAGCCATCTCCCAGTCTAGACTGGGATAAGAAAACTTGCCTGTTACTATGTTAAGTTACTTACATTTGAAGTTGTTATAGCATTTAACCCCCTTTGACTGATATTTAAACATTACAGGGATGCTCATCAAAAAACAAAACAAAACAAAACATTTCCCTCCTGACTGATCTCCATAACAGACACACATGGGAATGTAATCTGCACAAAATGGGTGCATGCAGACAAGATTATGGACTTCCCTGGTGGTTCAGACAGTAAAGTGTCTGCTTTCAATGTGGGAGACCCAGGTTTGATCCCTGGGTCAGGAAGATCCCCTGGAGAAGGAAATGGCAACCCACTCCAGTATTCTTGCCTGGAAAATCCCATGGATGGAGGAGGGTGGTGGGCTACAGTCCATGGGATTGCAAAGAGTCAAACACGACTGAGCAACTTCACTTTCACTTTCACTGGTGGTTTAGTCCATAAAGAATCCACCTGCAATGCAGAAGACCCAGTTGGATCCTTGGGTAGGGAAGATCCCCTGGAGAAGGAAATGGCAACCTACTCCAGTATTCTTGCCTAGGAAATCCCACTGACAGAGGAGCCTGGAGGGCTACAGTCCATGGGGTCCCAATAGTTGGACATGACTTAGCCATTATACCACCACAACCAGATAAGAATATATTTAATGGGCCTTTTTATTTCCTATAACAATTCCCTTTCATCTCTGATGGGAAACGTTTCTGAGAGCAGTTGATGGGGAAAGGTTGCTGAAAGCAGTTTCTTTGGGCACATGGACATGCTTTATGGTTACAGCAAAGGGCAAGTCAGTACCTGTGAGTGTGTGGTGGTCAGCACTGATATGAGCCTTTCTAACCATTATATAACCTTCAACTTACCAACCTTTCCCTCCTCTCCTGTCTTTCCCCTCCCCCTTCCCTTTTACTTCTTCCTTCCTTTCCTGAACATTTATTGACGTGTTATCTGTGCTTGGTAATAGAATCTACTGGTTTAGAGTCTAGATGTTTCGAGCCCCAGGGGCCATTGTTGTTACCAGTATTTATAGTTCACTGGAGTCATGAGATGAGTAAGGTACTTTTCTGGCAGATAGAATCTTGAGATCTTATTGGTAACATTTTTTCATCCAAGATTGACTCAGAGAATAAGGCTTTCACCAGATTGTATAAACTTTAAAATTGCAATAACTTATCACACTCCCGTCACAACACCATACCCATCCACATCCATATGTCAAGATGTGGGTGTAGGAAACATTATTTCTATCTTTTGTGAATAGCATCATCTCTGTTTTTGATACCAGGTAGGCTAGGATCAAACTCCCACAGTCTTTTCACTCCCTCCATCCCCTTCACTATGTCATGGTGAGTCTCAACTATTTATGTTATGAACAGATGAATTAATTTTTATAAGGGGTACTGAGTACTGTATACATACGCTGTATTGATATTTAAAAAGTAAGGATTTGGAGCAAAGTAGTGACATGGCCTGATGCTTTCCTTTTACAAATGAGGGAGGTGACTCTCAGATCAAATGAAGAGAGGTATTGTAGGATACCCAGCAAACACGTTGCTATTCTGGGTCTGAAACTGTGATCCTTCAGACATACGATATACCTTCCTTATTTGTAGAACAAAGCCATCAGATCTTATTTCTTTTCCAATATATGTAAAGTCCATACCCATGTACTTGACTGACTGTGTGGAATAGGGATCCCCTCTGCTAATTAGGAGCATCCATTCTGGGCTTCCCTGGTAGCTCAGTTGGTAAAGAATCTGCCTACAATGCAGGAGACCCTGGTTCAATTCCTGAGTCAGGAAGATCCTCTGGAGAAGGGTTAGGCTACCCACTCTAGTATTCTTGAGCTTCCCTTGTGACTTAGATGGTAAAGAATCTACCTGTAATATGGGAGACCTGAGTTTGATCCCTGGGTTGGGAATATCCCTTGAAGAAGGGAAAGGCTACCCACTGCAGTATTCTGGCCTAGAGAATTCCATGGACTGTATAGTCGGACACGACTACAAAGAGTTGGACATGACTGAATCACTTTCACTTTCTTTCATTCTGAACTCATGCTTGGTCAAGAAATAAGCTTCTCATGTTTTTGATATTTCAGGGTTGTTATGATACCCTGGTCCAAGGGTGTTACCTTTAAGAATAAAGGTGGGCAGGCTCAACTTTTCTAACTGACCATTGTGATTAAGGAGTGATCATGTGTTTTAAACAGACCAATCTGAACATTCTGGGAAACTTAGTGTGTGACACAGAGATATGGTATTGTAATTTGGAGGGGATTGTAAGTTATAAAGGTAATATATTAATAATATTAACATAAACTGAAATTGCTGTGGCTATTCTTATTCCTTATAAAAATAATAAAGCCAACCCATAGAAACGCAGAGATGAGTGATGGTAAATGTGGACAATTACACCTTTTGAACACCTGGAGTTATGTTTATCTGAATTCCTAGGTTTTGCAGCTACGTGAGTTCATTAGTTTCTTTCTGTTTAAGCTAGCTTGAGTTGAGTTTCTGTCACTTAATAGCTGCAAGAGCCCCGACTAATATTACCAGAAGCTAAGTGAGTTGTATGTAATTTCAGTGCTTTATTAAGTCTTGGAATTCTTTGACTTTGTACCCTCAAATATTTTTATCTAATTAACTGTGATATGAAAGAGTGAATAACTGCTCCTGGGGGAGCCTGATGTGGGAACCTCTGGGTGGATTTCATGTATCCCTTTCAGTTTATAAATCCTTGAAGGGCTTCAATACTAACTCGATGTTGTGTCTTGATAGTTTGAGAGAATACAATATGTCTGTATTTCCTTAAAATGATCTGAGCCATGTTACCACCCTTGCAATTTTCCTCTGAGCTTGCCTTCTCTTTTTGTCAACCCCTTGAAGCAGCAATAAATTAAACTAAGCACCGATAAACACATTTCCCTTCAACTCTAGTTGCCAGAAGTCATTTCTCTTGGGTCTGTTGACAGGTAGCAGACATGATTCCAGCGTGGAATACACGGTAGAGTTATTGATTTTTCTGTGATAATAGTAATAGAAATTTATTGAACTATCACCCTCGACTGGGACCTATGCCTCACTCACAAGATTACTTCCCCTCAAGAAGCACTCCATGGCTTCTTGTGAATGTCCATGCTAATTAAAGTCTAAATCACTTAGCTTGTCTGAAGTCTAAAATTCTCCACAAGCTAACCTGCACTTTCCCTTCCAGTGGTATTTCTGTCTGTCCTTTAGTCAGGATGCATCTTTTGTGTTTCTAGAATGTACCTCACACATCCCGTTTATTGTGTGTTGTGTGTGTGTGTGAGTCACTCAGTTGTATCCGACTCTTTGCAACCCCAAGGACTGTAACCCGCCAGGCTCTTCTGTCCATGGAATTTACCAGGCAAGAATACCGGAGTGGGTTGCTGTTCTCTTCTCTAGTGGATCTCCCCTACCCAAGGATTGAACCCATGTCTCCTGTATCTCCTGCGTTGGCAGGCAGATTCTTTACCGTCTGAGCCACCAGGGAAGACTGACGGCCCCTTTACTTTGCTTCTATTCAGGATGTGTCTTTTGCCTGCAGGCCCCTTTGCTGGTCTTTCTCCTTAGGTCCATGACCGCTCACGTCTCCAGGCCAAGCTGCCATGTCACATTCTCCACGAGGCCTTTCTTGGTAACCTCAACGGGATGAACCTGTCCCCACCTGGAAATTGGCAGCACTTGGCGTGTGCTCCTTTTCGTCAGTCACGGAATCCACCCCACACTCGTACGGTCTGCCTCCACAGCCCCACAGCCGACCCTCGCAGTCTAGTTGTCCCCAGTACAGTGACAGCTACCACCACTCCGCCTTCCAGGAACAAAGCTGTGCAGTGGCGGGGCCAGAGCCCAGCTCCAAGCTGTCTGGGCCTGAGACTAGAGGTTTCAGCTACCATGCGTTACTGCTTTGCCCACGATACATAAATTGATAGTGATGAACAGATCTTCTTTTCAAGACTGCATTCTAAACTCCCCAAAAGTAGGGCCTCCATTTAACCTTGTGAATACTTAGTGAAGGACCGGGCAAGTGGTAGATGCTTAATAAATGCCTGGATGGATGAATGGTGAAGTGGAGATGGTGCATTTCAGTAATGGTATTTTTTTTCCAGGAACCGAAACATTTTTTTTGTGTGTGTGTGATGTAGATATAATAATTAAATAATCTTTAATGGTGGGTTTGAGAACAAAACTCAGAATCACAGTGGGTTTAAGAAGAAAGATAGTGTGAGACTAGTACTTGAAACCTAATCTGTATGTGTATCTGGATGTGTAGTTAACTAAATTATTAATATTATGTGTTAATTTGAATCAGTTGATTAGAAAAGTACACAGTGATATCAAATGATGGCATATCTTTTATATATATCTTGATATCCTGGTTCAAGGTAAATATCCCTTTCATTCCCTCCCCTCCAAAGATCAGTAATTCTCAAACTAATTTCCTGACATAATGTCTATGTTGGATGATCATCATGTGAATGATTTCTAGGGGGCCAGCCGTAATCTCACCCTTCTCTCACTCAGCAAGATGATCAGAAAGTTAACGATAAAAGTTATACTGTTTTATTTGTTATGATGATGTTCAAATTCATTAAAAAAATCAGTGATGATTTGGTATTTTAACTATTATTGATAATTGATGTGTGTGTGTCCTCACGAGAATGGGGGCATACTGCATTCAGGACTTTGCTATCAGCATTTTAAAGCCCGCACAGTATCTGGTGGGGGTCATGGTTGTGACAGGAAGTCTGCTGCATTTCCATTGATTGAAACTAAGTCTTAGAACTAGATTTTGGACCATCTTTTCATCTTCATAGGTAGGAAACCTTTGAAGGGAGGGCACTATACAAGCTAAAGAACTAAGGGCAAATGAAATTTTATATGAATCAAATTAGTACATCATCTGGCCCAGAACATTGCCCTAAGGTGGATATCAAGTTGTGACTAGTAAGTTTAGAATAGTTGCTCCACTTTATGGATGACATGAAATTGACTAAATATTTTAAGGGCAAGGGCTGGGTTTTATAATTTTGGAGTTTGACATTACTACCTAGCACAGCTGTATACAGTGGGAGCTCAACACTTAACTAAAATCCTACAGTGAGATAAGCCTCTATTGGGCTATGGTGGTGGTGGTGGTTTAGTCGCTAAGTTGTGTCCGACTCTTGTGACCCATGGACTGTAGCCTGCCAGGTTCCTCTGTCCATGGGATTCTCCAGGCTAGAATACTGGAGTGGGCTGCCATTTCCTTTTCCACTATTGGGCTATTGTTTCATGTAATTCTCTTAACAGCCCAAAGAGTCGAGTGCTTATCCACACTTTGAAGATGAAGCTGAGGGTCTATAGCAATTCCCCCAGTTCCCACATCTATTAAGTACATTGGATGAGGATGAGGGCTGTGTGGGAAGGATAGAGAGGAAGAAATCCAGCCTCTCTGGACATGCTGGCCTCTCCCAGGCATCTGTCTGTTCAAAGGTCTTTGTGGTGTGAAGAATAGATTTTTAAGTCGGATGGACCGATTAGAATGCAGGTCTCACTTCCTTGTGTGTCCTTAATTTAAACATAAGTCAGATACTTATTATGGAGCTTGATATACTAAAGAATTAATACATGCCAGCAATAGTAATAATTGTAATTATTACTGCTAACTGGGAAGAGTAAGATGAGATATTGGGTCTGTTTGGGTCTAACTTTTGTATACTGTGTATCATACTCTGACTCCCACATATTTGTTAAAGGATACTTAAATATTTGTTAAATTAGGATTCCCCCTAATCTATTTTTAATGGTTTCTTTTAATCTTCTCCTGGCTGTGTTCTCTGCATATTTATCTACAGCTATAACCCTGGTAGTAGTTGAGCCTCAGTTGAACCCTAGGCGCAGAGTTTGATTTCCCTCACTGCAGATGGTCTCTAGTTTTACGATGGGTAGATTTTATTGATTTTTGTATAGGCTGTATTTTAAGAAACTGGATTCTTGGCTGTCAGTCAGGACCTTGAAAGAGGTCTCCTTGCTCACCTCTCTGCCTCTATAAATGCAGTGACTTGCCAGTCACCATTAAGACATTGCGATGAATGAGTTTGGAGAATCTATTACTGCTTTGCTGCTGATTCTCACTTGTCAGTTGCCTTTTTTGTTCCCTGTCAGGGAGTTTAACATTTTGAGGTTATTTATCTGGTATGGTAGTAAAACTTTGGCCCTCTCCCATATAATCTCATGGGCTTTTATGAGTCAAACACCAATTGGATTTATAGACTATTAAGACCCTACTTTGATTCTTCCATAAAGCAAAATTAAATTGATATTGGCTAGCCTAGACCTAGATTTGGTAGTTAGGTGAATAATACTCTCGAGTTATTAAAATATTCCATATTTGAGCTTATCTAAAACATTTCTTGATCTTAAAGCAGATGGGTGACTTTAAGATCCTGTATCTAATTTTTGATCATTGATGATTGGAGTATTTGCTTGGTAGACAGAATTAGCAAGAGATAATGTGGAGTAATGATAAAGAGGAAAGATTTTGGAGCAAGACTGACCTATGGTCTAATCTAGATGCTGCCACTTAGGAGAGGGGTCACATTAAGAGAATACCTTAACCCATGGAAACTTGAGTTTTCTCATCTGTAAATGGAAATAAAAGTGGCACTAATCTCATATGGTTAGCATAAATACTCATTGAGAAATTCCTTGTAAAGTGCTTAGATTATGCCTGGCAAAAGATAAGTTCTCAGTAATTAGAAGCTATTGCTATCATTATGGATCAAAAGAGACCATTATGTACCAATTATAACAGTACCAGTAACCCCTTTAAAATGAACAAAGTCGTATTTCTAAGCACAGAAGCTAGGCTTTCAAGCAAGTGTTAGGCTAGTTTGGTTATAACCTAGCTTCTCTATCCATGTGAGATTTTGACCTTGGGAGTGTTTCCTTAGGTAGCGTGAGCAACTGTTCTGGAATGCCTAGGACTCAGGGATTTCCTGAGATGTGGGACTTGCATTAATAAGCCAGGGAAACGTTTGAGCTGGTCACTCTATCACTGGTTCCGTTTCTCAACTTTGCTGGATCTTGGTCTTAGTCATGTTGCTCTTTCTGTACGGGTTTTCTTCTCCAACTTTACAACTTCCCCACAGACTTATACAGAAAAGGCAGGATAGCTGCCTAGTATTTTCCTTTTATTTACCAGTTTTTAATAGAATGAGTTGGATCCCTTCCATTCCCTGAAAGTTACCTATGAACTTTTTTGTGTGTTTAATTATGATCTTATGCATTTAAATGTGTATGATGTGTCTAAAATAATTGCAGTTATTTTTGTTGATGCTCATATGGTACCAGCTTTGGCCAGTGGAAGCTTATTCACATTTGGTTCCATAATCTTTTCAACATGGTCCATGACAAAATCCATGTTTCCATATCATGGAAATGTTTGTTTTCAATGACGAGATAGCAGTTTTATGCCCTAGATCTAGATTCAGCCATTTCGGCTAGGACACCTGTTTCCTTTTAGTGGGAAAAAATTTGGGAGACCTCTATGTGGGTATTGTGAAGTGTTAGTTGCTCAGTCTTGCCCAACTCTTTGTGATCCCATGGGCTCCTCTATCCATGGGATTTTCTAGGCAAGGATATTGGAGTGGTTTGCCATTTCCTTCTCCAGGGCATCTTCCCAAACCGGGGATAGAACTCGGGTCTCCTGCACTGCAGGCAGATTGTTTACTGACCGAGCTACCAGGTGGAGTGGGCAGCCTTTCCCTTCCCCAGCAGATCTTTCCAACCCAGGGATCAAACCCAGGTCTCCTGCATTGTAGGCGGATTCTTTACCAGCTGAGCTATCGGGGAAGCCCACGTGGGTACTAGGAGTGCTCATTGCTACTGGTCGGATTATTATTTCTAGGTGTTTATAGAAGCGTAAGGGGTATATATTTTAAATTTTCAGTGAAGAAGTGTTTTTTAGTCTTATAATTGATTCTTTTAATTCAAATTTAGGATTACAGGGTATTTTAATCTCATTAATCTTATGTCTATATGTTATCATCCAGTGGGCAAATCGTGATGCTCAGTAACAACAATAACTTATTTGCTTTATCCTGCACTATACAGAAATCAGCCTCAGAGTAATGGTACCACAACTACCATCAATGATAGGAAGACTCAAAATAAGTTTTAAAATTATTTTTGTGTGTTTCTACTAGGAACGCACAGCCAAGTTACTATAAAGTCACTTGTGATTATTTTTTAGTGGGTATGCCACTAGTCATGTATAGTTAGGCTAATTTATTTAATTACAGTTTAGGAATTGCTCCTAGTTTAATTTTGTTTTTATAATTATGTAAAATTCTTACAGTATTCTAAAGTATAATCTGTAGCACAAGATATTTTCTAAGACTTCTAGCTTCACATCTTATCTCTTCCAGTCTGTTCCTTCTCAACTCTTACAGGTAATTTTTAAAAAACTATGTTTACTTAAAAATGTTAACTTTAAAATTTTTAACGTAAACATGTATGTAAGTACATAAACAAGTACACACACATGTAAAGTGATTCATTATATCCTTTATTTACTTGCTATCTTTTTGGGGCTATGTTTTTTAATTTATTTTGGGAGATTTGTATTTTTATTTGAATGGGAACCTTTACTCAAAGACGTTTTTGTGGTACTCTTCGTCTTCTTATCTTTGGTCTATTTCTTGTTTGTTCCCAACTATAAGCAGTGTTGAAATCAGCTGGCAAACTTTTGTTTCCACTCCCTCTTTATATCAGGCATCTAATTTGAAGTGCATGTGGGTGTGCTGCGTCACTTCAGTCATGCCCACTCCTCCCGACCCCATGGACTGTAGCCCGCCAGGTTCCTCTGTCCGTGAGATTCTCCAGGCAAGAATACTGGAGTGGGCTGACATGCCCTCCTCCAGGGGGTCTTCCGGACCCTGGGATTTAGCCTGCATCTCCTGGGTCTCCTGCATTGGCAGGTGGGTTCTTTACCACTAGCGCCACCTGGGAAGCCCCTAATTTGAAGTAGTATTCTTTTATTCTCGCTTAATAAGACAATAAGTGAATTTAGTCTATTTTCAGACACTCTCTCCATCCTATCCTAGTTTTTGATAGTTGTACTATGTCTACTTTGTAAGGGAATATACCCATTATATCATCTCCTGTGTAAACATCATTTAATCTTAGTTTTACAGGTAAATACAAATTTATGTTCACCTTTAGACCTTGGATTTATTTCTAGTCGTTTGGTCCATGAGAGAATCTTCAGGAAAGGATTACAGAAACAATGTTCTCTTAATTATTGCATGTTCAAATAATTCTCTACCTTTATACTTAAATTATTTAACTGCGCATAAAAGTCAAGTTCTGACCCAGTGTTTCACCTTAAGGGTCTTAAATATGTCTTGTCATCTAGCAGTCTGTTGTGCTGTTGAAAAGCTTGATGCCTTCCTGATGTTCATGCCTCTCTGAGTGACACATTTGTTTCTGGAACCTTGTAGGGTCATTTCTTTATGACTGATATTTTGAAATTTCACATAAATGTGCCATGAGGAAGTCTTGTCATTTACTACCATGTATACTCACTGTGCCCCTTCAGTATGAACACACAAATCTTCTTTGCAAGGGTGTGTGTATGCGTGTGGTAGGGGGACTTTTCCAAATGCTGACATTCAGCCAATCTTCCTGTGTTCAGGCCTGCAGCCCCTTGCTAATATTGCTTGTATCTGCGACTCTCAGCCCTGACTGAGCCTCTCCGAGCTTCAGTGAAAAATAAGCCCTTTTCACCTTCACTTTTACTTCTGCATGCGCTGAAGCTATGACCTCTTCCCCTTCTCATTTTCCTGTCTTTTTCTCTTTCTATCTTCCAGAAATGGATTACACGGTTATGTTTACTGCTATCTCTCTTATTCTCTTTGTCATGATGAATTTATATTGTTTTGATCCCTATACTATAATTCTGAGAGTCTGGAGAGAGATAGTAATTAAAGTCATGTGGCCAAACCTCTTTGAGCTGGAAGTCCTAGGGTTCTTTGGCTTCCCAGGTGGCTCAGTGGTAAAGAATTCACTTGCCAATGCAGAAGATGCAAGAGATGCAGGTTCCATCCCTGGGTCGGGAAGATCCCCTGGAGAAGGGAATGGCAACCCACTCCAGTATTCTTGCGTAGAGAATTCCGTGGACGGAGGAGCCTGGCAGGCTACAACCATGGGGTTGCACAGAGTCGGACACGACTGAGCACCAGCACCTGCGGTTCTTTGGATTTATTTTGAAAGGCACGAGGACATCACACTCTTGAATGATGTTTATAGGTAAAACAACTTTTAACTTATCTTAGCTAAAATCATAAAGAAAAACAGAGAACAGAATACAACTTTTAATCATCTGTTTAAAGAGAGAAAAAATGGACACGTGTTAGATTTCAGGAAGAGGGTAAGGGGGCATTGTAAATGTGATTGTAAATGACACTCATAATGTTGTGACTGCCCCCCAGGGGAATGAACTCTTGAGCAGTGAGTTTCAAGCCCAAATCTGGAAACCAAACTTGTTTCTTAATTTGGACTTACTGTGTTGGTTGTTTATTTCAGGCATATAGCAACTGATGCTTCCATTATAGAATGTTGATCGCACTTAATGAGTATGAATGAATAGTCTCTGGCTCCAGAGAACAATGAATAAAGCGTAAACCAGTTCGGTCTTGTTCTGTTGTGTTCCTGCTAATTTTCTACTCTCACAGCTGAGATCTGTTGGGAAGTAGATTTCCTAAAAATGTAGTGTTGCAGATTTCATTTATCTGGCTTTCTTCTTTGCCTTTTTTTTTTTTTTTTCCAAGAAACCTGTGTTAAGGCTTGGAGCTGGGGAAGAGTAGGGAGGAGGGAAATGGGGTAGCAATAGGAGCCTGTTGTCCTTGGATGAGAGTTCTGATGTTTGGCTTTAGACTGGTGCCATGGGGAAATAACCTGGCGCAGCAGAGCGTGATGAACCCTGTGACTCTGGGTAAATGACAGTCGTCTCTGGGCCGTCGGTCTTATAGAATGAGGGGATTGTGTTAGATTATCCACAGCAGTTGTCTTAAAACCGTTCTGTGGGGCTCCAGGTTTCTGGATTACGTCTTGGTGGCCTGTGAGGAGATCCTTAGGAAAGTTGAACAGAAAGAACTGTCTCCCCTTCCCCCAGTCCAGGACTCACTTGGGACAGTTCCCTTTTTAGTAAACTTATAAACTGAGATAATCTATAGGATTCTGTATGACAAAAGGGTTCTGTTGCTAAAATAAGTTAAAAAACTGCCAAACTCATAACTCGTGTGTTCTTCTAGTTCTAAAATGTGACAGATTTATAATACCCAGACTGCGGTGGACAGAACTCGTGTGGGCCTCCCTCTGCCCTTACTTCCACAAATGCACTTGTGTTATGGCTTTCCTTTCTCTATTGGGCATGGTTGATTTTTATCATTGTTTAGAATGGTAAAGTCAACACTTTTACAAAAGAATTGTTATTCTTGTGAATCTGTCAGTTGGCTTACCCCTATGATTCCATGAAGAAACTTGGCCAAGTATTTCATGATTATTGTTATCTCTGTTTTTAGATGAAAGAACTAAAAATAGAGAAAACTACTTTCCCACATTTATATTTTTAATGATTTGTGGAAGTTTGAACAGCAACACCATGCTGCATTTACTTATACTAGGTCTTGGGGAAGGCAATGGCACCCCACTCCAGTACTCTTGTCTGGAAGATTCATGGACGGAGGAGCCTGGTAGACTGCAGTCCGTGGGGTCGTGAAGAGTCGGACACGACTGAGCAACTTCCCTTTCACTTTTCACTTCATGCATTGGAGAAGGCAATGGCACGCCACTCCAGTGCTCTTGCCTGGAGAGTCCCAGGGACGGGGGAGCCTGGTGGGCTGCCGTCTGTGGGGTCGCACAGAGTCGGACACGACTGAAGTGACACAGCAGCGGCAGCAGCAGGTCTTTGAAGCAGCCATGTTTCTGGTCAGTGAATGTACCCTATGTTTCTGTACTACTTCTGGTTGTGCTGAATTCAAGTGCCTACCTGTTGGTGATAAATGGGGAATTTTTACCTCATTTCTTACCACTTCTGTCTATTCATTTCATGAGCCCGAGCCATCAAACTTGAGTTTTCTGAAACCTTCCATGCTGTTTCACTTCTCCATGTTATCATGTACTGGATTTTTTGCTCTGAATTCACTTCCCCTCTCTCTACCACTTCATTTGCCTTTAAAGCTCCTATTCATCCTTCAGAGCCTTTGCACTTCCATCCTGTTCCTGCCGGGACCACCACTGACATTGTACACATCAAAATGCACTGTTACTGGTTATTTGTCTGTGGCTGTTGAAAGGGCTTGAACTATTACCTGTATTCCTAGGACGTGGCATTCAGTATGTACTGAACAAATCTGTACTGGAGAATACTTTTTACTGACTGTAAAATTTCAGAGTGATATGATACATTTTCATTATTTTAAATACTGTTGTTGTGCTGGCAACAACCAAATTTATTTCTCCTCACTCTTTAACTCCAGTCTCATGTATTCATCTGTTTACTTGACATCAACACTTGAATGTCAAATAGACATTACGTACTTGACATCCTGCGCTAGGATGACTAGCTGTCCTAGTTTGCCTGGAGCTGGGAAGTACTGTGGGTTTCCTTGGTAGCTCCGCTGGTAAAGAATCTGCCTGTAATGCAGGAGACCCTGGTTCAATTCCTGGGTCGGGAAGATCCCCTGGAGAAGGGACAGGCTATCCATTGCAGTATGCTTGGGCTTCCCTAGTAGCTCAGTCGGTAAAGAATCTGCCTGCAATGTGGGAGACCTGGGCTTGATCCCTGGGTTGGGAAGATCCCCTGGAGGAGGGCATGGCAACCCACTCCAGTATTCTTGCCTGGAGAATCCCCATGGACAGGCTCCCTGTATGGAGCCTGGTGGGCTGCACACAGTCCATGAGGTTGCAAAGAGTTGGACATGACTGAGTGACTAAGCACAGCACAGGGGAGTTCTATGGACCATGGAACCTTCAGTACTAAACCCAGGAGGGTCTCATGTGAAGCAGGATGGCTGCACCCTACCTCCTCTGGGGTGTAACGTCTGCTGTACCATATTGTCTCCACATAGCACCGTTCAGGGCCCTCTGCTAATGTTTGCTCATTGTTTACATCATGTGGTCATACTTATTAAAATAAGAAGTATTGAGCACTTATTACTTCCAATAACCAGTTAGTAATGCATGCACATTTTTAGATACCTGTATATATTTGACTGTTCTTAATGCATATGTACCCCTGCCTTTCTACCTTCCTTCTATAAAGCAGAAGTAGGGAGTTTTGTGAAACCACAACCTTTACTGAGGTAATAAAATGAGACATTCCTCGGAGCCAAATAAAAGCACCATAGAATGGAAGATCTGGAAGTTTCCCTAACATCTTATCAAGGCAGTTGCCATCTCTGGATGCTTGGGAGGTGTGATAGCACACACAGACACTCAGCATTCAACTGGTACCACTTCTAGTCTTTTCCATCTCTGTGGCAACTGCATCCTTGCAGTTGCTCAGGCCAAAAACTTTGAGTCATGCTTAACTCTTTTTTTCTCTCACATCTCATATCCACACACTTACATACTCACCATCCAACTGGCAACATGCGTTCAGTCCTCACCATCTCAGCTGCTGGCAACTCAGCCCTTGCTGTTTGGGAGTCATCCTTAACACTGCTCTTTCTCTCACATCCCACATTCAGTCCTTCAGTAAATCTTTTTGGTTCTACCTTCAAAATCTAGAGTTCTGGTTAGAACTATTTCTGGTTACCCTATTTAAAACTGCCCTAACTAAACCTGGTTACCATATTTAAAATTGCAACCAGCAAGCCATCTCCATCTACCCCCTTCCTAATCTCCCTTGCCTGGTTCTCTTTTTATTTCTTTTGAGGGATACTTACTACATGATTTACCTGTTTATTTTGTTTATTTCCCCAGAGATTTTTTTGGTAGGTCTTTTTTCTTCTCTGATAGGTCTCAAGTGTCTTGTACATATTGAACTCACCGCATATTTATTGAATGGCTAGATAGTTCATTCATAAGTTTTGAAGTCAGAATTAAGTTTCCTTATATTTCTACTGTTTATTGAGCACATTGTTTTTCAGCCATTGTTCTAAATGTTTCATGCATACATAAATGTATATGTGTGTGTGTGTATAATTCTCACAGTATTTCTCAGAGGTTGCTTTCATTTCACTTCAGGGAGATTAATTAACAGAGATAAGTGGTGATTGCAAGTCTGAATCAAGGTTTGTGGCTTCAGAGCCCAGATGTTCAACCACTGCCACATTGCCTAACACAGAGGCCGGCTCAGTCTGACTGGATAATGCTAGGGTTCTGCTTCATTAAATCTCAGTGTCTTCTGTTGTTGCTTAAATCAACACGTTCTAATTAGAGGGGGGGATGGTGTCACTTATGAAATCTGTCTTTTGAGGAACTATGGTGGATGGAAACCCATTAAAATGTCATCGAGCAAACAGAATGCTTATTTGGAATAAGTTTCTAACTTAGTGAATAGTACTGCTAATGAAAAAAATCACATTTAACAATTTTCACAATAGCTTAAAACCTATTGAGCGCCACAAGACAAGCATTTAGCTATACAGAGGGATAGCTTGGGCAGTGTGCTGGAAAGGGAAACTGCTTTAAAATATGACTATTTAAAAATTTAGTTTGTCTCTTCTTCTCTTTTGCCATCAAGTAATTAAAGTTCTTGACTTGTTTGAAAATGGCTCAGATTTAATTTCATTTTGTTAAGCACCTCAATTTTTCAGCTCAGGAGAAAAAGGCTATTAGCAATTTGCATTATCCATTACAAGCTCCTTTATAATATGAAATATATGGGAAATGCTAATTGGATGTTCATCATCGTAAAGATAATGATTTCTGTACTTTTGGTAGTGATAATGAAGATGAAATATGAAAATGATATGGGGTGAAAGTCAGATTTTTTTTCATTTTCCACTGGTTGGAGACTGGGGAAGGCATTCTATTCTTTGCTTAAGATGGGTGACTATGGAGGGCAGAGCCATAGGGTCAAGGAAGGGTATATCAATTGGAACTGCCTTGATGTCCAGGAACTCCCCAGTTACCTAATCCCAGGCAGTTAATCTGGTTTCAGATGAAAAAAGTGGGAAATGTGATGTCTCTCAAAGACAGATGTATCTGAAAATCTCTCTTCCATTTTAGCCCGTTGCTTTATGGTTAACAGTTCTGTTGAGGTACTGTCTCATCAATCCTTGTTCCTTCCTCTGTGATGGGAAGAGAGGGCTGGAATTGACTGCCTTTATTAAGAGTAATAAGAATGACTCCAGGAGGCTTTTCCATTGGGCATTGTTGAATTCCTTGGCTTGCCAATGTACTCACGATTAACCTTTTGAATTGACTCCTGGTGAACAAGTATGATGACCATTATATCTATTACTGTGACCATTATATCTGCTACTGTAGGTATGACCAGATGTCCTTTATATCAACTACTGTGGGCAAGAGTCCCTTAGAAGAAGTGGAGTAGCCATCATACTCAACAAAAGAGTCCAAAATGCACTACTTGGATGCAGTCTCAAAAATGACAGAATGATCTCTGTTCGTTTTCAAGGCAAACCATTCATTATCACAGTAATCCAAGTCTATGCCCTGACCAGCAATACTGAAGAAGCTGAAGTTGAACGGTTCTATGAAGACCCACAAGACCTTTTAGAACTAACACCAAAAAAAGATGTCCTTTTCACTATAGGGGACTGGAATGCAAAAGTAGGAAGTCAAGAGATATCTGGAATAACAGGCAAACTTGGCCTTGGAGTACAGAATGAAGCAGGTCAAAGGTCATGAACTCCTTATTGCCAAATTCAGACTTAAATTGAAGAAAGTAGGGAAAACCACTAGACCATTCAGGTATGACCTCAATCAAATTCCTTACAGTTATACAGTGGAAGTGAGAACTAGATTCAAGGGATTAGACCTGATAGACAGAATGCCGAAGAACTAGGATGGAGGTTTGTGACATTGTATAGGAGGCAGTGATCAAGACCCATTCCCCCAAAAAAGAAATGCAAAAAGGCAAAATGGCTGTCTGAGGAGGGCTTACAAATAGCTGAGAAGAGAAGTGAAAGGCAAAAGATAAAAAGAAAGATATACCCATTTGAATTAAGAGTTCCAAAGAATAACAACGAAAGATAAGAAAGGCTTCCTCAGTCATCAATGCAAAGAAATAGAGGAAAACAATAGAATGGGAAAGACTAGAGATCTCTTCAAGAAAATGAGAGATACTGAGGGAACATTTCATGCAAAGATGGGCTCAATAAAGGACAGAAATAGTATGGACCTAACAGAAGCAGAAGATATTAAGAAGAGGTGGCAAGAATACATAGAAGAACCTTACAAAAAAGATCTTCACGACCCAGATAACCATGATGGTGTGATCACTCACCTAGAGCCAGACATCCTAGAATTCAAAGTAAAGTGAACCTTGAGAAGCATCACTATGAACAAAGCTAGTGGAGGTGATGGAATTCCAGTTGAGCTCTTTCAAATCCTAAAAGATGATGCTGTGAAAGTGTTGCACTCAATATGTCAGCAAATTTGGAAAACTCAGCAGTGGCCACAGGACTGGAAAAGATCAGTTTTCATTCCAATCCCAAAGAAAGGCAATGCCAAAGAATGCTCAAACGACTGCACAATTGCACTCATCTCACACGCTAGCAAAGTAATGCTCACAATTCTCCAAGCCAGGCTTCAACAGTATGTGAACCGTGAACTTCCAGATGTCCAAGCTGGATTTAGAATAGGCAGAAGAACCAGAGATTAAATTGCCAACATCTGTTGGGTCATTGAAAAGCAAGAGAATTCCAGAAAAACATCCACTTCTGCTTTATTGACTATGCCAAAGCCTTTGACTGTGTGTATCACAACAAACTGTGGAACATTCTTCAAGAGATGGGAATACCAGACCACCTGACCTGTCTCCTGAGAAACCTGTATGCAGGTCAAGAAGCAACAGTTAGAACTCAACATGAAACAATGGACTGATTCCAAATCAGGAAAGGAGTACATCAAGGCTGTATATTTTCACCTTTGTTATTTAACTTACATGCAGAATACATCATGCAAAATGCTGGGCTGGATGAAGCACAAGCTGAAATCAAGATGGCCATGAGAAATATCAGTAACCTCAGACATGCAGATGACACCACTCTTATGGCAGAAAGCAAAGTACTAAAGAGCCTCTTGATGAAAGTGGAAGAGGACAGTGAAAAATCTGTCTTAAAACTCAACATTCAAAAAACTAAGATCATGGCATCTGGTCCCATCACTTCATGGCAAATAGATGGAGAAACAATGGAAACAGTGAGAGACTTAATTTTGGGGCTCCAAAATCACTGAAAATTGTGACTGCAGCCATGAAATCAAAAAACACTTGCTCCTTGGAAGAAAAGTTATGACCTACCTAGACAGCATATTAAAAAGCAGAGACATTCCTTTGCCAACAAAGGTCCATCTAGTCAAATCTATGGTTTTTCCAGTAGTCATGTATGTGAGAGTTGGAATATAAAGAAAGCTGAGTGATGAAGAATTGATACTTTTGAACTGTGGTTTTGGAGAAGACTCTTGAGAGTTCCTTGAAGTACAAGGAGAACCAACTAGTCCATCCTAAAGGAAATCAGTCCTGAATTTTCATTGGAAGGACTGATGCTGAAGCTGAAACTCCAATACTTTCACCACCTGATGAAAAGTACTGACTCATTGGAAAAGACCCCAATGCTGGGAAAGATTGGAGGCAGGAGGCAAAGGGAATGACAGAGGATGAGATGGTGGGATGGCTTCACCGACTCGATGGACGTGAGTTTGAGTAAGCTCTGGGTGTTGGTGACGGACAGAGAAGCCTGGTGGGCTGCAGTCCATGGGGTCCAAAGAGTCGGACACTACTGTGCGACTGAATTGAACTAAACAAATTATGGGTAAGGAACCTTGGTTTATTTGCCCACCACATTCCTAAAATGGTTTTAGGTGAAGCAGAAGTCACTGGTTTCTCTACATGCAGGAAATTGCATAGGAGTTGAATTTATTGGAACTTGAGGAAAATGACACAAGCATCTTCTTAAACAAAATTCTGTTCATATGCTTTTTGAATAAGATGGCAGATATTTATTGAGCATCTAGTATAATCTAGGCCTTGACCTTGTGTAGCTATTACTGTACTTAGTATTTTTGCTGGATAATTATCTCCATCCATGAAAGTACGATTAATTAAAATTCATTTAAAAGGTGTATAGCCAAGTGTTGCTCTTACAGCCGTTGGTATCACTTTGATTTCCTGAATTCTAGAAATAAACCATCATGAAGAGACTCTTTACTAATTGTGAGATAAACAGCCCCAAAGCAACACATTAATAATCTTTCTTTGGCTCTTTGTCTCCACAGTGCAGTTTGTTGTAAGATTATTTATTTATTCATTCATTCTTCAACAGATTATTATCTACTGTGTATTCCAGGCACTGGGATGTGGAGCTGATATTTGCTTAAAACTTAGTAAGATTGACACCTCTTGAAACTGTCAAATATCTTCTTGATCAGCTAGGGTCATTTTAAGTTGATACCATTTTAAAATAAAGTTGTTTTTTTTTTTTAAAGATGCCATAGACCACCAGGATATAAGTGCCTATGCCACAGGCTTAGAAAAATCTTGCCTTTAAAAAAGAAGTTTGGGAAGCTGGTGATGAGTAGAATTTTAGAACTTTTAAGTGTCGAGTAAAATGTTAATTATGAGACATCACATTGGATGGCACCAGTGGTTTTATTTGGCCCTGGATTCAGCCCTGACGTGAGCAACAAGAAATGAAGGAGGCGACATGATGAAAATTCTTCATGCTGCTTTGCCTTGCAGTGGATGTTTTAAGGTCCTGTTTATTGAAAATTTGTCGTATCACCAATAGTGTTCAGTGCTTTACCTTTATCAGTAGCCTCCTAGATGCTCTCTCAGCTTTCCTTGCCCCCCATGTCCATCCTCCACAGAGCAGCCAGCGATACCTTCCTGAAACATAGGTCCAATCTTGTCATTTCCCTGTTCTTGTCCTTGGTCCTACTTTAGGTAAAACCCCGGCCCATGACTCACTTTCTGACTCCCATTTCCTACCACTCTCCCGCTTGTTCACTGTGGCAACACTCCCCAAATACCAAGCATGTTCCCATTTCAGGATGTTTGCATTTAGTTCTCTTTTCCTGGAAGACTGCTTCCCCAGATATTTGCAGGATTTATTCCTTCACTTCATTCAAAGTGAAGTGAAGTTGCTCCGTCGTGTCCGACTCTTTGAGACCCCATGGACTGTAGCCTACTAGGATTCTCCTTCCATGGGATTTTCCAGGTAAGAGTACTGGAGTGGGGGTGACATTTCATTCTTCAGGGGATCTTCCCAACCCAGGGACCGAACCCATTGTAGGGCTGACACTTTACTGTCTGAGCCACCAGGAAAGGCAAGTCTGTGCGTAAATCGCACCTCCTCAAAGAACCCTTGCCTGGAAACCCTGACAGCACTCCTTACCACTCTTCATTCTAAAATCTACTTTGTTTATCTTCCTTTTCTGTACTTATCATTTATCACATTTGTTGATTTATGTACTTATTGTCAATATACCCTGTTAGAGCCTGAGTTCCAAAGAGGAGGAACCTTCACCACTGTTCCGTTACAAGCCCCTCTGGCCCAGGCTGGGCACTCTATCAGTACTGCAGATGTTATTCCTGTCCACTTCGTAGGAGAAGGCTTGAGGCTGGGTGAAGTTAAGTGATTTGATGAAAGGTGGTGAGTTTGGGGTTCAAACTCTAGTCTGCCTGTAGAGCTGAAGCTCTTGTCTTCTGTACTGTGTGTACTAGTCACTCAGTCACGTCTGACTCTTTGCAACCTCCTGGACAGTAGCCCGCCAGGCTCCTCTGTCCATGGGAATTGTCCAGGCAAGAATAGTGGAGTGGGTTTCCATTCCCTTCTCCAGGGGATCTTCCTGGGTCTCCCGCATTGGCAGGCAGATTCTTTACCATCTGAGCCACCAGGGAAGCCCAATCTAGGGCCACTTGTTTTAACACTCCTTAAGGGTCAGAGCTGGCCTGTGTATTTCCTTGTGCTGGTAAGTGTTCCTTCTGCTCCAACCATAGGCATCCACTTTGGCCCATTGCTTCCTCCTGGTTCATCTGGGGACAGCAGGGATGTGGTTGCTCAGGCACAAGAGTCTGCAGCAGGTTTCCTGGCAAGAGAGGTGAGGTCAGCAGTCTTGCACAGCAGGCTTTTAAATATCCTCAAGTGCCCGAAGGATGCGCTCACAGAAGATTCCTGTTGAGAGATGAATGAAATCATGTCTGTCTCTCCCCACAGTGTTCCACGTTTTCTGCCAAGACGAAGGAAGAGGCTAAGGGCTGGAATGAAGAAATAAATGCCTCCTTTCATCTTGGGTTGCTTTATCTTAGGTGGTCTTCAACCCAGGTGTTTTGGGTAGGCCATTTGCAGGTTCTTCCTGAATCGGAAGCCGTTCTCAGTGTTTTTCTGGTGTGGTTCCAGTCCTGATTTGGATGTGTTTTTCGTGTGTGAGCTGATGTCTTCCCTTTGCCCCTCCAGTTCCCCTCCCCGCCCTTCTCTACCCTGCTATCTGTGGCAGGCAGACCAGTGTGGACCATGTCAATGGTCTCCCTTGCCTTCTGGCTTTTAGCTGGATTTGGCCAAGGCGGAGCCCTGACAAGAAGTCAGAGGGAAGGAGGAGAGGGGCTAGGTATTTATTTCTCTTACTGGTGACTCTCTGTGCTCGGTCACCATGGATTGACTGAGCCTTTGACTAGGGTGCAGGTCTTTTCAGGGTGCCCCTCTCCATGTGATTCTCCGTTTTGGGGTTCTGCTAACAACTTCATTTCTTGTCCCTTCAGGTCAACCAGTGTGTATTAATCATGTTTCTTTTTTTTTTTTTTTTTTATTTTTATTATTTTTTTTTTAATTATTGTTTTAGCCATACATTGTTATGATATCACCATGGGTTTACATATGCTTCCCCTCCGGGTCCCCCCTCCCTCCTCCCTCCCCCCCGGGAAATCTCGCTGCACCAGTCCCGAGCATCAATCCTGGGCTGGCGATTGATTAGACACATGACAATTAACATGCTTCAGTGCCCTTCTCCCATCTCATCCCACCCTTACCCTCGTCCACAAAGTCCACAAGTCTATTCTATACATCTGCGTTCCTTTTGTTGTCTCCCATGTTGGGTTCTCATTACTGTCTTTCTAAATTCCATATATATGTGTTAATATACTGTATTGTTGTTTTTGCTTCTGGCTTACTTCACTCTGGATAATGGGCTCCAGTTTCGTCCATCTGAGTAGAATTGCTTCAAATGAATTTTTTTTTAATGCTGAGTAATATTCCATTGTGTATATATACCACAGCTTTCTTATCCATTCGTCAGTTGATGGGCATCTAGGTTGCTTCCATGTCCTGGCTATTGTAAACAATGCAGCGATGAACATTGGGGTGCACGTGGCTCTTTCAATTCTGGTTTCCTCGGTGTATATGCCCAGCAGTGGGATTGCCGGGTCATATGGCAGGTCTATTTGCAGCTTTTTAAGGAACCTCCACACTGTTTTCCATAGTGGCTGTACTAGTTTGCATTCCCACCAACAGTGTAAGAGGGTTCCCTTTTCTCCACATCCTCTCCAGCATTTATTGCTTGTAGACTTTTGGATGGCAGCCATTCTGACTGGTGTAAAGTGGTACCTCATTGTGGTTTTGATTTGCATTTCTCTGATAATGAGTGATGTTGAGCATCTTTTCATGTGTTTGTTAGCCATTTTTATATCTTCTTTGGAGAAATGTCTGTTAAGTTCTTTGGCCCACTTTTTAATTGGGTTGTTTATTTTTCTAGAATGGAGCTGCAGGAGTTGTTTGTAAATTTTTGAGATTAATTGTTTGTCTGTTGCTTCATTGGCTATTATTTTCTCCCATTCTGAAGGCTGTCTTTTCACCTTGCTTATAGTTTCCTTTGTTGTGCAAAAGCTTTTAATTTTAATTAGGTCCCATTTGTTTATTCGTGTTTTTATTTCCAATATTCTGGGAGGTGGGTCATGGAGTATCCCGCTTTGGATTATAGCAGAGAGTGTTTTGCCTATGTTATCCTCTAGGAGTTTTATAGTTTCTGGTCTTATGCTTAGATCTTTGATCCATTTTGAGTTTATCTTTGTGTATGGTGTTAGAAAGTGATCTAGTTTCATTCTTTTACAAGTGGCTGTCCAGTTTTCCCAGCACCACTTGTTAAAGAGGTTGTCTTTTCTCCATTGTATATTCTTGCCTCCTTTGTCAAAGATAAGGTGTCCATAGATGCGTGGATTTATCTCTGGGCTTTCTATTCTGTTCCATTGATCTATGTTTCTGTCTTTGTGCCAGTACCATACTGTCTTAATGACTGTGGATTTGTAGTATAGCCTAAAGTCAGGTAGGTTGATTCCGCCAGTTCCATTCTTCTTTCTCAAGATTGCTTTGGCTATACGAGGTTTTTTGTATTTCCATACAAATTGAGAAATTATTTGTTCTAATTCTTTGAAGAAGACCTCTGGTAGCTTGATAGGAATTGCATTGAATCTATAGATTGCTTTAGGTAGTATACTCATTTTCACTATATTGATTCTTCCAATCCATGAGCACGGTACATTTCTCCATCTGTTTGTGTCCTCCTTGATTTCTTTCATCAGTGTTCTATAGTTTTCTATATACAAGTCTTTTGATTCTTTAGGTAGAAATACTCCTAAGTATTTTATTCTTTTTGTTTCGATGGTGAATGGGATTGTTTCCTTAATTTCTCTTTCTGATTTCTCACTGTTAGTGTATAGGAATGCCAGGGATTTCTGTGTGTTGATTTTGTATCCTGAAACTTTGCTATATTCACTGATTAGCTCTAGTAATTTTCTCGTAGAGTCTTTAGGGTTTTCAATATAGAGGATCATGTCATCTGCAAACAGAGAGAGTTTTACTTCTTCTTTTCCAATCTGTATTCCTTTGATTTCTTTATCTGCTCTGATTGCTGTGGCCAAAACTTCCAAAACTATGTTGAATAGTAGTGGTGAGAGTGGGCACCCTTGTCTTGTCCCTGATTTCAGGGGGAATGCTTCCAGTTTTTCACCATTGAGGATAATGTTTGCTGTGGGTTTGTCATATATAGCTTTTATTATGTTGAGGTATGTTCCTTCTATTCCTGCTTTTTGGAGGGTTTTTATCATAAATGGATGTTGAATTTTGTCAAAGGCTTTCTCTGCATCTATTGAGATAATCATGTGATTTTTATTTTTTAATTTGTTAATGTGGTGTATTACATTGATCGATTTACGAATATTGAAGAATCCTTGCATCCCTGGGATAAAGCCTACTTGATCATGATGTATGATCTTTTTGATGTGTTGTTGGATTCTATTTGCTAGAATTTTGTTGAGGATTTTTGCGTCTAAGTTCATCAG
Organism: Antilocapra americana; assembly: GCA_007570785.1. Classification (NCBI taxonomy): domain Eukaryota; kingdom Metazoa; phylum Chordata; class Mammalia; order Artiodactyla; family Antilocapridae; genus Antilocapra; species Antilocapra americana. Next base: position 16,618,252 of record ML663010.1, on the reverse strand, counting down.
TGATATTGGCCTGTAGTTTTCTTTTTTTGTGGCATCTTTGCCAGGTTTTGGAATTAGGGTGATGGAGGCCTCATAGAATGAGTTTGGAAGTTTACCTTCGTCTGCAATTTTCTGGAAGAGTTTGAGTAGAATAGGTGTTAGCTCTTCTCTAAATTTTTGGTAGAATTCAGCTGTGAAGCCATCTGGTCCTGGGCTTTTGTTTTTTGGAAGATTTCTGATTACGGTTTCAATTTCCATGCTTGTGATGGGTCTATTAATATTATCTATCTCTTCCTGGTTTAGTCTTGGAAAGTTGTACTTTTCTAGGAATTTGTCCATTTCATCCAAATTGTCCAGTTTATTTGCATATAGTTGCTGATAATAGTCTCTTATGATCCTTTGTATTTCTGTGTTTTCTGTTGTGATCTCTCCGTTTTCATTTCTAATTCTGTTGATTTGGTTCTTCTCCCTTTGTTTCTTGATGAGTCTGGCTAACGGTTTGTCAATTTTATTTATCTTCTCAAAGAACCAGCTTTTGGCTTGGTTGATTTTTGCTATGGTCACTTTTGATTCCTTTGCATTTATTTCTGCCCTGATCTTTAAGATTTCTTTCCTTCTACTAGACCTGGGCTTCTGCATCTCTTCCCTTTCTAGTTGCTTTAGGTGTATAGTAAGGTCATTTATTTGATTTTTCTCTTGTTTCCTGAGGTGAGCTTGTATTGCTATGAACTTTCCCCTTAGCATTGCTTTCACAGTGTCCCATAGGTTTTGAGCTGTTGTGTTTTCATTTTCATTTGTTTCCATGCATAGCTGAATTTCATTTTTAATTTCTTCTGCGATTTGTTGGTTATTCAGCAGTGTGTTGTTGAGCCTCCATATGTTGGAAGTTTTGAGAGGTTTTCTCCTGTAGTTGATATCTAATCTCACTGCATTGTGGTCAGAAAAGATGCTTGGGATGATTTCAATATTTTTGAATTTATCAAGGTTAGATTTATGGCCCAGGATGTGATCTATCCTGGAGAAGGTCCCGTGTGCACTTGAGAAAAAGGTGAAATTCCTTGTTTTGGGGTGGAATGACCTATAGATATCAATTAGGTCTAGTTGGTCTATTGTTTCATTTAAAGTTTGAATTTCCTTGTTACTTTTCTGTCTAGTTGATCTATCCATTGGTGTGAGTGGTGTATTAAAGTCTCCTGCTATTATTGTGTTGTTGTTGATTTCCCCTTTCATATTTGTTAGCATTTGCCTTACATATTGTGGAGCTCCTATGTTAGGTGCATAAATATTTATAATTGTTATTTCTTCTTCCTCGATTGATCCTTTGATCATTATGTAATGTCCATCTTTATCTCTTTTCACTGCCTTTATTTTAAAGTCTACTTTATCAGATATGAGTATTGCCACTCCTGCTTTCTTTTGGTCTTTATTTGCATGGAATATCTTTTTCCAGCCTTTAACTTTCAGTCTATATGTGTCCCTAGGTTTGAGGTGGGTCTCTTGTAGACAACATATATAGGGGTCTTGTTTCTGTATCCAATTGGCCAATCTTTGCCTTTTGGTTGGGGCATTCAGCCCGTTTACATTTAAGGTAATTATTGATAAGTATGATCCCGCTGCCATTTATTTTATTGTTTTGGGCTCCAGATTATCTATCCCATCGGTGTTTCCTATCTAGGAAAGATCCTTTAGCATTCGTTGGAGGGCTGGTTTGGTATTACTGAATTCTCTCAGTTTCTGCTTGTCTGAGAAAATTTTGAATTCTCCTTCAAATTTGAATGAGATCCTTGCTGGGTAGAGTAGTCGGGGTTGTAGATTGTTTTCTTCCATGACTTTAAGTATGTTTTGCCATTCCCTTCTGGCCTGAAGCGTTTCTGTTGAGAGATCAGCTGTTATCCTTATGGGATTCCCCTTGTGAGTTATCTTTTGCTTCTCCCTTGCTGCTTTTAATATTTGGTCTTTGTATTTGATATTTGCCAATTTGATTAATATGTGTCTTGGGGTGTCCCGCTTGGGGTTCATTCTATTTGGGATTCTCTGTGTTTCTTGGACCTGAGTGGCTATTTGCTTCCCCAATTTAGGGAAGTTTTCTACAATTATCTCTTCAAGAATTTTCTGATGGTCTTTCTTTTTGTCTTCTTCTTCTGGGACTCCTATGATTCGAATATTGGTGCGTTTAATATTGTCCCAGAGGTCTCTAAGGTTGTCTTCATTTCTTTTAATTCTTTTTTCATTTTTCCTTTCTGTTTCATTTATTTCTGTCATTCTGTCTTCTATCTCACTTATTCTGTCTTCTATCTCTGTTATTCTACTGTTGGTTCCCTCCAGAGTGTTTTTGATCTCATTTATTGCATTATTCATTGTATTTTGTCTCTTTTTCATTTCTTCTAAATCTTTGTTAAAGCTTACCTGCATCTTCTCAATCCTTGCCTGCAGGTTATTGAGCTGTAACTCCAACTTATTTTCCAGGTTTTGGATCATTTTCACTATCATTATTCGGAATTCTTTGTCAGGTAGACTTCCTATCTCTTCGTCTTTTGTTTGGTCTAGGGGGTATTTATCCTGTTCCTTTACTTGCTGGGTATTTCTCTGCCTTTTCATCTTGTTTATCTTGCTGTGTTGTCCCTTTATTGTGGGGATTCCTCTCTATGGGAGGGGTTGGATGCGTGGTTTGTCGAAGTTTCCTGGGTGGAAAGGCTTGTGTGGTTTTCTGGTGGGTGAGTCTAGGTTTCCTCACTGTTACTCCTCACGTCGGCACTGGGTCGCCTCTCCAGATGCCCGATGTCCTCTGCCAGCATTCAGTTCCTGTTTTTTGGAGTTTGCTCGGCCTTTAAAAGTTCTTTTGGTATATTTATTGGGGAGAGAGTGTTCTCCCCGTCCTATTCCTCCGCCATCTTAGTTTCTCCTTTCTCATGTTTCTTATTTACTATATTCATGATGTTTTAACATATCTGAGCCTAGTGAATCCAAGGAGAGGATGAGATTGGCCCTCTCTGAATTAGCTAATTGTTAGAGATAATTCTTGGACTTGCCTGGAGCATGCCTTTGATAAGTAAACCAGCCAATAAGGAGTCCTTATCCTCACTGCCTCTTTTTATAGCACAGAACTCCTACAGTGAGAGACCCTACCCTTCTTACCCTAAATCACCCCAGCACCAGGAACCAGACAGCTAGGACCCACTTCTGTAGTGAGAGGCCATTCAAGTTATTCAAACCAGTCAATTCTGAATCTGCCAAACCTGCTTACCCTGCCTTGCCTGTTTTCTCTTGAGGAAATCACAATGAAGGCTGTCAGCCACATTTTCTTTCTGCTCCTTCTGCCTCCTCCTCACTGGCCCTGGGGCTTCCCCGCTGTGAGCCGCTGTATTGCAGAATGCCCTTCCCCTTGGGAATGATGAGTAACAAACTATCTTTTCATTGGCAATCATCTCCTGGTCACCATACCTGACTAAAACCTAAATCCCAGGAATATTTAAGAGTGGCCTCTTTAGTTTCCCTGTACACACTGCCCTGCCCTTTGTAAATAGTCCTCTTAGTAAACCCTTGTTGAATTACCTTTTTGGATATTCAGCCTCTCTTCTATGACTCTGATGGGTGTATTGTGTATGTTTTCTGGACTTTGAGAGTCAGTGAAAGGCATAGGGAAGACAGCCAAGTTCATATAGCCAGGGGCTTATTTTTTTTTTTTAATATCTGTTTTTAATTGAAGGATAATTGCTTTACAGTATTGTGTTGTTTTCTACCAAACATCAATGTGAATCAGCCATAGGTTTCCCTATGTTCCCTCCCACTTGAACATCCCTCCCCCCAGCGCTTATGTTTGCTATACTCAGCCCACTGTCCTCCTTTCACTGACCCAGGCAAATAGTCAGTGCCTAGCACAATGCCTGGCACCCCTGAGGTGCTCAGTAGACACTCGAATTAATATCTTCTCCTTGGTGTCCTGTACCATGCCACACTGTGGCATAGTATACCACACCTGAATATATCACACTTGACTGAGTACAACTCTAATTGATCAAAATATTTTAGTGAGATTTAGTGAAAACTGAAGTCTCCTTTCTTATTCCTCTAGTTTGCAAATTAATAAATTTAAAGACACAGATCAGAATGGCCTTAGACAAGAGGAAGAGCTGAGACTGGAATTCTGATTTCCTGATCAGTATTTTGATCACTGATAGTAACTGTAATAATATTCTCCAAATTTAGTGTACACAAGTAGACGTGCTAGACCCCATGTTAAACTGTTCTCCTCTATTAACTTATTTAATTCTCATCCAGCCTTCTTAAATACTTACTGTTATTAGCCTTGTCTTACATATGAGGCATAGGGAGGTTAAGTACTAATTCAAGGGCATTCAGCTAGTAAGTGGTAGACGAGAGTACCTCTCAGGCAGTCTGGCTCCAGCGTCTGCATTATTAACCTTCCTGCCCTAAGAATTACATTGCGTACCCTTTTCATGTGGCCAGTCTTTCTCTTTTATGCAAGGACTTGACACCAGGGGGCTTAATAACTTAATATGTCACATGCAGACGCCAGGTGCTCAGTTATTGCTGACTAGTCGTTTGCACAAAACCCTCTGAGCCTCTCTGTTGAGCTCTTGGATCCAGCCAGCAGCCAATTCTTACTCAGTGGCCATTGTTCTTCTGTTGTCATCCACCAGCCCTGAGTAACTGTCGCTACTGAGAAGCCTCCCTGGAGTAGAGGGAAATCCAGCCAGCTGATGTGAGAGCACACTCTCTCCCTGGGCTGCAGTCTGCCTTGAAGTCAAGTGTGAGCCTAACTAGAAGGGTTTATTTCCTCTTGCCAAAGAGAGAGACTGGCATTTTTACTTGCCTTGTATTACAAAATTTGTTGCAATAAGACGATTTAATTAGCACAGCAGTTTGAGGTTTTAATAGTTACTGTATTTAAGCAATTTCTCTGGCACTCCTGCTGTTTTATGAGGCTATAATTTGGCTCCCAAATGGAGAACCAATAAGGCCAAATAAAGCAAAAAGATGGCAGTGTTATTCTGGAGGTTAAGCTCCTGTCCAGCCCGTGGCAAGGTACTGTGAAGCAGGGCAGCCATCTCTGCTGGCTTCCTCCAAGGACACTCTAATTGTTCAGCATGTTTTGTTGGGTCATTTGCTAAGAATTACACTGTGCAGCCAAAGCTCAGAGATGATAAGGGACTTCCTGAGAGTTGAATCCAGGTTGGTTTGTCTCTATATAACCAAATGAGGACACATGTCTGCAATGATGCGAGTGTAGGAACCATATAGTGTCCAGGTACAGAAAGATGTGTCTAGTTTTCCTAGAGCCGAGGGAACAGGAACCACGTGGTGTCCATGCTGGAAGGATGGGACTCTGTTTTCTTGGTACAGAGAATAGCACCACACAGCATTCATGTGGGAAGAGGTGGGATCCAATGTCCTGGAGCAGAGAATGTGGAAACAGATGATGCCCATGAAAAAGATAGAGTCCAGTCTCCTGGTACAGAGGATGTGGGAGCCACGTGCTGTATATATGGGAAGGAGTGGAGTCTAGTTCTTCCGGTGTGGAAGAGGGGGACCATGAAGTGTCTTTATGGGAATGGGTGTGGCCCAGTTTTCCTGGAGCAGAGGATTTGGAGACTGTGCAGTGTCTGTGCAGAATTGTGTGAAACAGTTTTTCTAGAGTAGACAATACCTGCTTCAGCAAACTGGAAATTAACCCTTGATGTGAGGGTTTCACCAGGAAGAGACTGGGCGAGGTGGACACTGGAAAGCAGGTGGTTTCTGTTGTTGTGAAGGTGACATTGTGTTTCGACTCAAGGTGGTGTTTGAGGTTAACATTGGAATGGGACAAGTAACATAATAAGAAAAACTATCATGTTTTGACCCCCTACCAGGAGCTGGGCACTACGCTAAGTGTTGGGATCGTCTTATGGAATCCTTGCAGCAGCATTAGAAGTAGGCGCCGGTACTAAGCCCATCTGACAGAGCAAACTGAGGTTGATTCATTCCCTGAAACATTTACCAAGCACCTGCTGCTGGGCAGTCAGGACACAGCAGTAAGAGCACGAACAGGTTACTTTCAAATAGTCATAGAGCAAATAAGTGGTGGTACACCCCAATCAGACTTCAGCCCATTGCTGTCTGATTCTGATGTCTGTGTTGATTAGAACAGTTATTAACTAGCTGTCTGACGTCAGAACACATACTAATATCCAGCTTGTAACAGTAAAGTGAGACTTCCCTGGTGGCACTAGTGGTAAAGAATTTGCTTGCAATGCAGGACACGCAGGAGATGTGAGTTCAATCCTAGGGTTGGGAAGGTCCCCTGGAGGAGGCACGGCAGCCCACTCCAGCATCCTTGCCTGGAGAATCCCATGGACAGAGGAGCCTGGTGGGCTACAGTCCATAGCATCGCAAACAGTCAGACATGGCTGAAGCAACTTAGCATGCATGCACATAGCCGTAGAGGGAGAATGCTGGTTCCCTCGTTCCTCTGTGATTTTGAGGTTCTGAATGCCTTTCCTTCAGTATTCTAGGTGATGCTGATTTTGACAAAACGCAGCTTCTATGCCCCTGGCACTTTATTGAGGTTCCACTTTATCCTCATTTTCCAACTAAGACGTCCGAAGGCCTCAAACTTCATTTCTCCATGAACTCCACAGATTCCACTGAACCTGTGAAAAGTCTTTTTCCTTTTGCTAATTTGTGTTGTGTTAGGCAGATTTCTAAGATTATTGCCAATGATCCCCACCTCCTGGCTCTCATTCTCTTCTTTATTCTCCTTTCCTTCAGGGTAGGCTGGATAGAGTGACTTGTTTTAGCCCATAGAACCTGATGATGAGATGTCATTTCTGTGATTAGGTTACAGAAGATTGTGGCTTTCATCTTGTTGGCAGGCTTTCTGTTGCCTTTCCCCTTGCCTGCTTTCTTTTTCTGTTTTTTTCATTGTTAGTGTATAGAAATGCCAGGGATTTCTGTGTGTTGATTTTGTATCCTGAAACTTTGCTATATTCACTGATTAGCTCTAGTAATTTTCTCGTAGAGTCTTTAGGGTTTTCAATATAGAGGATCATGTCATCTGCAAACAGAGAGAGTTTTACTTCTTCTTTTCCAATCTGGATTTCTTTGATTTCTTTATCTGCTCTGATTGCTGTGGCCAAGACTTGCAAAACTATGTTGAAAAGTAGTGGTGAGAGTGGGCACCCTTGTCTTGTTCCTGACTTGAGGGGGAATGCTTTCAGTTTTTCACCATTGAGGATAATGTTTGCTGTGGGTCTGTCATATATAGCTTTTATTATGTTGAGGAATGTTCCTTCTATTCCTACTTTTTGGAGGGTTTTTATCATAAATGGATGTTGAATTTTGTCAAAGGCTTTCTCTGCATCTATTGAGATAATCATGTGATTTTTATTTTTCAATTTGTTATTACATTGATATGCGAATATTGAAGAATCCTTGCATCCCTGGGATAAAGCCTACTTGATCATGATGTATGATTTTTTTAATGTGTTGTTGGATTCTATTTGCTAGAATTTTGTTGAGGATTTTTGCATCTAAGTTCATCAGTGATATTGGCCTGTAGTTTTCTTTTTTTGTGGCATCTTTGTCGGGTTTTGGAATTAGGGTGATGGTGGCCTCATAGAATGAGTTTGGAAGTTTACCTTCCTCTGCAATTTTCTGGAAGAGTTTGAGTAGAATAGGTGTTAGCTCTTCTCTAAATTTTTGGTAGAATTCGGCTGTGAAGCCACCTGGTCCTGGGCTTTTGTTTTTTGGAAGATTTCTGATTACGGTTTCAATTTCTGTGCTAGTGATGGGTCTATTAAGATTATCTTTCTCTTCCTGGTTTAGTCTTGGAAAGTTGTACTTTTCTAGGAATCTGTCCATTTCATCCAGGTTGTCCAATTTATTTGCATATAGCTGCTGATAATAGTCTCTTATGATCCTTTGTATTTCTGTGTTTTCTGTTGTGATCTCTCCGTTTTCTTTTCTAATTCTGTTGATTTGGTTCTTCTCCCTTTGTTTCTTGATGAGTCTGACTAATGGTTTGTCAATTTTATTTATCTTCTCAAAGAACCAGCTTTTGGATTGGTTGATTTTTGCTATGGTCTCTTTTGTTTGCTTTGCGTTTATTTCTGCCCTGATCTTTAAGATTTCTTTCCTTCTACTAGACCTGGGCTTCTGCATTTCTTCCATTTCTAGTTGCTTTAGGTGTAAAGTAAGGTTATTTATTTGATTTTTTTCTTGTTTCCTAAGGTGAGCTTGTATTGCTATGAACCTTCCCCTTAGCACTGCTTTCACAGTGTCCCATAGGTTTTGGGATGTTGTGTTTTCATTTTCATTCGTTTCCATGCATAACTGAATTTCATTTTTGATTTCTTCTGTGATTTGTTGGTTATTTAGCAGTGTGTTGTTGAGCCTCCATATGTTGGAGGTTTTGAATGGTTTTCTCCTGTAATTGATATCTAATCTCACTGCATTGTGATCAGAAAAGATGCTTGGGATGATTTCAATGTTTTTGAATTTACCAAGGCTAGATTTATGGCCCAGGATGTGATCTATCCTGGAGAAGGTCCCATGTGCGCTTGAGAAAAAAGTGAAATTCCTTGTTTTGGGGTGGAGTGACCTATAGATATCAATTAGGTCTAGTTGGTCTATTGTATCATTTAAAGTTTGAATTTCCTTGTTACTTTTCTGTTTAGTTGATTTATCCATTGGTGTGAGTGGTGTATTAAAATCTCCCACTATTATTGTGTTGTTGTTAATTTCCCCTTTCATACTAGTTAGCATTTGCCTTACATATTGTGGTGCTCCTATGTTGGGTGCATAAATATTTATAATTGTTATTTCTTCTTCTTGGATTGATCCTTTGATCATTATGTAATGTCCATCTTTATCTCTTTTCACCGCCTTTATTTTAAAGTCTACTTTATCTGATATGAGTATTGCCACTCCTGCTTTCTTTTGGTCTTTATTTGCATGGAATATCTTTTTCCAGCCTTTAACTTTCAGTCTATATATGTCCTTAGATTTGAGGTGGGTCTCTTGTAGGCAACATATATAGGGGTCTTGATTCTGTATCCAATCGGCCAGTCTTTGTCTTTTGGTTGGGGCATTCAGCCCGTTTACATTTAAGGTAATTATTGATAAATATGATCCTGTTGCCATTTCTTCTATTTTATTGTTTTGGATTTGAGATTATATATCCCATCCGTGTTTCCTAACTAGGAAAGATCCTTTAGCATTCGTTGGAGGGCTGGTTTGGTATTGCTAAATTCTCTCAATTTCTGCTTATCTGAAAAAATTTTGAATTCTCCTTCAAATTTGAATGAGATCCTTGCTGGGTACAGTAATCTGGGTTGTAGCTTGTTTTCTTCCATGACTTTAAGAATGCTCTGCCATTCCCTTCTGGCCTGAAGCGTTTCTATTGAGAGATCAGCTGTTATCTTTATGGGATTCCCCTTGTGGGTTATTTTTTGCTTCTCCCTCACTGCTTTTAATATTTGGTCTTTGTATTTGATATTTGTTAATTTGATTAATATGTGTCTTGGGGTGCTCCGCTTGGGGTTGATTCTATTTGGGACCCTCTGTGTTTCTTGGACCTGAGATGTTATTTGCTTTCCCAATTTAGGGAAATTTTCCACCATAATTTCTTCAAGAATTTTCTGATGGTCTTTCTTTTTGTCTTCTTCTTCTGGGATTCCTATGATTCGAATATTGGTGCGTTTAATACTATCCCAGAGGTCTCTGAGATTGTCCTCATTTCTTTTAATTCTTTATTCATTTTTCCTTTCTGTTTCATTTATTTCTGCCATTCTATCTTCTATTTCACTTATCCTGTCTTCTATTTCTGTTATTCTACTGTTGGTTCCCTCCAGGGTGTTTTTGATCTCATTTATTGCATTATTTATTGTATTTTGACTCTTTTTCATTTCTTCTAAGTCCTTGTTAAAGCTTACCTGCATCTTCTCAATCCTTGCCTGCAGGTTATTGAGTTGCAACTCCAACTTATTTTCCAGGTTTTGGATCATTTTCACTATCATTATTCGGAATTCTTTGTCAGGTAGACAAGCTATCTCTTCGTCTTTTGTTTGGTCTAGGGGATATTTATCCTGGTCCTTTACTTGTTGGGTATTTCTCTGCCTTTTCATCTTGTTTATCTTGGTGTGTTGTCCCTTTATTGTGGGGTTTCCTCACTATGGGAGGGGTTGGATGAGTGTTTTGTCAGAGTTTCCTGGTTGGAATCTTAAGCGGTTCCTCCTGCTTGATTTGGCACCTCTGCTGGCCCCTTCAGTGTCTATTCAGCGCTCTGGGGTTTGCCCCGCTCGCGGTGCCTGCGCTTTTCCCGCCCCCTCTGCTCAGGCTCTCGGCTGGCGGCGCACTCTGATGACGCAATTGGAGGCTGTGGCTTCTCCTCTCCCCAGGCCCAGCTGCTCGGCTCTTTCTGCTTGCAGCTGGGCGTGTCTTCTCAGATGTGCAGTGGCAGACTCTGGCGGCGCACTCTGGTGACGCAGTTGGGGGGCTGCGGCTTCTCCCCTCCCCCGGCCCAGCTGCTCGGTTTTTTCAGTGTGCGGCTGGGGGCGTTTTATCAGATATGAGAAGCGCCGAATTCTGGTGGCGACTGTCCAGAGTCCCCAGAGGTCTTGGCTAGCACCCAATTCTGCCTGCGGTTTGGGGGCAGAAGCCTCGCAGGGGCGCTCTCCGTAGCCCGCAGCCTCCCTGTTCCACCCGGCTGTCTCGCGCCGCGGTCCGAGTCCCCGCTCCCCTTTGTTCTGTTCGCGAGCCTGGCAGGGGTCTTCCTCGGGAAGGCTACCCAGCGGTCTATCTCCGGTTAGCACCCTCGGTTAGGACCCTCAGTCTGCCCCAGGCGTTCAACCTCAGTCCTCCCCCTAAGCTCGTGGCCCGCCCCTCCCTGAGCAGTCCGCTGGCTCGTGGGGGATGGGGCGACCGGCCGCCGCTCCGTTCTCCAAGGGGCTAACTATTTATCGGCTTCTAAGTCCCGACTTTTATGCTCTTTGAGATTCGCCTCAGATCTCTCAGTTCCGCCAGTGAGAATGTTTCCTGACGTTCGTAAACCTTTATCTCTTTCGAGGCTCCCCTTCTGAGATGAATCTCAGTCCCTGTCTCTTTGCCTCTTTTTACTTTTTTTTTTCCTTTGGTCCTACCTTCTTTCGTTGGCAATGGGCTGTCTTTCCAGATGCCTGAAGACCTCTGCCAGCATTCAGATGTTGATTTATGGAGTTTGTTCGGTATTTAAATGTTCCTTTGGTGTATTTGTTGGGGAGAGTGTGGACTCCACGTCCTATTCCTCCGCCATCTTAGTCCCTCCAGCTAATGTTTGTATTTCTTTAGATATGCTACTATTGTCAATGCCGTAGCTTTTATTCATTCATTTGAGAAATATTCATTGAGTATGTACTAAGATTCAACACTGTTTTTGGTAGAGGAGAGTATAGCAGTGAGTAAACAGATAATATCCTCCCCTTGTGGAATTTACATTGCAGTGGGTTAAATATGCTTTAATGTGGTAGTTTTGCCCACTTTGGCCCACAGATGTCTTGTATCAGTAAGGGTCTAGGTAGGAAAGGGATAAGTACATTTAACTTGGATTAATTGAGAGAAGTTTGGTGATGGGACCATTAGGAAAAGTGCAGAAAGGTTTAGACCAATTGTCCCAACTAAGGGTGATTTCTGTCCTCTAGGGGACATTTGGAAATGTCTGAATACATTTTTGGTTGTCCCAGCTGGGAAACAGTGTTTTATTGGTGTCTAGTGGGCAAAGGCTGGGTTTACTGCTCATCAGGACGGCTTCACCCAATGATCTGCCCTAAGGTTAATAGTGCTAAAGTTAACAACACTTAATTTAAAGACATCATTAAGGGGTGTTAAGGTTCACCGAGGCTACCAACTGGGGATCTTTGATCACTGTTAGGCATGTGTGTGTGCATACTCAGTTGCTTCGGTCATGTCTCACTCTTTGTGATCCTATGAGCCTGCGCCCACCAGGCTCCTCTGTCCATGGGATTCTCCAGGCAAGAATACTGAAGTGGGTTTCCACGCCCCCCACCTGGGGATCTTCCCCTCCCAAGAATCAAACCTGTGTCTCTTGCATTGCGGGTGGATTCTTTACCCACTAAGCTGCCTGGGAAGCCTATTCCTTTTAGGACTGGAGGGCAAGTAGAGGGAGAGAGTACCAGAATCGAGAGAGGGCAGCTTGGCAGGAGCTGCAACCTTCAGTAAAGTGATAGTGGCAGAGGGAAAAAGGTAGGGCAGGAAATACCTTGACCTCACTTTCCTTGCTGCCCTCTGATCTCTTGTTAGTTGGTCCTTGAGAGAATTTATTCATATAGTTTATTCAGGTTGACCTCACAGGGCATAGGATAGGGTAGAGAAAGGTAGAGAGTAGATCAGGAGAGGTGAGTAGAAGAAATCTAGCAGGATGCTCCATGTGGGTGCCTGAATTTACATGATGCTTCTGTTACTTATTTGTAAATTTCTGATTAGGAGGAGGCTAACCTTCCCTATGAAGTATAATAAAAATTTCATAAACCAGTGTTGCTTTTTTACTTTCATGGTTTTATTTCTGTGTGCCCACAGCAAACGTTTGGATCATCTTAGGTGTGGGTGCAAATTTGAATTTTAGGGTATCTAGTAGAAAGGTTGTTAGGAGGTGAGAGGTTGTAGCAAAGACAGAAAAAGAAGTGGAGAAGAGCCACAAATGGCTGGCTCCAGAATTTAGCTGTGGACTGGACCTGGTCATGTCTTTTGTTATGGTGAAGCCAGCTAGTTTAACTCTCGTTGATCTGGGTTAGGAGAGCGGTAGGGATGTCTGGGGTTAAATTGGACCAGACTCTCAAAGGATAGACTTGATAGCAGCTGTCTAAAGGAATCAAGAGGTAGAGGTGGAAGTTTAGAGGTTGGGCAAAAAGGTAGATTTATTTTTAACTTTGTGTTTAAGATTTAAGATTATCTTGCCTATCTCTTTTTCAAGACTTGTTAGGTCCCCTGATCCCTGACATGTGCTTACTTGCAGGTATTACATACCATGATATTTGTTTTTATTTATCTTTTTAAAGGCAGGGATTATCCATGAGCCTTTGACCGCCGTCTCCGCAGTGAATGGAAACTGTAAATAGTCAATATATATTTGTTGAATGAATGGATGAAGGCACATTGGAGCCCTTTGCAAAACTGGGGAGAATTATACAGGTCATTTACCTTCCTTTTTTCTCAATGTGTGTGAATATCCTTCTGGCTTGTCCAGCATAGACCCCTTTCTTTCCATTAGTATCTCTGTCTCCTTTCTGGAGAATTCCTGGTGTTGGTAGTAGGGTTATTTCTGACATTGCCTCTCCCCTTTTCCTTTGGAAGCAAAGGAAGTCAGATCCTTCCTCCATACATGTCCTTTTTGTCACTGGCAGGCATACTGTGCTCCAAGTGCTGTTAGATCTAGGGATGCTGAGCGTTGGGTGAGGGACCTTGATTCAAAGGTCAGGTTCATTGTGGTCGCAGGTGTGTCCTGCGCACTGACTTGGGCCTGTTCTGTAATTCTTGCCAGGGAGTCCTGCTGTCAAGTCTGTAGCAAACATGGTTCCTGCCTGGCTTTCAGGCCTGGACCTTAGAACCTTAATTGATCCTTTCTATAAATTTCTTTACCTAACTGTTTAAAAGTGTCAGTTTCTTAATAGTCAGTTTTTACCACTTGCAACAAGAACCGTTCCCAGTATGTGTTGGGAAAAAGTTGAGGGTGGGTGCAGCATAGAAAGGATATTGCGTATATAATTTCCATGTGGTGATAAGGATCACACAACTGATCTAATTTCTTTCCATAGATTCTGGAAAAGACTTAATACTTCCGTTGACTAGAAGAGGAATCCTAGAGAATTTGGTGCCTTGGTGTATCAGGCACCATATCAAAGTCTTTAGTCTGTATCAGCCAGTCTAGCTCAGTGAGGTATCATTTCCATTCTTTTTTTTTTTTTTTTAAACTGTTGGGAAAATTGAGACTCAAAGAAAGCAAATACGTTACCCAACTTTCTCATGGACAATAGGTGTTAGGACAACGGATTTCAAACCAGGAAGCTTTGCAGACTCCTCCCCTTGCATCATTCCAGGTCGACTGTCAACTGCTCCAGTGTCCAGCAAGTCCTAGGTGAGACTGGGAGCTCATTGGCCTTGTGCATATCTTGGTGTGCCCTTATAAGCTGCAGGAGACTTGGTAGCAGACTTAGTAGTAGCAAGGGTAGCCTCCTTTCCCTTATTCCAATATGTAGCTGTTTAAAAATTGTCATTCTGTGATAACACTCTTTAGTTTCGTTGGTTTTTTTTCTTCCCACTGTTGGTGGTTGGGGGTCAGCAATTCTCATATAAGTAAGAGATCATTTAGGATGAAAAAAGCATTTAAGACCCAATTATCAAAAGTGCTCCATGGTGGTGTTAATCTTTCCTGCTGAAACTTGGTCTCAGAGGAGTGGTGGGTTACTGGATAAAATTGGGGTTTTGACACTTTATAGTTGGTAGCTTTTGTGTAAGTTTTTCTTCCTGAGAAAATGAAGCTTTCTGATCTTTGTCAGTAATATTTGGTGAAGTTTAGTGGTACCAATTTTCGTTTCTAGTAAAATAAAATTAATTGGATTTTTTGGGGCACTTAATAAAATTGTCTATTTTGTTATCCTAAAAAGAAACCTCCCAGATTTCAGCTTTTGATAGCTGTCATGAAACATTTGCTGCCATTAGCAATATAACCACGTAATATTGTATTTATTTTACTTAACAGACATTTGTATAGTATTTATTATGTGCCAGGCTCTCTTCTCTGAGTGTATATCTACAATTACTGACCCTATTAATCTTCTCAACAACTTAACAAATTGGGACCTATTATTATACCCATTTTACAAAGGAAAAAATTGAGGCACAAAGATATGAAATAACATGACCAAGGTCACATGTCCCCTGAGTGACAGAGCTGGACTCACACCCAGGAAGTTTGTCTTCTGAGCTCACATTGTTAACACTGTCCCCGGTTGCCTCTCTGATATGCCAAAAAATGATACGATACAAAAACCCGATAGCCAGAGGGATCTCTTCTTATGATATTAGAGCTGACCAATCAGATCATTCCTTTCATCTTGATTAGGATTTCACTTGTTCTTAGCTGCCCTTGGTTGGTGTGCTGCTTTCAAAGTGAGTTGAAATATAAGGACAGCTTGAATGACTGAGCTCAGACACTGCAGACATTCTCAAATGCAGAGCTTGATGTTCTCAGTTCAGTTGCTCAGTTGTGTTCAACTCTTTGCGACCCCTTGGACTGCAGCACGCCAGGCCTCCCTGTCCATCACCAATTCCTGGAGCTTACTCAAACTCATACCCATTGAGTTGGTGATGCCATCCAACCATCTCATCCTCTGTCTCCCCTTTTCCTACCACCTTCAATCTTTCCCAGTATCAGGGTCTTTTCCAGTGAGTCAGTTCTTCGCATCCGGTGGCCAAAGTATTAGAGTTTCAGCTTTAGCGTCAGTCCTTCCATTGAATATTCAGGATTGATTTTCTTTAGGATGGACTGGTTGGATCTCCTTGCAGTCCAAGGGACTCTCAAGAGTCCTCTCCAGCACCACAATTCAAAAGCATCAATTCTTCTGTGCTCAGCTTTCTTTATAGTCCAGCTCTCACATCCATACATGACTACTGGGAAAACCATAGCTTTGATTAGATGGACATTTGTCAGCAAAGTAACATCTCTGCTTTTTAATATGCTGTCTAAGTTGGTAATAGCCTTTCTTCCAAGTAGCAAGCGTCATTTAGTTTCAAGGCTGCAGTCACTATCTGCAGTGATTTTGGGGCTCAAGAAAATAAAGTCTGTCACTGTTTCCATTGTTATCCATATATTTGCCATGGAGTGATGGGACCGGATGCCATGATCTTTAAATCTTGAGTTTTAAGCCAGCTTTTTCACTCTCTTTCACTTTCATTAAGAAGCTCTTTAATTCCTTTTTACTTTCTGCCATAAGGGTGGTGTCATCTGTGTATCTGAGATTATTGATATTTCTCCTGGCAATCTTGATTCCAGCCTGGCATTTCACTTGATGTATTCTGCATGTAAGTTAAATAAGAAAGGTGACAATATGCAGCCTTGGCATACTCCTTTCCCGATTTGGAACCAGTCCATAATTCCATGTCCAGTTCTAACTGTTGCTTCATGACCTGCATACAGATTTCTCAAGAGGCAGGTCAGGTGGTCTGGTATTCCCATCTCTTTAAGAATTTTCCACAATTTGTTGTGATCCACACAGTCAAAAAGGCTTTGGCATAGTCAATAGAGCAGAAATAGATGTTTTTCTGGAACTCTCTTGCTTTTTTGATGATTCAGTGGATGTTGGCAATTTGATCTCTGGTTCCTCTGCCTTTTCTAAATCCAGCTTGAACATCTGAAAGTTCATGGTTCATGTACTATTGAAGCCTAACTTGGAAAATTTTGAGTGTTCCTTTGCTAGTGTGTGAGATGAGTGCAATTGTGCAGTAGCTTGAACATTCTTTGGGATTGGAATGAAAATTGATCTTTTCCAGTCCTGTGGCCACTGCTAGTTTTCCAAATTTGCTGGCATATTGAGTGAAGCGCTTTCACAGCATCATCTTTTAGGATTTGAAATAGCTCAATTGGAATTCTATCACCTCCACTAGCTTTGTTCATAGTGATGCTTCCTAAGGCCCACTTGACTTTGCATTCCAGGATGTCTGGCTCTAGGCTCTAGGTGAGTGATCACACCATCGTGATTATCTGGGTCATGAGGATCTTTTTCATATCGTTCTTCTGAGTATTGTTTTCACCTCTTAATATCTTCTCCTTCCGTTAGGCCCATACCATTTCTGTCCTTTATTGAGCCCATCTTTGCGTGAAATGTTCCCTTGAAATCTCTCATTTTCTTGAAGAGATCTCTAGTCTTTCCTATTCTGTTGTTTTCCTCTATTTCTTTGCATTGATCACTGAGGAAGCCTTTCTTATTTCTCCTTGTTATTCTTTGGAACTCTGCATTCAAACGGGTATATCTTCCCTTTTCTCCTTTGCCTTTTGCTTCTCTTCTTTTCTCAGCTATTTGTAAGGCCTCCTCAGATAACCATTTTGCCTTTTTGCATTTCTTTTTCTTGGGGATGGTCTTGATCACTGCCTCCTGTACAATGTCATGAACCTCCATCCATAGTTCTTCAGGCACTCTATCAGATGTAATCCCTTGAATCTAGTTCTCACTTCCACTGTATAATCGTAAGGAATTTGATTTAGGTCTTATCTGAATGGTCTAGTGGTTTCCCCTACTTTCTTCAATTTAAGTTTGAATTTGGCAATAAAGAGTTCATGAATTGAGCCACAGTCAGCTCCTGGTCTTGTTTTTGCTGACTATATAGAGCTTCTCCATCTTTGGCTGCAAAGAATATAATCAATCTGATTTCAGTGTTGACCATCTGATGAAGTCCATATGAAGAGTCTTCTCTTGTGTTGTTGGAAGAGGGTGTTTGCCATGACCAGTGCGTTCTCTTGGCAAAACTCTGTTAGCCTTTGCCCTGCTTCATTCTGTACTCCAAGGCCAAGTTTGCCTGTTATTCCAGATATCTCTTGACTTCCTACTTTTGCATTCCAGGCCCCTATAATGAAAGGGGCATCTTTTTTGGGTGTTAGTTCTAGTAAAGTTAAATAATAAGCCCTGTGTCAGAGTTGATGGGAAATTGGTTATGACTTAAAACAGGACATGGAAGCACTGGGCACTATAAGAGTCTTTCTCTGGGTTGTTGATCTGGCTTGAGTGAAAGGTGAGCAAAATAATAAATCATCACAGAGTCTGTTGAAATCGCAGTCAGAATGGCTGGCAATAACATTATTCACTCAAAGAGGTGACATGTAAACTTTCATGAGTCTAAGGAGGGATTTGATGAGTTGACAGTGAGAATTGGTGGGACTGGAGTATAGGTTGTAGATATAGTGGGAGAATGGCAAAAGATGAGGCTGAAGAGGTGCAGTGAGCGAAGGTGAGTTAGGGTGGATTTTAGCCTATGGAAGGTGGGGCGCCATTGAAGAATCTCAAAGAGGAAGTGACATAATTAAGTATGGATCTTAAGGCATCCCTGCAGAAACAGTGTTGAGGGTTGATGATTTTCTAGAGGCAGGGAATCATTTGTTCTTTTCTACATTCTGGTGTATTTTGTGACTGTGCCTGGCTTGGTTTGCCCTTAAGGATCCTCTGGATAAAGATAGTGGATCCTAATCAACCTTGCCTTCTGCATTCCAGAAGGGCCCCAGACAATGCTCTTTGGAGAAATTCTGTATGTGAACAATGGTCAATATTTATCGATGCGATAATTTTCTGCCATTACAAAGAAATGTCTGTCTACCTTTGTGACTCACAGATGTGATAAATCAGATTTGTTTGGAACCCCCAAATGCCAGGAGTCTGCCACGGAAATAATGAAGGATCATTTATCCTGCTGAGAGTCTCCTTAAAGGGAATCGATAACCTCATTGTAAAGAAAAATTGCATCATTTCTGTGAGGCCCCTTTCCAGATGAGTAATGCTCTATGGGTGCTTTTTAGCTGCCATTTATAGAATGTTTCCTTGTGACAGGCCCTGACTACATGCTGATAGACAGGAACTCATTTTATTTAAGATGAGTTTTATTGCTCCCATTGTAAGATGAGGAGACTGAGGCTATCAAATTCAACAATTTGTCCATTATCACACGCTTATAAATGGTAGGGGATTTGAACCTGGGTTTATCAGACACAAAAGACCTTGCGCTATATTGGTATGTGTGTGTGTGTAAATGTGTGTGTCTGTGTGCATATGGTCAGGGAAGGTTTCAGAGCAAATCATGAGTTAATATCAGACAATACTGCTACAAATTATCCTGCCCACCAGGAAGCTGTCATATTTCCTAAGGTGTTAGGCTTTAGCAGGCTTGAAGAAGAGGAATAACTGGGTTTGGAGTGATCATTTGAATTGTGTATTGGAAGTAATTATTTGAAGAGTCAAATATAAGGAATTTAATTGATTATATGACATGCTTTAGAAGCAGGTCAGAGTAATTAAGTCGCTATAACCCTCAGCCTTGACATATACAAGCATATGACATTTAAATGGTGCTTATTTTGTCCCAGGCATTATTCTAAGTGCTTGGCATTTTTAAATGAAGTCTTTTAATCTGTAACAGCACTCTGAAGTAGGCAGTATTATTAAGCATACTCGTTTTACATAAGAGAACACTTAGTCATAGGAGATGAAATAACTTGTCCGAGATCATAAAGTTTGGTGGCAGAGGTGAGAGCCAAACCAGGGCAAGTTTGGCGCTCCAGCATGTGCTCTGCTGCCTCTATTTATTGTTCCCCTTCCCCCAAACCGTCGCATCTCGGGGTCCTCCTCATCCTCTCCAGAAGGAGGCCGCGATCTCAGGCAGACCCATAAGTGCTGGATACGGGTGCCTGTCTCTGAGATGGTTCTTCTGCTCTCTTCTCTTCTAGCCCACGATCCCTGGAGCCCAGGACTGCCCAGGCACACAGTTGCTGTGGGCAGATCCTGACCCCCAGGGGGTGGGCCACCTTTCTGCCTTTTTTTCTTTTCACCAACCTAGATTTCAGATCTAGGCTGATGGTGATAAATTTCAGGTGACTTATTGGCCGTTCCTTTTTGGTGACTAATGTGTTTACTGGGTGGAGAAGAGCTGGTGGCTAGGGAGGAGGTGTACAGTGCCCACTGGGGATTTAAGCTGTACTTTACCCATAGATCACAGGTGGAGTTTGAGGTGCCCTTGTCTATGAGACACGTCTTGTCTTCTCCTGGAGCGTAGGCTGCTGGAGGGCAGGGATGGCATCTGCCTTGTGCTGGTTTGTATGTCTCAGTCTCAAGCATAATCCTTGGCTCATAGTAGATGTTTAACACATTACGTAGATGATCCATCCAACTTCTGCTGGCCCTTCAACACCCAGAACCTCATCATGCTCGTAGGTTTTCCTGATCTCTCATACTTCCACTCCATCTTTACAGAACTCATTGCTCCTTCATCTAGGTCCTTAATACTGTGAGACTCTTGGCAGTTGTGTTACTTGTCTTTGTCTTAATACATAAATCAGGGAGCTCTCATAGTGGTGAACATTTTAGTGAAATTATATGAAAAGCATTTTGTTAACTTCAGCATGATATGGAAAGGATAATTTATCTGTTAAATACTGAGTTTCCTCAAGGTTAGGGACCATTATTTTACATTTCTGTGTCTCCATGTCTTTGCCTTAAATAACCTAAACGAGGCTTACAAGTTGAAGGTGTAACTAATTTGTTTGCTTTAAGGGAAATAATGGCACAAAGACTCAGTGGTTCTAGAGATGTTTTAATGATTTCTCAGTAATCTTTCTATTGGCTAAGAAATATGAGTAGCCTAAGAAGACTCTGAGAAGGTTAATCATAAAGTGACTGCTTCTGTTCTCACATCACTAAATCTGATCAATATACACTTTCTCTTGGCTAATTCTGAGGGCTGGTTAATTTAGTGACATTAATGGTTTCAGTAACAATCCTAAAGCTGAGGTTCCTAGAGTCTTCTATTGAGGAAGGCAGAGACCTAAGAAACCATTTACCACTCCCAGTGAGACCTGTAAAACTCTTGGCCATGTAATTAGGGATTTGCATATTAATTCTCAATCCGGGGGATTCTTGTAGGCTGCAGAAATGATGTCAGATCTGGAGAAGTGTCCTGAAGCAGGAAGAAGCTGTGTGCCTATTTCCAGTGTTGGTTGAATCTCTTAGAAATTGCCCGGAGGTCACCCTGAAAAAAGAAATCCAGTCTCATCATTCATGCCTTGACCTCTTTGCCTCACATTTAAGCAAGACACACACACACCAGTTTGGTGGAAGAGCCTTTATTATTAATACTGATAATGGCTACCATTATTTAGCACAACAAGTAGGCTCATTTAGAAAGGCTTGCATTAACCCTTGGCCTTGCTCTCAGCACACATGGCTGATCTTTAGAATTTTGTTCTGGCTCTTCCCATCAGAGGAAGTGGCAGGAGGAAGATGGAAGATAGCAAACAATATCATGCTAGTTTGCATTATACAAGCCACATGTTGTCTCCACAGAGTTTCTACTTGGGAAAGTTTGGTGAGCAATCTTGTGTGACAGTCCTTTAAGTAAATCAGCCCTAGTTTAGTAAAGGAATATATGAGATGAGGGAGAAAATATTCTAGTGCTTTTCAGTGTACCTGAGGGTGTAGATCTGTGGGATCATCTTATCCTAGCATCACCATAATCGGAAAAGTAGGTATCGACTTTCATTAACGGGGACTCAGAGGTGAAGAGACTTGTCCAGCATTCCATGGCTAGTAAATTGGCCTTGAAGCACAGCCCTTCTCTGATCTTTTCCACCAGGCTGTGTTGGGAGCTTGGAGTTGTAGGAGATGCATTAAGCTCCTCCTTTCTCACTACGTCTCCTTCAAACCCAGTGGATGTGGAAAGACGGGAAGGGCTCAGAGTGGAGAAATAGCAGAGCCATTCTTCCCAGCATCTGAGTGCTTAAGGCCGGTGGAGGCTGCGTCATCTGTGGGTAACTGTCCACCGGCGTCAGTTCAGATGAAGCGTCAGTGTGGTCAGGGGTTTGTGCCCTCTGACGCTGTGCACTTCCAAGCACAGGTTCTGCCTCTGGGTTCATAGCTGTCTTTCTTTCATTACTGCCCATCACAGAGGAGCTGGAGTGTGTAAGCACTGTGGGCATCTCTCCACAGGCATTCATTGTTTGTTTGGAGAATTAATTTATGTGCCTCTCAAGGGGTATTGATTTGAGTTAGGTGATTAAAGGCACTCGATAAAGAACCGGCTCCATCTACTCACCTGTGTTCCACTGATTATGGAAAGGGGTATATCAATCTTTTCTCATCAAACGGCTCTTCCTCTGCCTAAACCCCTCTTCTCTTCTGCTGCCCTAGGACTTTTAATTAGGCTGAGAGGCAGACGTCTTTGTCTGCTGAGTGGATGTCGAAAGGAGGAGCTGTACTGCAGGGTGCTCTGGAAAGCAGAAAGAAGAAATGGCTTAACCTCTTAACTAGTTGCATAAGCTTGGGAAATAATGATTCCCACCCGCTTCATCTTCTCTCTGTCTCTCGTCTAATCAGGTTCCGATTGTACATCCAAAATGTTTTCCGATTTGCCTCTCTCTCCTTCCTGGCTTCTGATGCTGTCCTGGTTCAGGTCATGGTTGGTCTGCCTGAACTCCTGCCGTAGCCCCTGAACTGACCTTCCCCCCGCACCTCTCCCCAACATCCCTACAGTCTTTCCTCTACCCTGCTGCTGGGTGTCCTTTCACAATCAAGTTCTGATGATACTTGCTCCTCTGATATCCATCTATTTCCCCATTGCCAAATAGGAGGAATTCTGAACTTACCAGTGTGGTCCCTAGGGCTTTCATAGCCTGAACTTATTAGCTTATAGGACTGATTTTGCCCTCAGCTACCCTCACATATGCTGGTTTCTAGTCATAACATGTGATCCATCATTTACTGAAGAGAATATTGACTCTCGTACTCGTGCATCTTTATCTTTTCCCCTGGAAACTCATGTTTACCTTCAAATATCACCTCGCACTCAGATGTAAAGCCTTTGCTGGAGCCCTCAACTCAGGAAGCCCTGGACTCCTTCATCCAGTCCGCCTTCTCACATAGTGTTTCACATGGGTCTTTACTTAGCAGTTTTAATCTTGTCTTTTTAGTACTTTCCCCCCTAAAATGTGAGTTTCTTGAGGACAGAAGTCATGGCGTATTCTTTCTGATATTTGCAGAGTCTACTGGAGAGATTAATACACTTTAAATGATAGATTGGAGTATTTTTGAGCAAAATTTTGCCTTCACTCTTTGCTTCTGGAGTGGGGAGTGTTATACAGGTTTTTTGCCTCATTGACTTTGAACTTGGCAGTATGACTTCCTTAGTCAGTGGAGTGTCAGCAGACATGATTTAAACAGAGGTTTTCTTTTTTTTATTTTTTAAATTAATTAATTAATTTTTTATTGTGTTGCTTTTGCCATACAATGACATGACACCGCCATGGGTTTACATATGCTCCCTCTCCAGAACCCCCCTCCCTCCTCCCTCCCGATTCCCTCCCCCTGGGACATCTCAGTGCACCAGCCCCGAGCATCAACCCTGGGCTGGTGATTGATTTCGCACATGACAATTAACATGTTTCAATGCCATTCTCCCATATCATCCCACCCTTGCCCTCTTCCACAGAGTCCATGAGTCTGTTCTATACATCTGCATTCCTTTTGCTGTCTTGCATGCAGGGTTCTCGTTACCATCTTTCTAAATTCCATATATATGCATTAGTATACCGTGTTGTTGTTTTTCCTTCTGGCTTACTTCACTCTGGATAATAGGCTCCAGTTCCGTCCACCTGAGTAGAACTGATTCAACTGACGAATGGATAAGAAAGCTGTGGTACATATACACAATGGAATATTACTCAGCAGTAAACAGAGGTTTTAAATGGGCCTGGGTGCTTGTCTTGTCTTCCTGTGCTCCACTGGAGCTGCTGGTTGAACTGGGGGCACCTGGGGGCACGCAAGGAGCAGAATCGAACAAGGTCTAAAGCTCGATCTGACTTCAGCTAATTTGAGGATCTGTGTGCAAGTAATAAGTGTTCTTTGATCTAAGTTGTTGGGCTTTGGCGTAGTTTGTCTCGCAGTATTATTACAGGGATGATTGACTAATATAGGAACTCAAAGGTTTGAATCAGTATGTGGATGAGAAATACACAGTTGAATAAGGTGATTCTATGGCCTGGATGTCTGTGTCCTCTCCAAATTCATATAATTCTTTATGTATGCTCATAAGAGAGGAGCACCCAACTCTTTGCAACTCTATGGACTGTAGCCCACCAGGCTCCTCTGTCCGTGGAGTTTTCCAGGCAAGAGTACTGGAGGGGATTGCCATATCATCTGTTGACTGTTGAAATCCTAACCCCCCGAAGATGGTGGTGGAGCCCTCTTGAATGGCATTAGTGCCTTATAAAAGAGACTCCACAGAAATCCCTAGTCGCTTCCACCAAGAGAGGACAGCTAGACGGTACCAGCTATGAACCAGGAACACAGCCCTCATCAAAGTAAATGTGCCCATGCTGGTCATGCCTTGATCCTGGACTCAACAGCCTTCAGAACTGTGAGCAAGAAATGTTTATTGTTACCCAGTCTGTGGCATTTTGTTATAGCAGCCTAAACAGACTAAGAAAGATGAGTT
Organism: Antilocapra americana; assembly: GCA_007570785.1. Classification (NCBI taxonomy): domain Eukaryota; kingdom Metazoa; phylum Chordata; class Mammalia; order Artiodactyla; family Antilocapridae; genus Antilocapra; species Antilocapra americana. Next base: position 16,594,039 of record ML663010.1, on the reverse strand, counting down.
AAAAGAAGGAGAGAGAAAAATTATGAGAGAAGAGCTTAAAAGTTATGAAATATCTGTGCATACATTTCTTGGCAAAGCCTGACATTAGGAACCTCACAATAACTCATCATTCACGGAAAGTTCAGGATGGGATTATCGGAAGTTGTGGTAGTATCATAAACTTTAATGAAAGACATTTTGTCTTAGTTTTTATAAGCCTGGCATGGAGGCTGAAGCTTACAAATTGTAAAACTCTAAGATAGAAATTAAGTTTCTCACTTGAATATTTATCATGGAAAACATAATCAGAAGGCAAATCTTCTGGGAAGAAAGTCGCATAATGAATTCCACATCTTAATAGAAATTATTATTGGATTGTAAACTTTTTTGGATTAACCACTCCACTGTTCCCCTTCATTAGTGTGGATAATTAAAAGTTAACAGTGTATCATTTCTTGATATATTTATGGATATTGCTGTACAAATGGTGTGATTGGTATGGTCTATGACTAGTTACTTTCTTTAGTAGGGGCATTCGGTTAATGAGCTCAGCGCTAGGGTACTGAGACGTAAATGAATTTATGAAGTTTGTCTTCATAGTCTCAAAGGCATGCCAGGAAGACTTAGGAAGAATGTGTGACTGAGCAAACACAGCATTTGTTTATCTACAGAAATCAGGTAGTGTCTAACATGTAATGTGTGCATGCTTAGTTGTTTATGACTTATTGGGACCCCGTGGACTGTAGCCCACCAGGCTCCTCATGCCGTCCAGGCAAAAATACTGGAGTGGGTTGCCGTTTTCTCCTCCAGGTGAGCTTCCCGACCCAGCTGTTGTACCTGCGTCTCCTACATTGGTAGGCGGATTCTGTACCACTGAGCCATCAGGGAGCCCTCTAACAAATGCTGCTGCTGTTGCTGCTGCTGCTAAGTCGCTTCAGTCGTGTCCGACTCCGTGCCACCCCACAGACGGCAGCCCATCAGGCTCCCCCATCCCTGGGATTCTCCAGGCAAGAACACTGGAGTGGGTTGCCATTTCCTCCTCCAGTGCGTGAAAGTGAAAAGTGAAAGTGAAGTCACTCAGTCGTGTCCGACTCTTCGCGACCCCGTGGACTGCAGCCCACCAGGCTCCTCCGTCCATGGGATTGTCCAGGCAAGGGTACTGGAGTGGGGTACCGTTGCCTTCTCCGCCTCTAACACATAGTAGGAATGGAGTGTTTATCTGAAAAGAGATCAAAATCATATAGAATTAAGAGAAATGAAAGATGGAGAACTGAATCAATCAGCACTGGCTGGTGGGGCAGCTCCTGAGTCCACAGGCCTTATTCCTGGCAGTGAGTCTAGCAGGAGAAATTGGGTTTGACCAGCCACCCTGGGAGAATTCAGATGTAGCGAGGTGACGGACGAATCGCCATCCATCCTGCCTCGCGTTTCCTGGCTCAGAGGACCCAGAGTTCTTGAACCCTGCAGGGTTAAGTTCTTAAGTTTTGAATTCGGGGTCAAAAATTTAAGTTGCCTGCTTGAATATTAAGCTTTCAAATGAGAAAAATGTCACAAGTTGTTGGGTTGCTTTGGATTAATAGGGTCATGTTGGTGTTTCGAGTGGAGAAAATTACGTGCTTGAAGGTGTAAATGTGTTCTTTCTGTTCTTAGCTTTTCGAGATACTGTGACATGAAGGACTGTGGTATTGTATCATTTGGTCTCTGACCTCCTGTTCTCTATATGAGGCCGTTGCATCTCCTCTAGAGTTGGCCTGCTGTTAATTAGGGCACCAAAGTTGTCATAGGCTACTACTGTGATGTCTTCTCCATAACAATTGCTCCTGTGACTCTTTTTTCCCCCTCTGTCTCCCTTGTCCATCTCTCCAGTAACCCCAAACAGCAGCTCTTTGGTCACTGGAAATGTCATTAGAAACTTCACGAAAACTTTATTGAAATCTGTTGGAAGTTGGTGCAGATGGTAAAATAGGATTTCTTCCCCTTGAGAGCTGAATACTTATCCTATTCCATTAAGATACTTCCCCAAAGCATAATTTCCATAGAGGGTTTAAATTTTCACTCCTTAACAGCTTTAGAATATGTACATCATTCAGTCAAGTGCTAGACAGAGCTGCGTTCACACGTGACTTAGTAATTACCCAAAACACTGGCTGTAAGGCAGAGAAGATCATTACATGACGGCCCAGCTGGACTCTGTAACGCGTCTCTACTAGGATCTCTGTTCCTCTTCTGCTTTCCTAGGCGGCTGTGAACAGTATAGACCTGGCATGTGGTATTGACTGTAAGAAAATGGCCCTGGTAAGGTATCACACAGCGAACATGCTCAAGTGGGAGTTACAGAGGCTGAGGATGGAGAGAGGCTCTTGGGAAAAAGTTAACTCTTCATCCTTGGGCAATTAGTCAGGGAAAGAATCAAGAGAAATCTGAGCTGACAGATGAAGGAGTTAGCTCCTTACATCTCATTACAGGAATTCTTTGATTTCCTATTTTGAGGCACTGTTGGAGGCCGGATACCATTCTCGTAGTGTATGCGAAACATCAAAAGAAAGTAAACAGCTGTTTCACTGGCTTAGGGTATTATGAGATCTGGAGAAATGAACTAAAATAAATACCTATGCAATTGTTATTAATGCAGGTGGACCAACAGATTCCTTTTTAAGTCTTTTATTGTCAGTTTCAGCACGAGTAATGGTTTGTCTGGAGCACTTTGAAGTCTGCTTATACTAATAGTTATTCTGTTACCAAATGCATTATCCTTTGCATTATCTACCCAGCTCCAGATTTCATAAATTTGAGAATCACTCCTGACTGGCTGGAGGAGGCAATAAACAGTTTCATTTTGAGCCTGAATGATGGAGATGAGGATGATGCCTTTGAATTATTATTTTGATACACAAATTTCAGTCTTCCGAGTAGAGACATGTAGACATGTCTCTTTGGTATCTTGTTCTGTTTTCATCTGAATCCCGATTCTCACTCATAACCACTCCTTTGAGAACAAGTTTCTTTGTATCACAAACTTTGAATTTTATCTTTTTTTTGCATTACAAAAAAAAAACTGGTCTCCATTTGCATACCCATATTCATGGCAACATTATTTATAATGTCCCAAGGGTGGAAGTAACCCAAATGTCCAGCAACAGATGAATGGATAGAGAAAATGTGGTATACACATGTAACGTAATATTACACAACCTTAAAAAGGAAGGAAATCTTGTCATATGTGACAGCGTGGATGACCCTTGAGGACATTATGATGAACAAAGTAAGCCAGTCACAAAAGCACAAATACTATTCTTTTACTCATACCAATATGAATCCACTTATATGAAGTATATAAGGCAGTCAGAATCATAGAAACAGCAAGTAGAAAGGTGGTTGCTAAGAGTGGGGGGATGAGTATTTAATAGGTTTAGAGTTTTAGCTTTTAAGATGATAAAGTTTTAGAAATATATTTATTAACAATGTAAATATATTTAACACCTCTGAGTTGTATGCTTGAAATGGTTAGGATGGCAAATAATAGTGTTGTGTGGTTTTTTTTTTTTTGCCATTAGATAAGCTTCGCTAAGTCATGTCTTAACTGTTTTGCGACCCCATGGACTGTGGCCCTTTGTCCATGGATTTCCCAGGCAAGAATACTGGAGTGGTTTGCCATTTCCTTCTCCAGCGGACCTTCCTGACCTAGGGATCAAACCTGGGTCTCCTGCATTGCAAATGAATTCTTTACCATCTGAGCCAAAGGGAAGCCCTATATGCTTTTCTGCCATTAAAAAAAGGGACTTAACAAAAACAAAAAAACTATCTTTCCCCTGATGATACTGTAATCCTTGACAGCCCCCTGCCACGATTTCTCCCCCATGCTGCTCATGGCTGAGTCAGTACAGTTCTTGTTTGTAACATGCATCTGGGTCTTTACCCTTTCCTCCCTCTTGAACCTCACATCCTTTCATTACACTATCCTCCTTGCAGCCTCAGTAATGTCAGCTCTTCACTCCCAGGACAGTTTTCTTCCTTTCCCCCCATCTTCCTTTCCCACACCTCTAGCTAGTGTATAGATTATTTTACCTCCACCAAAATAATGTGTTTGTCATTGAGGAAAAGGACAGCCAAAAGGAAGACAAATTTAAAAAATAGATTCATAGTTCAGAAATGGCTGCCATTAGCCAAAGTGGGATCACCCTGACCTCCTGCCCTGTAAATTACATGTTATTATTCAGCAGCATTTCGGGACCACCTTCCCACTTGGCTCATGTCTTTGCTTCATGAGGTTTGGTTTTCTCCGATCCAGGGGGATCTCTGCATCTGTTTGACCGTGTCTTTGACTCCTCTGCATCACAACACAGTGAGTCTTCTTTCCCCTCATCCCGACCTTCTGTCATTTCCTTTGCCTCCTCATCTCATTCCGCATGCCCCGCTTAATCTGACTAGAGGGAAGGAGGGCTGGGCTTGCTGCGTGACCAGGCTTCTTCCTTTACGGGGCACGAGGTCTCTGTGGCAGTATTGAGATATGGCATACTTCCCCTCTCTGCATTTCCAGGCACGCACTTAAGTTCAACCCTGGTGATACGGGTACTGGGGATACACTTAGACTCGGGATCCAGTACCTCAGACTGCTTCCCAGCAGGCATTTCAGTGTCCCTGTCTGCTCTTCGTGTGGTTGTGGTAAATGACAAACACACTACTGCCCAGAAAGCACTCGAAACGGAGCCCAGCATATAGTAAGCTCCAGAGCATCCGGCACTTGCCTCTTCTACGCCACATGCTGCATTGTATCGTGATGTGCTTGGTCATGTCCCCTTGTTATCCGCAAACTTCCTGATGGCAAAAGACAGTTGTTTTCCATCCTGAGCATCTGGTATAGCAGTGTGACTATAATCTTTGATAAGAATTAAGTTCACTTCTCAGGATCAGTGCTTCTTTTTCCCCAGGTGGCTGATCTTAATTGTTATGTGTTGCCTTTTGACAATTTCAGTTTCAACGGGTGGATTTTGTGGACCTTGTCCCCACATTCTCCTCCACTGTCCCTTTTTCCTGCTACCAGTTTCTTGTCTCCAAAACCTTTATGTTTAGAATCTTCCATCTGTTTTCTTCTATCTCTTCTCTTACAGTACTCTGTCCGCTTCTCTGTAATTATATTTCTCATCCTTGGCAGAGATTAGCGAATTGTTCCAGTGTTTGTTTTCCCTTGGGATTGTGAATAAGTTGTGGGCAGGGACATCGCTTCTTGGCCTCCTATCTTCTGTAGCGATGGAGTTCACAAGGATTTTGGTAGGTAGTAGTCTACTTAAATCCAAAGCTTTGAGGAGGGAGAACAAATAATAAACACATTTTTTTAGGACTCTTGTCTCTGGAAGCCTAATATTAATGCAGTGTCAAGTGGTAAAGAATGTGCCTGAAATGCAGGAGACGCAGGAGGTTCGAGTTTGACCCAGGGTTGGGAAGATCCCCTGGGGTAGGAAATGGAAAGTCACTCCCTTATTCTTGCCTGAAAAATCCCATGGACAGAGGAGCCTGGTGAGCTGCAGTCCACGGGGTCTCAGACACGACTGAGCATGCACACACCAGAGAAATTGGCAATTGTAGGAGAAATCTTTTGTAGAAAAAGTGCCAATAAGAGGTTAATCCTTTGGGTAGAACTGCGTGAGATAACTATCTTCCTATTTGGACCTTTGTTTAATTTTTAAAGCTGGTAAGCATTCTGTGAGACTTTTTGTAGACCGGGGAGGTAGAAACCAGACTGTGTCTAGGGTCTAGGTAAATCTCAGATATGTAATGAATGCCCGATACTTATGCTACATATTTTTATGTTACACAAGGATAATGAGGGTGGATTCTGGAGGACAGCTCCCCTTCTAGATTCTTCTGTAAAAATGGATATGATGATAGTCCCTATCATATAAAGCTGTTGTGAGGATTAAGAAGGCACTTAGAAAAACACCTGGCATATAGCACTAAAAACGATAGCTCTTATTACTTTGTTGATAATTGTGATATGTGCAATATCTTATGTATCCACACACTAATTCAAAGTGTTTCCCCTCACTTTTCTGAGGCTCACAAATGTCAATGTCATTTCTTTAAGATCACATAGCTATAAAGTGGTAGGGTTGGGATTTGAATAAAGTGTTACTTGACTCAAAGTCCATGTTCTTTTAATTATGCTGTCCTTTTATAAGGACAGCACGGTAAAGGCTGACATTGTTTTGAACATGAATCTATGGATAAAATTGTTCAAATTGGTTTTTGTGGCTCCCAATCTTCACAGATTCTTATTATCTACAAATCCATGTATCAGAACCTGACATTGTGTTTTATTTTTTTGTTGGAGTATAATTGCTTTACACTGTTGCATCAGTTTCTGCTATACAATGCATGCATATATCCCCTCTTGGACTTCCCTCTCACCCATCACCCACCATCCTCCCCACCTAGGTCACTACAGAGCCCCGAGCTCCTGTTTCCTGGATCCTATGTTTTTCTCTTTCTTGGACTACTTCCTTTTTCTGGAGCATATATTCTAGAAAGTTCCTGAGAAGTACATAAAAGATATTTTACTTACTCATGATGGATTTCTGATTGGCTGGGCTAAAAACTCTAGGTTGTAAACAAGTTCTCTGAAGAGTTCTAGTTTCTTGTTGGCAACATGAATGCCATTTTGATTCTGGGTTATTTATGTGTGATAGATCCCCAAGTCTCCTTCTCCCTGTCTTTCTCTTTCTCCCCTTCTCCCTCCCCTGCTTGCCTCACTTCTCCTCACATCTCTAAGCCTTTTCTGTCCTCACTCCCAGATGATGACCTTGCTGCATATTTCCCTGAGAGAATGGAAGAAATTAAAAGAGAATGTATTCACTCTCTCTCACTTTGAATAAATTCTTTGCATCTGTTCCTTTCTTTCTTCTCCTTCTGGTATTCTCATTATGCTTATGTTACACCTTTTGTAATTATCCCACAGTTCTTCTACCATTTTCATTCTCTTTTTCTTCTTTGTGTTTTAAGTTTGGAAGTTTCTATTAACCTGTTCAAGCTCACTGATCTTTCTTTAACTGTGTCCATACCAGTCCATTGATAAGCCTATTAAAGGCATTCTTCATTTCTGTTACAGTGTTTTTTATTTCTAAATAAAAAAGAAAAAGAAAACAGCATTTTCTTTTGATTCTTTCCTAATGTTCCATTTCTCTCTTTACATTGCCTCTCTGTTCTTGCACATTTTCCACTTTTTCCCATTATAGCCCTTAGCATATTAATCATAGTTGTTTTAAATTCTTGGCCTAATAATTTTGTCACCTGTGAATTGGCACTTGCCATCTAGCTCTACAGGATTAAATTATGAGCTGCCACAGCTGCTGACCTGCAGCACCGCCTGAAAGTCCAGAATAGAGGGCAGAAATGAGACTTTGTGCTCTGGAAAAAATTGGCAGAACAAATCTTCAGATACTTAGACATTTCAGAAGATGATTTTATGAGCCCAGTTTTTTACATCTCTGCATATCTAGAAAAGCACTAAAATCTCTCATGGTGATGTCTGCTCCTCATGGTTAGCAGTAATCTTCATGAGGGTAGAAGAAGCCTTTTGTTAAAAACACGTGCTTGATTGTATGTACTCTCCCTTCACCAGAATCAGACATATTCTGGCCTTCCTTTCTACTACTCTGGAATAGTTTCTCAGAGCTCTCTGAGATGCTGTCTCCTGGGCTATAGTCCTAAGTTTGCCCCACATCAAACTTAAATCACAGCTCTTACGTAGTGCATTTTTTTTCAGTTGGCTATTCCAAAATGTCTACAATGTCTGAGTTTGGGTCTGACGCCTACTCTATCTCCTCAAATGTGTTTTTGTCTTTGAGTATTACTTGTAAGTTTTTGTTGTGAGCTGGGCATATTTACTGGTGCTTTGAGCCACCTCAAAGCACTGAGGTGGCTCCACCTTTAACATGAGGTTTCATGTTTATCTGGCTCGGAGTTAGGCTGTGTTCACTGTGTGCTGTAGCTATAGGCATCACAGGTAAAATGTCCTTTGATGTCCTTGTTTTTGTCTCTCCTATTGTCTTTGAGTTTTCCTAGTACCTTCTTAAATGAGAACAGATGGGCAGTTGTTTTTGCTGTATTTCTTTGTTTTATCCAGGAACCCTGTTGATGGGGCAGTAAGGTGTGAGGTTAGAAGTGTTCCATAGTTCTGTGGTTCAGTTCAGTTCAGTCACTCAATTGTGTCCGACTCTTTGTGAGCCCACGGACTGCAGCACGCCAGGCCTCCCTGTCCATCACCAACTCCAGGAGTTTACCCAAACTCATGTTCATTGAGTTGGTGATGCCATCCAACCATCTCATCCTCTGTCGTCCCCTTCTCCTCCTGCCTTCAGTCTTTCCCAGCATCAGGGTCTTTTCAAATGAGTCAGCTCTTCGCATCAGGTGGCCAAAGTTTTGGAGTTTCAGCTTTAGCATCAGTCCTTCTAATGAATATTCGGGACTGATTTTCTTTTGGACTGGTTGGATCTCCTTGCAGTCCAAGGGACTCTCAAGAGTCTTCTCCAACATCACAGTTTAAAAACATCAATTCTTTGGTGCTCAGCTTTCTTTATGGTCCAGTGCTCACATCCATACATAACTACTGGAGAAACCATAGATTTGACTAGATGGGCCTTTGTTGGCAAAGTAATGTCTCTGCTTTTGAATATGCTGTCTAGGTTGGTCGTAGCTTTTCTTCCAAGGAGTTCTGTGGTTAGGCTGTCATCTTCCCAAGTGCTTGTCAGTTTGTTTTTTTCTCCCTTAGGTGAGTCAGGAAGGACAGAAGGGGCTGGAGTTGGGTATTTCCCTCCCCTCGTTTTCCTTGAGGAAGAGCCTTGTTAAGAAAAGAATGTTCTAAGCATATTTTGAAATGGTTAATTTTCTTTTCCCACTGGCAGAAGCACAGGACCTCATAGGGTTTCTATAGGTAAATCACATAAAAGATGGGAGCACCATAAATTGGGGCCCTTCTGGGGTTTTTAACTCCCAACCTTGGCCACACAGAGTCACGAGCATTTTGTCACTTACAGTTTAAGTTTTCCAATCCTGTTACTAGTTCTGGTGGTGATTTCTGCTCCTGGGTTCTGCTCTGGTAAGCTGTGATTCTTTGTATCTATCTATCTGTCTCCCCAGTTTGGGGACCAGTGATTTGCACTCTGACCTCAGTTCTCTGATCGACCCAAGAAGAGTTGTTGGTTTTCAGTTTTGTTCAGTTCTTTTCCCACACTGAGGACGGGAATGATGACTTCCATGCTCCTTACATGCTGGACTGGCAACCAGCAGTTCCTGAATCTGGATCACATACTCTGCCTTCCCTTTTGCTGCTATAAACTATCTAAGGAGCCCCCTTCTCTTGTGCATTATGTCTCGTTCCTTTTCCACTATCAGAGGACATTACTCCAGTGACAGTCCCCTCTTTCTCCTACAGCATAACATTTGCCTTTTCCTGTGTCATTTGCATCAATTAAAAAATGCTGTAATAGTTTCTGTGTTAATAAACAGATAAAACAAATACACAAAACAAACCCCACACCTTCACTTGACCACACACTCTTAAACCTGCTACTGATCTGGGATGACCGTGGTGTTTAGGAGCTTGATTTCAGTTTTCTGTCTCGGAATTGATCCCAGGAAGTGAGAATGCTGAATCCTAACCTTTAGACCACCAAGGACTTGTGGCTGGAAGCAGGACCCTGGCTCTTGTCTTCTTTGTGAAAAGAATTTTAGCAGAAGTGGAAAACAGTGAAACAGGTTAAGTGTCTGTTAGAAAAGTACGTGCAGCTAGACAATGGGTCGGACTCAGAGAAAGGTACATGCCATGGGGGTGGCTTAGATTGCTAATGCAGGGACAGTTTTCTGGGTCTTTGTTTTCCTCTGGCCAGCCATAGTGCTTCACTCCTGTATCTGATCTGACTCAAGGCCCTACCCTGTGTGTGCATGCATCTTTTAGCCAAGATGGACTTCAGGGTCTCAGGGAGACTGCAAAGGTCTCTGGGAGGTTGACAGACCATATTATGGGCTAGTGCTCCCTCTGCTGAGAAAGGTCCCTCAGAACCTTTCTACACACTAGAAAGGTGTGTAGCCTGGGGAGGGGGGCTCTCCTTGACCATAAGAATGAGAAGTATGTGGCCACCTTAATTTTGCCTAAGCAGGGATTAGCCTGGCTCTGCTCCTGCCCTTACAGTTATCCAGAAGTGTCCACAGGAGACAAAGTCCAGCTGCTTATCCTGGTCCTATTGTTATCCTTGTATCAAAGCATAAGCAGGAGGCTCCTTGTAAATGTCTAACTGTCTACCTCCTGCCTCACTCTCATCCCGTTTATGGTCTCTCTTTCACCACAGAATTCTCTGGAAGACTTATCCATGCTCACTGTCCCAGTCCCTCCTCAGCCAGGCTTTCATCTTCCTTTCTTCCTGGAAAATGCTTTGGTCAAGTGCAGTGGCAATCTCCATGTTGTTATATTCATGCTGAGCTTTCGTTCATCATCTTACCTGACCTATTGGCAGCATTTTGTAACTGTTGATCTCTGTTTGCCTTGTAAAGCTGTCTTCACTTGACTTCTGCGAGTCCTTAACTTCCTTGATTTTCCTCCTTGCTCACCTTTGTTTCGTTTAGGTCTCATTTTCTGATTCCTGTTTAGCTTCCTGACTTGTAAATTCTGGAGTGCCCCAGGGTTCAGTCTTCAGATGTCTTCTTAATCTATAATTATTGCCACATGATCTCATCAGATCTTCTCCTTTTAAATATGCATTCGTATGCTGATTATTTCTGTGTCAGAGACCAGACAGCTGCTCTTAGAACTTGTCCGTCTTCATCCAGGGGGCACAATTAGACTGCACTTCTAGTCTTTACATTTAAATATAGCCATTTGATTGAGGTGCAGGCAAAGGGCTGTGAGAAGTGTCAGGTACTATTTCCCAGCCTAACCTGTAAATCATGGTGCTGGAGAAGACTCTTGAGTCTCCCTTGGACTGCAAGGAGATCCAACCAGTCAACCCTAAAGAAAATTAAGCCTGAATGTTCATTGGAAAAACTGATGCTGAAGCTTCAGTACTTTGGCCACCTGATGGAAAAAACCAATTTGTTGGAAAAGATCCTGATGCTGGGAGAGATAGAAGGCAGGAAGAGAAGGGGGCAACAGAGGATGAGATGGTTGGATGGCATCACCGACTCAATGGACATGAGTTTGAGCAAACACTGGGAGACAGTGAAGGGCAGGAAAGCCTGGTGTGCTGCGGTGCATGGAGTCACAGAATCTGACACAACTAAGTGGCTGAACAACAACAAGGCCTGTAAACATCACTCACTCCTATTCTTAAATTCATTCTTCCCTTTTGCTTACTGGAGGCAGAGAACTCCATTGATAGAGCCACATATGGGAAGAGCATGGATCCCAGAGTAATCAGGTGAAATTTGGCTATTACGATAGCTAGAATTACCTTAACTGAGACAGAAGTTGTATTTGGAAGGGGTGTAGCTGTAACAGAAACCGAGAATATGTGGCTCTCAGTGGTGGTTGTGTGGCAGGCAGTAATGATGGTTTCTGTGTAATGAAGAAACACAGGTTAAAACATTTTCTGTGTTATGTTGGGAGGCAGACTTATTGCTAAAGAATTCATGTTGCTGTTGTTCCATCTCTCAGTTGTGTCTGACTCTTTGCGACCCCATGGACTGCACACCAGGCTTCTCTGTCCTTCACCATCTCCTGGAGCTTGCTCAAACTTATGTCCATGGAGTTGGTGATGCCGTCTAACCATCTTGTCTTCTGTTGCCCCCTTCTCCTCCTGCCTTCTATCTTTCCCATCATCAGGGTCTTTTCCAATGAGTTGGCTCTTTGCATCAAGTGGTCAAATTACTGAAGCTTCAGCATCAGTCCTTCCAATGAATATTCTGAGTCGATTTCCTTTAGGATTGACTGGTTTGACCTCCTTGCAGTCCAAGGGACTCTCAAGAGTCTTCTCCAGCACCACAGTTCAAAACATCAGTTCTTCAGTGTTCAGCCTTCCTTATGGTCCAACTCTCACATTCATACATGACTACTGGAAAAGGTACAGCTTTGACTATACAGATGTCTGTAGGCAAAGTAATGTCTCTGCTTTTTAATACACCGTCTAGGTTTGTCATAGCTTTTCTTCCAACGAGCAAGCGTCTTTTAATTTCATGGCTCCAGCCACCATCTGCAGTGATTTTGGAGCCCAAGAAAACAGTCTTTCACAGTTTCCATTGTTTCCCATCTATATGCAGGGAGGTGGTGGCATTGGATGCCATGATTTTACTTTTTTGAACACTGAGTTTTAAGCCATCTTTTCCATTCTCCTTTTTCACTTTCATCAAGAGGCTCTTTAGTTCAAGTATTACAATATAGAAGTGTGGTGTGTATGTTGTTATTGGCTGTGCTTGATAAAGTGCTAAAAGAAAAAAGGAGGGCTCCCTTTTTTCAACAGAAAGAATCAGTTGATTTATAAGCAAAATGAAAGGCATAGAAAGAATCCAGAAGTTCATTTGGAAGACTCATTGTTTCTAGATACCAAATGGTACGAGATAAAATTTAAAAAGGCTTTGAGAGACTTAGGGCCATTATGATTGAGCCTTGAAGCTTTGATCAGATTAAGAATATGATTTTTCTCCCCAAGCCTATTTTGTCAACTTGTTTTCAGTTGGCTGTTGTTTACTAGAGATGTAAAAGTAAGAGACAAGAAAGCCACGTCATTTCTATCATTGGTCAGCATCAGCTTGGAAATTATATCGAGGAAAGAACTTTTGCTCTAGTAGTTGATAAGGGTACTGACAGTTAACAAATAGAATTGCAGCCTATTAAGTTACGAGGAGATTGTACTGCCAGGAAACTGTAAGCTTAGACCAAAATGTTTTATATCTATAATGCTAACTCTCAAATTTCCTTCTCATCTTCAATGTTAAGTCACTTTATGAATAAATTATGTACATAATAGGCCCTCAATTAATGTTTATTAAATAAATAAGCCTGTTTTATGACCTGTTTTATCTCCTTGGAATTTTTTTAAGGATCTTTTCTGGTATTCTGAAGTTTTGCAATGACGTACTGATGTACTATAGTGTGGTAATTCTGTTTTTTTTTTTTTTTTTTATTGCCATACGATGTGGCTTGTGGGATCTTAATTCCTCAGCCAGGGATTGAACCCAGGCCCTGGCAGTGAAAGCACTGAGTCCTGACCACTGAACCACCAGGGAATTCCCAGATTCTTTATCCTCTGTGCTGGGCACTTGTAGGACCATCTTATTCTGGAAGCTCATGTCCTTCAGTTCTGTTCTGAAAGTTTTCTTTTATCATTTCTTTGTTAATTTCTGTTGGGTTTCCTTAGTTCTCTCTGTCTGGAAATTATTGCATTTTTTGTTTGTTTTTCTGCTGTTGCAGAAACTTTATTTCCTTCCGTCTTCTAATCCTATATTGCATACATTTAAAAATTTCTGCTATCATGCCTTCCATTTTCAGTCACCATTTGTTTTATTGATAAAAAGCCGTATGGTTCTAGCAGGACAGGTACAATGTCTTCTTTCACCTTTTGAAGAGAGTAATTATGTCTTTGCATCTTTGCCCGTTTCCCCCAATATCCCCTTTAAAAACATTGTTTAGGCCCTGTTTTCTACGTTAGGTGCTCTCCTCAAGTGTGTGGTGACCACTGAACTGCACTTCTAATTATATAAAAATGTCTGGAACTGACTGGAAGTTCTTGTGCATAGCAGAGCTTCAGTGAAGGCTGATAAGATGATGACTTGGCATTGTCACTGGTGCCTCTCCAGTTATCAGTATGTAGAATTCTTTCCTCCTAAGTAGGTCCATTTCCCATAGAAGTATCCTCTGTTTTCTGCCTGAGATGTGAGGTGGGTGGAGGTGAGGAGGCTGCCAGCATTCTGGGAGCCAGGGAGGAGAGGAAGATAGGAGTCTTGAAGTTCACCGCTGGAGTTCTACCGCCTTGTCCTCTTTGCAGTGAGATTCCTTGCTCCGACTCTCATCTGGACCTGATGTCCCTCAGACCAGAACCTCTCTTGTCAATGTCAGCTTCTCCAGAGGTCCAGTCTGGGGTTGGGTGAGGCAGGGCAGTCACCAGCTATGGGACGTAAGTTTAACTCTTCTTTATACAAATTTTCAAATTAGCTTATCATTTCAGCCTGGTAATACTTAGAGGTGCAAACGTGCTTCTTCTCCACTTCTTGATCATACTATAGACACAATTTTTTTTTCTGTTTTTTGAACTCCATCCCAGAGCTCTTGTGAACTTATATTGTAGTTTTTTTTTCTAGTTGACTAAATTGTTGACACTTCAATTTCCAAAACTTTATTGACATGTCCAATCTGTTGGTATTTCCTAGTCTATATTTTTGTGCATGTGTTAGTTAAACCCATTTTGATGGTCCTTTTGTGTGTTTTTTGACACGAGTGTGTTAAAAAAATGTATATATGTTAAATTTGCTTTGTTTTTCCACAAATCCATTCTTATTCCTGGAACTCTGAACCTCCCTGGCTTCTGTTCTGTCCCTCTCTGATTATCTTCCTCTAGCTCCGTCTGTTCCTCCTCTCTGCTTTTCATGGGCTGCTCTTACCTTGCTTTCCCCTTCAACAGTGGCCTTTCCCAGCCCTTCCTCACTGGGTCTGCTCCTATTCTTCTATTATACATTTTGTTCAAGTGACCCGCACATGGTCTCACAGTTTTAATAACTCCTGTTGGTGAATAATTTACACACTTCTGTCTCCTGTCTGACACCTTCTCCCAGTTCTACATTCTGATAAGCAGTTATCATCTGGGCATATCCACTGAGTTGTCCCACAGCGCCTTCCAAAGTGCAGTGTGCATGAAACAGAACATGCTGTCTCTTCTCTTTCTCACACTAACTCCTTCTTCTGTGTTTGCATCTGTAGTCACAGAAGTCACCAACGTGGGAGTCCTCTAATCTTCTGCTTTTTCACTTCATAGATCCAGATAATCACCAAATCTTGCCAGGTTTGCCTCCCCCATGTTTTCTTGAGTGCTTCTCCTCCTTTTATCTCCATGATGACTGGCCGCATAAAATCCTTCCTGTTGCTCTGTTGCCACAGCCTCCTCATGCCAGCTGCTTCTGCTTTTTCCCTCTTAAATTCATCCTATGCTCAGATACCAGAGTGACCTCTCCAAAGCATAAATCTCAGCATATAGCTCCCCTGCTAAGGCCCCTTCAACTGCTCCCCAGCATGGCATAAAATCTATGTTCCTTGGCATGGTATACAAGGCCGTCTGTGACCTGGCTTGAGCTCCTCTCTCTTGCTTCATCTCATTTCACTCTTGGCCTCACATGTTCACTCTCGTAGTACAGAACTGCCTGTTTTCTCCTCCTCCCCTTAGTTCTCCTGCTTCTGCACCTTTTCTCCCATGATTTCTTCTGCTCTCTTCTCTTTTAAACATGACTAAAAAGGATCTTATATATCCCCTTCAAAATCTAACTCAGCATGTTTATTCTTCTCAAGGAAGCAACTTCTAATTTCTCTGGTTTTGTGATGTGTCCTTTCCCTGTGCTTTCATATATCCATCTGTGCACATGGTGTCCTAGCATTTGTATGTATACATCACTAAAGTTAATAATTATAAGCCTATATATATGTATATAGGCTTCCCTGGTGGCTCAGTAGTAAAGAATCCATCTCCTGAGACACAAGAGATGTGGGTTTGATCCCTGGGTTGGAAAGATCTCCTGGAGGAGGAAATGGCAACCCACTTCAGTATTCTTGCCTGGAAAATCCTGTGGACTGAGAAGCCTGATGGACTACAGTCCATGGGGTCGCAAAGAGTAGGACACAACTGAGTGAGTGAACACACAAGGTCTTAGTGACCTTGGTACACTGCAGGTTCCTCCAGAGAAAGGATTCTTCCATGTTTTTGGTGTCTGAGACATAGTTGGTATTCAATAACAAGAGACTGAATGGAAATGAACTGACTTACGAATTACTTCTTGGTGGCTTGGAATCAGCCAAAGTTCAGAAATCCTGGAGTGCGGCAAGAAGTATTGTTATTATGGGAGCATATAGTGAGTCAAAGGTGATTTTTGGCCTTGGTTTCTCTTGCTATTTTGAGTGTTTCACGTGGTGAATGTTGGGGAAGAGTATTTCCTGATCTGGAGGTGATGGATGGTAGGGTAGAGAGAAAGTGAGAGACAATTCTTGTTCCATGTTGATGAACTGAATATGCAAAGAAAGGCTGGTTATAACTTGGGTCATCACTATGCGTTAAAACAATGTTGTATGCTGTTAAGTGATATAGAAGAGGGATGATGAAAGGAGGGTCCTACATGTGCATGGCAAAGGGGAGTGGATTGGTGGAGAGGCAGGCAGGACGAAAAAAATGAAACATGACATCTACTTTCATCTTCCTCACATATCAAAGTTCTCCTGGTCTGTCCCCAAATGTCTCTGGGCCATATCCAGTTTGCAGATGGTAGTGGACATCCTAATGATGCATGTAGGCTCTTCAAGATAGCTCTCATAAATAGCTCCCATGCCCTGGGAGATGCGCCAAAACACATTTCTGTGATGACTGTAAAGATGCCTGCTAAAAAGCAAACAGCATATTAGTGGCCTTCTGAGTTCTTGTGCAAATGGAGTGTGAAATTGTGGCTTGATGCTCCAAAGGTATACCTTTTGTCTCGCCTTTGATGGTGATTAAGAGAAGTCGGTTTAATTTAATGGGGAGGGTATATATAGGTGGAAGTGGGAGGAGTCAGGTAGGCAGTGAAAGAAGAATGACTAGTGGAATGGATGGAGAGGAATGCATACACCCCCTTTAACCCATTGCTTCATTTCACCTTCAGGAAATCAGAATAGAGTTCACATGACTTCACGTTTGCCTGATTAACTGCCTCTGTTTGTTCCAGGCCCTGGGATTGATGAGAGTGTCTGGGGGTTCTGACCATAGAATTATAATAAAGGGAAGTGTCTCAAGCAATTATTAAATAATTAAGGAGCCACCTCAATGCTAACTTGTCAGATGAAATGAATGAAATTGCTGCTGCTGATGTTGCTAAGTCGCTTCAGTCGTGTCCGACTTAGTGCAACCCCATAGATGGCAGCCCATCAGGCTCTGCCGTCCCTGGGATTCTCCAGGCAAGAACACTGGAGTGGGTTGCCATTTCCTTCTCCAATGCATGAAAGTGAAAGTGAAGTCGCTCAGTTGTGTTTGACTCTTTGTGACCCCATGGACTGTAGCCTACCAGGCTCCTCTGTCCATGGGATTTTCCAGGCAAGAGTACTGGAGTGGGTTGCCATTGCCTTCTCCAGAATGAAATTAAAATGGCTTTTAAGCAATATTTCCAATGGAATGGATAGAAATTCAGAGATGAAAATATTCTGTTTCATAAAGGAAATACTTTCTGTTTGTGTTTGTAACATGGTGCTTTTGCATCACCTTCCATCCCAAATGTTAATTAAGGAACAGCATGCCCAGGAGGTGGATCAAATGAGGAATCCAAAAGAAAAGGACCTGGTCAAGGTTCTTTCTTTTCCTTTGCAGTATTATTAATGAAAGGTATGCCGAGGGCAAGGGGACATTAATCCCCAGTGCCATTGATGTGTTCTCTATCAAAATAAAGGGAGACAAGAGTTTTGTTTACAGTTTCTTTTCTTGCCTAGACTGGACAATGTGAGATGAATAGGTGGTAAAATAAAATTCATCAGAAATGCTATAGAGGTTTTTCTTCACTGGACATATAGTAAATATTGTGGATTAGCTACCCAGTCCTCATCCCCCCAACTTTTTTCATCAAAACGCTAATTTTTTTCAAGGATACACCTCTGGCAGAAATTTATAGTTACCTATACAATACCAGTTTTTACTTATTCATAGTAACTTGACTGCGAGAAGTAAAAATGCTCAGATATTTTCCTGCTTCCTTTTTTCAGCCTCCTTTAGAAAAAATTGATATACATTTGATGGATAACATTCTGTACACTAAGATATACAACATGTTCATTTGATACATTATATGTTGTAATATGACTCACTGTAATGAGTCATATTACTGTAATGATAGCACCTCTATCAGGTCATGTAATTATTATTTGTAGTGGGAATAATTAAGATCTAATATCTTAGCTTGTTTGATAACTATAATATTTTTGTCTATAGTCACTGTGTGTGCCTTATATCTCCAGGACTTATTTGTCTACTGCTTGTAAGTTTGTACCCTCAAACAACATTTCTACCTCCCCACTCTCCAACCCCTGGTAAGCCCATTTTACTCTCTGTTTTTATGACTTTGAATTTTTTAGATTCCACATATCAGTGATGTCATACTGCATTTGTCTTATCTCACTTAGCATTTTGTCCTCAGCATCCATTCCATGTTGCTGCAAATGGCAGGATTTCCTTCCTCCTCATGAAAGGAAGTGAAAGTGTTAATTGCTCTGTGTTTGACTCTTTGCAACCCCATAGACTGTAGCCCGCCAGGCACCGCTGTCTGTGGGATTCTCTAGGCAAGAATACTGGTGTGGATTGCCATGTCCTTCTCCAGGGGATCTTCCCGACCCAGGGATCGAACCCAGGTCTCCCACATTGCAGGCAAATTCTTTACCATCTGAGTCACCAGGGAAGCCCTCATCACGACTGAATAATATTCCTCTCTGTGTGTGTCTGTATGTCACATCTTTATCCATTCACCTGTTGACAGGCACTTAGGTTGTTTTCATATCTTGGTTATTTTGAATCCTGCTGCAATAAACATGGGTATGCATATTTCACTTTGGTATCCTCCTTTTGTTTCTTTGGATATATATCCAGGAGTGGAATTGCTAGAACACATAGTAGTCCTATTTTTAATTTTTTTGAGGAGCCTCAGGTCATATTCATACAGTGCACCAGCTCCCTTTTCTATACATCCTCCCTGACATTTAGCTCTTGTCTTCTCTATGATAGCCATTCTAACAGATGTGATAGTTCATGGTTTTGATTTGCATTTCCCTCATAATTAGTGTTTTCATGCACCTGTTGCCATTTAGAGATGTCATTTTTGGAGAAATATCTACTTAGTTCCTGGGCCCACTGTCAGCTGGTGTGTTTATTTTTTCTTATCGAGTTGTATGTGTTCTTTATAAAATTAAGATATTAATTCTTTATCTGATATATGCTTTGAAAATATTTCCTCACTTTCTGTTGGTTACTTTTCATTTTGTTGGTTGTTTCTTTTGCTTTGTAGAAGCTTTTAAGTTTGACGTAGTCCATTTGTTGATTTTTGCTCTTTTGGTGTTTGTGGTTTTGGTATCATATCTAAGAAAGCATCGCCAGTGTTAAGGGGCTTCTTCCTTATGTTTTCTTCTAGGCATCGTTTAGTATCAGGTCTTATGTTTAATTCTTTGATTCATTTCAAGTTCATTTTATGAATGGTGTGAGATAGGGTTCTGATTTCATTTTTTTGCATGTATTTATCCAGTTTTCTCAACAAGATTTTTTGAAGGGACCACTTGCCCCATTGGATGTTCTTGGCTGTTTTGTCAAATACTAGTTGAGCAGACATGCCAGTGTTTAATTCTAGGCCCTTTAATCTATTCCACTGATGTACCCCACCCCCCTCCTTTTTTTCTGATGCCATTACCACACTGTTTTAGTTACTACAACTTTGTAGTACAGCTTGAAGTCAGGAAGTGTGATGCCTCTGGCTTTGTTCTTTGTTGGGATTGCTCTGGTTAGTTTGAGTCTTTAGTGGTTTTATATAAATTTTGGATTTCTTTTTCTCTATTTATGGGAAGAACATCATTGGAATTTTGGTAGGGATTGCACTGAATCTATAGATAGATTTTGGTAGTATGAACATTTTACCAATATTAATTCTTCCAATACATGAACACAGAAGTCTTTTCATTTATTTGTGTCTTCTTCAGTTATTTTTTTCAAAGAAGTCTTATCATTTCCATTGTACAAATCTTTCATTTCCTTGATTAAACTTATTCCTTGGTATTGTACTGTTTTTGATGCTATTGTGAATAGGATACTTTTCTTCATTTTTTTTTTCAGATGTTTCACTATAACTGTATAGATATGTAGCTGATTTCTCTACATTGATTTTATATCCTGTGAATTAACTGAATTCATTTCTTAGTTCCAGCATATTATTATTATTATTATTTTGGTTGAGCCTTTGGATTTCTACACACAAAATTATACCATTTGAAAAGAATGACAATTTTATTTCTTCCTTTCCAATCTGGATGTCTTTATTTTGTGGCCTTGCCTGATTGCCCTAGCTAAGACTTTCAGTATTATATTAAATAGGAGTGGTGAAAGAAATTGTCCCTGTCTTGTTCCTGATCTTAGAGGAAATTTTTTCAGTTTTTCACATTGAGTATAATGTTAGCTGGGTTTTATGGTGTATGGTGTGGGTGATCATGGAACGTAAGTCTGGCCAGTCAGAGGAAAGGGGAACTTGTTATGTGGGATTCTAGAAAAGCTCATAATAAGTGAGTAGAGTCATTTGGCATTTCCCCCTCTTTTCATTCTTCCTCTGTAAACTGTGGACCTGATGTATGGGGCTACGGAAACCACCTTGTGATAGACGGTTAGGTAAAGACTGAGAGATGTAGCCATGTCTGTTGGGCATTACCGTTGTAAGCCTTGAACCAGTTCTGAAACTCTTCTGAACTTGAAGCATGAAAGAATAATGGGTTCCCCTTCAGGGCACTGTGATTTAGGTACTGTGTTACACAAACGCAAGCCCAGTCCCTAAGAGATACTTCACCAGTCGGAGTGCATCTCCAGCTCACTTGTGAACTGATTAGTCTAAGTCATGTAAAACCCAGTCTCTTGAGTGAGTGGTCAGCTTTCATCACCTCCCACCACATGCTCATGCCTAAACCAATGTGGTATGAGGAGGAATTTGCTTTACCCCTGTAAATAACATCACTGACTCAATGGACATGAGTTGAGCCAACGCTGGGAGGTGGTGAAGGACAGGGACGCCTGGTGTGCTGCCGTCCATGCTGCCACAAAGAGTCGGATACGACTTAGCAACTGAACGACATAAACAACAGACAGATGCTTTTCCTCACTCTTAAAAGAAAACCTATCAGATGGAATATTTTCTTTTGCGGACACTGTCTAAATCATGATGTGATGCCTGTAATCACTGTAGCCGTCTTGCAACTCTGAGGGGAGCTGATCTGGGAATAAAGCCGATACAGTGAGGTTGCCTAGTGGATACTGGGGAAGAATCAGATGTTTGATGCTTTTGTTGACCTGTCAAGTCAGTCAGTCCTGGAGTTGCACATTTTGAGCTTCTGGTTTTGTAAAGTAATAAATTTGGGTTGTTTAGGCCAAGAGTTGGCAAATTTTTTTCTGTAAATACTTTACAGAAATTATACCATTATAATTATACCAAATTATACAATTTGGGCCACAAAGTAAATACTTTAGGCTTTGTAGGCCAACTCTCCCATGGTAGAGTAGAAGTGGTCACAGACGTAAGCAAATGAGCATGTCTGTGTTCCCATAAAACAGGCAGCTGGCAGTATTTGTCATTCAGGCATTAGTTTGCTGAACCATGGTTTAGACACTTGAGGTTTTCTGCTTCCTAGCTGATTTACATCTTACCTGCTACTGAGGTGGAAGGTGGAATATGTAAAATCTAAGACCTCTTTCAGCTCAGAGACTGGATGACTTGGAGAACGACATAAGAAGAGACCAGAAGAGAGAGAAACAATAAGTAGGAAAGATGAAAGATACTTCCAAAAGAACTAGTGGCAAAGCAGCTTGAAAATTTACACCTACTGTAGTTGAATAGGAAAGGAAGAAATATCCACCCCTTAACAGAAGCCTGCTAGAAGAAGAAAGACCCACAGAATAAGGAAACATTTTTTAAATGTAAAATTTCTATCATTTTAGCACATAAATAAAAAGTTAGGCATGTATATGATTATTATCCCCTCACCCAGACAAAATCTTCTTATAAAGATGTAAATATAGACTTTTCCTTTTTATAAAAATGAATTGTACTACATATGCTGATTTGTGGTTTACCTTTTCCACCTTAACTGTGGATTCCGAACAACCCATTAGATTCATGAAGTTATACGGCCATCATTTTGAAGGCTGGTTTTTAAGCCCATGGTATAGAAGTAGCAGTTTATTCAGCTGGCCCCTATTGTTGTTTCATTTCAGTTGTCTTCCCTTCTACCCATTCTTCTGTTACTATATAATAATCTTGAAATACTCTACTTGCTTTTTAGAAAGTTCTGTCCCCTTCCCTCCCTCTAAAACCTTGTTTCAGATGCGGCCTTTTCTCTTCCCTGATAATGTCAAGCAGCTGGTAAAGGGCAATTTACAAATGTTTCAGTTTAGCAATCAGAGTCATCATCTTCTATTCCATTCTGAGTGAAATCCTAAGGAGATCATTTGTCCAGATGTGAAACCCTCAAGTCTTCAGAGATTTCAGCAATGTTTAGCCTTCTGGTTGTACTTTTCCATATTATATACAGTTACTTTGTAGGGTAGGGCTGCTGGTTTGTCTATTGATCAGAAGTAGTCAACAGTAATGGTCTACAGATATATTCCTTGCTGTCCCCCTTTACCCCCTGCCCCCCAACCCAACATCTGAAAATTGTCTGAATCATTTCAGGGGCAATCCAACTCATACTGGTTTGGTCTGGAATTTTCTAGTCAATTTGTGTCTGTCAGTTTGTGAGGACTGGCATTCATTGGACCAGATGGAACTATTTATAATTGGAGGATGCATACCTGAAGTTTTCCGCACTATTTCCACCCTCCTCCAGCCAGGGAGGATAGAACAAATATCATTCATGTTGAACTTTAGAATGGAATATGAGACCCAGAGAAGGAAAGAAACTTAGCCAATGATGCACAGCTAGATAGAGATGAGACTGAAGGAAAGAAGATCCAAGCATTCCTAGGGAATTCTCTGCTGTTCCCCCATGAAGAAGGAAGTCTGCCAAGACAGAAGTCTCTTTTGGGAAGTGATCATGCAATGTCTCTGAGTTGTGGATGGGGTGGGACTTGAAGAGAAAAATCACAGAACAGCGGGTGTAGTGCATAAAGGAGGAAGATTCTGAGGGAAAAATATAAAATATAATATTAAAATATTTTGTGGGTAAACATTTATAGGCATGAAAAGTTATCTCCTATACATAAAGTGAAAAATTTAGGTTATAAGGTAACACGTGGAGGAAGACTCCATTTTTGTTAACAAATTAACCACATATAATTGTGTCTGTCTGTTTGTCTACCTAAAAATTTACATTTCAAGGTGTTAACAGTGGTTATTTTGGGGCATGGGAAACTGGAGTTTTATTAGTTCCTTCTTACCGATGAACCACAGCTTCTAATTCTTTTATAATAAACATAGATAGCCTTTCTAATAAGAAAAAGTTACAGTTAAAGAAGTACACTTACAGATAAAGCTGTGGGATGTGTACGTGTTTTTTTTGTTGTTGTTGTCTTGGTTCCATATGTGTGTTTTCACACACACAGACACTCAGTCGTGTCCGACTCTTTGCAATCCCGTGGACTGTAGCCCACCAGGCTCCTCTGTCGGTGGAATTTTCCAGGCAAGAATACTGGAGTGGGTTGCCATTTCCTACTCCAGGGGATCCTCCCAACCCAGGGATTGAACCTGCATCTCTGATATCTCCTGCGTTGGCAGGTGGATCCTTTACTGCTGCGCCACTTGGAAAGCCCCCTTTGTTCCCTGACCAGGGATCAAACCCAAGTCCCCTGCATTGGAAGCACAGAGGTCTTAACCGTTGGCCTGCCAGGGGAGTCCTATGGATAATGTTTGGAAAGCATATTTATGTGTCACCAAGACTTACAAGTCAGGAGTATTTTCAGATGCTCTTTTGAGTGAAGGCTACTCCTTTCATTGGGAATACCGTTCACACAGTACCTTTTGGCATGTCATGCTTCCTTGACAGTCTTCACGATCCCTCAGAGTTCTAGAGGACAAGTCTAAGTTGCAATTACCTGGTGGGTAGTGGCCTATTAATTTTTGTTTTTGCTTTGAATGAATAAGAAACTTTTTATAACTTTATTTGAATGTCATTGAGGCTGAAATTGAAAGGACATCTGTGACTAAATCACTTTGTTGTATACCTGAAACTAACACAGCGCTATAAATCAATTATGCGTGCATGCTCAGTCACTTCAGTTGTGTCCGACTCTTTGCGACCCTATGGACCATAACGTTCCAAGCTCCTCTGTCCATGGGATTCTTCAGGCAAGAATACTGGAGTGAGTTGCCGTGCCCTCTTCCAGGGGATCTTCCCTGACTTAGGGATGGAACCTGTGTCTCCTGAATTGTAGGGGGATTCTTTACCCGCTGAGCCACATGGAAAGCCCTTAAAAGTGAAAGTCCCTCAGTCATGTCCAACTCTTTGTGATCCTCAGCAGGCTCCTCTGGCTATGGCATTCTCCAGGCAACAATACTGAAGTGGGTAGCCACTCCCTTCTCCAGAGGATTGTCTCGACCCAGGGATTGAATCCAGGTCTCCCACATTTCAGGCGGATTCTTTATCATCTGAGCCACTAGGGAAGCCCCATACTCCAATATAAAATCAAAATTAGAAAAAAAGAAAAGACACCAGTGAAAGGACAACAAAATGGGACAATATGTGTAATTCTTTTTAAATAATTTTTTAATTGAAGAATAATTGCTTTACAGAATTTTGTTGTGTTTTGTCAAACGTCAATGTGAATCAGCCAAAGGTATACATAAATTCCCTCCCTTTTGAACCTCCCTCCCAACTCCCTCCCCATCCCACCCCTCTAGGTTGATCCAAAGCCCCTGTTTGAGTTTCCTGAGCCACACAGCAAATTCCCATTGGCTATCTATTTTACATATGGTAATGTAAGTTTCCACATTACTCTTTCCATACATCTCACCCTCTCCTCCCCTCTCCGCATATCCATAAGTCTGTTCTCTGTGTCTATTTCTTCATTGCTGTCCTGTAAATAAATTCTTCAGTACCATTTTTCTAGATTCTGTGTATATGCATTAGAATACATATTTATTTTTCTCTTTCTGACTTACTTCGCTCTGTATAATAGGTTCTAAGTTCATCCACCTCATTAGAACTGACTCAAATGCATTCCTTTTTATGGGTGAGTAATATTCCACTGTGTATATGTACCACAACTTCTTTATCCATTCATCTGTTGATGGACATCTAGGTGGCTTCCTTGTTCCAGCTATTGTGAATAGTGCTGCAGTGAACAATGGGGGTACATGTGCCTTTTTCAATTTTTGTTTCCTCAGGTATTTGCCTACGAGTGGGATTGCTGGGTCATATCTTATGGTGGTTTAATTCCTAGTTTTTTAAGGAATCTCCATACTGTCTTCCCTAGTGGCTGTATCAATTTACATTCCCGCCAGCACTGTAAGAATGTTCCTTTTCTCCACACCTTCTCCAGCATTAATTGTTTGTAGACTTCTTGATGATGGCCATTCTGACTGGTGGGAGGTGATATCTCATTGTAGTTTTGATTTGCATTTCTCTGACAATGAGCAATGTTGAGCATCTTCTCAAGTATTTGTTAGCCATCTGTATGTCTTCTTTGGAGAAATGTCTGTTTAGGTCTTTTTCCCACTTTTTGATTGGGTTGTTTGTTTTTCTGGTATTGAGTTGTATGAGCTGCTTGTATATTTTGGAAATTAACCCTTTGTCAGTTGTTTCATTTGCTATTATTTTCTCCCATTCTGAGGGTTGTTTTTTCACATTGCTTGTAGTTTCCTTTGCTATGCAAAAGCTTTTAAGTTTAATCAGATTCCACTTGTTTACTTTTGGTTTTTTTTTTTCCCATTACTCTAGGAGGTGGGTCAGAGAGGATCGTGCTGTGATTTATGTCATTGAATGTTCTGCCTATGTTTTCCTCTAAGAGGTTTATACTTTCTGGTCTTACATTTAGGTCTTTAATCCATTTTGAGTTTAAATTTGTGTATGGTGTTAGGAAGTGTTCTAATTGGTTTAGTTAAAATTGTTATGTCTTCCTCTTGGATTGATTCCTTGATTATTATGTAGTGTCCTTCCTTATCGCTCTCTCTCTTTTTTTTTTTTTTTAGAATTTGATCTTTATCTCTTGTAATCTTTATTTTAAGGTCTATTTTGTCTATTATGAAGATTGCTACTCCAGCTTTCTTTTGCTTCCCATTTGCATGGAATGTATTTTCCATCCTCTGACTTTCAGTCTGTACGTGTCTTGAGGTCTGAAGTGGGTTTCTTGTAGACAGTATCCATATGGGTCTTGTTTTTGTGTCCATTCAGCCAGTCTGTGTCTTTTGCTTGGAGCATTTAATCCATTTACATATAAAGTAATTATTGATATATATATTCCTATTGCCATTTTCTTAATTGTTTGGGGGTTGATTTTGTTTATTTTTTTCTTGTATTTCTTGACTATACAAGTCCCTTTAACATTTGTTGTAAAGCTGGTTTGGTATTATTGAATTCTCTTAATTTTTGCTTGTCTGTAAAGCTTTTTATTTCTCCATCAATTTTGAATGAGATCCTCGCTGGGTGCAGTAATCTTGGTTGCAGATTTTTCCCTTTCATATATGTATATATATATATATATATATACACTTTAAATATATCTTACCATTCCTTTCTGGCCTGAGAGTTTCTGCTGAAAGATCAGCTGTTAAACATATGGGATTTTCCTTTTATGCTATTTGTTGCTTTTCTCTTGCTGCTTTTAATATTCTTTCTTTGTGTTTATTCTTGTTAGTTTGATTAGTATGTGGTTAGTATGGGACTCTTTGTGCCTATTGAACTTGATCGACTATTTCCTTTTCCATATTGGGGAAATTTTCAACTATAATCTCTTAAAAATTTTTCTTATACCCTTTCTTTTTCTCTTCTTCTGGGACCCCTATAATTCAAATGTTGGTGCATTTGATATTGTCCCAGAGGTCTCTGAGACTGTCTTCAGTTCTTTTCATTCTTTTTACTTTATTCTGCTCTTCTGAAGTTGTTTCCACCATTGTATCTTCCAGCTCACTGATTCGTTCTTCTGCTTCAGGTATTCTGCTGTTGATTCCTTCTAGAGAATTCTTAATTTCAGTTATTGTGTTGTTTGTCTCTGTGTATTTATTCTTTAATTCGTCAATGTCTTTTTTTATTAACAATTTTTTTAAATTTAATTTATTTTCTTTACATTATCGTGTTGGTTTTGCCATACATTGACATGAATCTGCCATGGGCATACATGTGTTCCCCTTCCAGAACCCCCCTCCCACCTCCCTCCCAATTCCATCTCTCTGGGTCATCCCGGTGCACCAGCCCTGAGCACCCTGTATCAAGCATCAAACCTGGGCTGGCAATTGATTTCACATATGATAATTTACATATTTCAATGCCGTTCTCCCATTTCATCCCACCTTTGCCCTCTCCCATAGAGTACAAAAGACTCAATGTCTTTGTTAATTGACTCTTGCACTTTCTCCATTTTGTTTTCAAGGTAGTTTGCCTATTTCCTCTTCATTTATATGGACTTCTGTGTTTCTAGTTTGTTCCTTCATTTGTGTAGTATTTCTCTGTCTTTTCATTATTTATTTATCTGTGACTTACTGTGTTTGAGGTCTCTTTACCCAGATTTTGAGATTGAATTCTTTCTTCCTTTTGGTTTCTGCCCTCCTGAGGTTGGTCCAGTGGTTTGTGTAAGCTTCCTATAGGGTGAGATTTGTGCCAAGCCTTTGTTGGTTTGATTTTTCTCTGATGGGCAAGGCTGTGAGTTGGTAATCCTGTCTGCTGATGATTGGGTTTGTATTTTTGTTTTGTGTGTTGTTTAGATGAGGCATCCTACACAGCATGCTACTGGTGGTTGGGTGACGCTGGGTCTCATATTCAAGTGGCTTCAGTTGTGTGAGTTCTCACTATTTGATACTCCCTAGGGTTAGTTCTCTGGTAGTCCACAATCTGGGAGGCAGTGCCCCCATTCTAAAATCTTCAGGGCTTGATCTCTGGTCAGGAACAAGATTCCACAAGTGGTTTGTTATGGCATTAAGTGAGATTGAAACAAATAGCCAAAAAAGAGAAACCAAAGGTGAATCCCAGACAAATGGCAGTTTTACAAAATCAGGCAAATAATAATTAAATTAATGGAATATACACATATACATAAACACCCATACACAAAATCAAAACAGTCCAACAAAGATAGAGTACAGTAGATTGACCTGGTAAACAAAAGGAACCAAAAATTATATCTACCAGTTAAGAACAAAACTGACTAAAGCACAACAGAACTAGAGCAGAAAACAGAACTAAAGCAAGGTGCCAAGTGGGGAATAAAGCAATGAAAACAAAACTAACTAAAATGTTGAGAAGAAAGGAAAAAAAGGAAAGAAAGAATAGATATGCAAAGTTAAATAGAGGTAGGTAAAGAAGATTTATATACATTAAAGATTAACTGCAAGGGGAAAGGAACAGTAGGAAAAGCAAACAAAGGAATAAATGTAGAAAATATATAATAGGTTTAAAAAAATTAGAAATTAAAATTAAGAAAAAAGAGAAAAGAAGAAAAAAGGAAGAAGAAAGAAAAGAAAAAAAGGAAAGCTCCACAGAACTGCAAAAGCCCAATGGAGAGGCAGAGGTTTATAACAACAATAAAAAATTTGACTGAGAAGAAAAAGAAAAGCTCAAAAGCTTAAATAGATTTCATAGAGCCAATAAAATTGACAACCACAACAGAGGGGGATGAAAAAGTGAAAAAAAAAAAAAGAAAAAAATCCAAAAGAATCTACAGGACAAGTCAGAACATAAGAATAATAAGTGTTTTTCTTGAGTGACTGCTGTCAGGATCCTTTCCCTCCCTCGGATGCCCTCCCACACTGTGCCGGTCTCTGGACCTGCTGTGGGGGCAGCTCAGATTCTAATCTGGTCCTACTCCTGTGTGTTCTTGCCTCCAGTGTCCACAGCTACCAGAACAAGTGCGTTTTCTTTTGTGGGAGCTCTTCAACGCCCTTTTATATGTTCCATAGACACAGAGTCTGCCTAGTTGGGCGTGTGGATTTAATCTGCAGCTTGTACAGCTGGTGGGAAGGTTTTGGGTCATCTTCCTTAGCCACACTGCCCCTGGGTTTCAATTGTGGTTTTATTTCCACTCTTCTGACAGAGAAGCCTGGCAGGCCATGGTCTACAGGGTGGCAAAGAGTTGGACACAACCGAAGCGACCCTGCGTGTATAGACACAGGATGTTTTTTTGCCCGTGGCAGCTCTGCCCGAGTGGGGGTTGAGCGTGAAGGTGGTGCAGCTGCTTGGCTTGTGGGGACACTGGCGGCGCCAAGTGTGCAGGGACACGGACGCCTCCACCGCAGGAATTATTGCCCTGTCAGAGTCTCTTGTCAAGCCTTTTGTAGCTGGCGATCAGCAGGCCTCTTTGGCCAGTCTTTCTCCATAGCTCTGCCCGTTCAGGCACATAGAGGGGCCCCCCTGGCTGGGGTCCTACTCTGTAGATCGGTGCCTCAGGTGATGGGCCAGCCTCTCTATTGTTCAGCTGACGTGTGTGGGAAGAGAGAGGCTATGGTGATGGCTCCACCCCCTAGTGTGACTCAGGAGTATCACCTTGCTTCCATGGCTGCCCAGCTTTCCACCACAGGCATTTCCCACCACAGTCTCCTCCCTCACATCCCCTGGATCCATCTCTTTGTGGTCAACAGCAGCCCTCACCCTGGGATTGCTCCACAATCCCTGAACTTCAGCTCCCAGCGGCTGCACCTCTCGGGGGACCTGCACCCCTGTCTGCGGTATGCATAGCTGTGGCAAGGGCTGTCTGATTCTCATTCCATTTAGGCTGCCGCAGATCAGCTGTTTCACTCTCAGCCTTAAATGTTTCTCCTCTGACTCAGACAGTTGCCCCATGTGGGGGATAGGAGCCTTGCTTCAGTTCCCCCACCCACAGAGGGCGGATCCATCCTACTAACACTCCTGTTTTTCCCCCTAGTTTCTTCGTCCTATATATTCTTTTCCTCTGGTCAGGTCCTCCTGTCCGCTCTCAGCTGGTGTTCTGCAGGTACTTCTGTGTCTGAAGGTGTATTCATGATGTATCCATGGAGAGAGATGTACTCCATGTCTACCTACTCTTCTGGCATCCTGTGAAGACTAATATGTGTAATTCTTAAGGCTTGGATGGAAGGAAGGGGAAAGCAAGAGGTAGAATAAGCTATGTAACCCTTTCCCTACATATCAGATATGAAGAGAAAGTTATCAGCAGTCTGTCTGTGGCTCATTACAATGCCGTCATGTTTCATATACTCTGGTGCTTTCCTGGAAGGCTAGAGACTCTCAGTGATGAGAGGGTGAAGGGAGGGACTTCTAGAGTAATGGATAAAAGATAGTGAGTACATGTTTCGAGGGAACTTTTATGAACTCGCTATCCTGGGTCCCCTGTATGAAAAAGATTCCTGGTAGAATTGAATAAAGTCACTGACTCAGGCTGGGTTACAAGCAAAAGCTGCATGGGGAAATTAGAGAGAAAAAGGCTTCCTCTGTCCTCAGAAGTATAGCATGGGTGGGTAATGAAAGGGTTTCGAATGTGTGTGTAGAAAACTCTTAAGAGCCACGGGAGGGCAGGGTAAGCTCTTACCTTCTTTACTGTCTGATGGCTCAGATGGTAAAGAATCTCCTTGCAGTAGAGGAGGCCTGAGTTCAATTCCTGGGTCAGAAAGATCCCCTGGGAAGGGAATGGCTACCCACTCCATCATTCTTGCCTGGAGAATTCCATGGACAGAGGAGCTTGCTGGGCTACAGTCCGTGGGGTTGCTACGAGTTGGACACGGCTGAGCAAGTAAACCTTTCACTTTTCAGTGTTGTCACTCACCAACTGAAAAACATCAGATAATCCCTCAGATACTAAAAAAAATGCAGACTCCTTCCCGTGACTTACCCAAGTGCTAGCCATGATGTATTACCAACCTATCTTCTTTCTGTCTTTTTCAGTTCCTTAAGGGACTTCTTTCTGTTTGAGGACAGGCCACACTTGTCCTCACTGTGGAGCACTGCACTAGCTAGCTAGCTTCCTAAAACCACTGCCCTGGATCATTACATGCTTACCTCTCCCTTGCTGTTAAGTCACAGTTTAACGTCACCTTCTCAAAGAGGATTTTCTCCATCACTCAGTCTGAAATATATCACCAGCTGCTTCCTGTCGTTTCAGCCAAGCAAGCATTTATTACCATTTATCATTACCTGACATTTTTCCTCCCCGATTTTTACCTCTGTTCTTCTGTTAGAATATAGACCATGAAAAAAGAAACATGGTCCCTTTCATATAAAGTCTTGAATGGTGCTCAGCACAAGGTGGTTACCCAATAACAATATGTAGAATGAGTGAAAAAGTCTGCTCTGAGATCTTCATATTCTTATTCTGGGAATACTTCCGGGTTCCTTTAGGCTTCCAGTGCAGCCTCTGCTTTTGAGTATCGCATCCAGCTAAGTTGTAAATGATGGCAGGAACAGTATCTCTTTTGTTTTGCATGCTCAGTGCTCCGTTATGTACCAGGAACTGGAAGAGTGAATGAATGTATGAATGAATGAGTGTTGTGTTACAGACATGGCAGATCCTTAGGCATCACCTCTGACATAGAAACTCTCACCTTGGTGGGCAGACATCCAAAGTAATATACACATTTTGTTTAAGGCTCATCTTAAGTCACACTTACAAGTTGCAGAAACAGAAATAAGAAACATTAAAAATGAAATAGATAACTAACAGGGACATACTGCACAGCACAAGGAATTCTGCTCAATATTCTGTAAGAAACTAAATGGGGGAAGAATCTGAAAAAGGATAGATAGATGCATAACCCAAGCACTGGCCATCTGAAAGTAACCCAATGTTGTAGAACAATTATACTCCAATACAAAATAAAAACTTTAAAAAGGGATGAAAAAATAAAATGTTTCATGGAAAAGAGAAAATACAAAATCTTATGAAATTATATGCCATAGCTGTTGAGAAGATATTCTGGGTTGTTTACATAAACTGCAAATAAATTATCTTACCATCTCAAAAAAAAAAGTGGAAGATCCATGTTAATGTAGTTGAGGTAATTTCTAGGACTAGAAATCTGGAAAGTCAACTTTTGGAGACTCTCAACTTAAGCTTCGCTCAGTCTCTCACTTCTATTAAATATAATGGCCTTCATTCCTATTCAGCTACCTTGGAGGTCTGATCAAATATCAGATTCTTGACCAAGAGAGAAAGAAAGAATATGGAACCTCAGGAGACCCCCAAAGAGGATATATTTGGAATAGGAGAAGGAAAAAAAAATTAGGAAATATCCATTTAGTGAAACAGTCTGTCTTTGTACCCCAGTGCATTTCTGGAGCTTTAAGATTTAGTGGCTGCTGAGAACACTAGTGGCCCAGGGAAGCTGGAGGTCCACTTTTTTATGGCAGTAACTTTTGAATATCACTAGGTGGTTTCCACAGCATGGAATCCCTCTTATTCAGTTTCTGTGAAGAGTTAAGGGATTTGGGAGCTTATTAACATGATAGAGAGGTAGATGTCTCCCAGGCTGTGCCCTCTGTCATTTAACTGGTGTTCTTCTCCAAGATCTAAGACCAGATGTTTATTAAGATACGGGGTGATGGAGCCCACTGCTTATTAAAGTCTGCTTTGTGGAATAATGGTCCCATGAGATGCGCCATGAACAAAGGAGTCTGTAAAATTAGTTTGGGGAATGCCACTCAATCTCAGTGTATTCTTGGAGATTTACATTTCATATTAGCATGGAAAAACCTCTGAGAAGAAATGCAGTAAAGAAAGCTTAAGATTCTTGAACTCATTTAACTGTGCAGTCTATATGTGAGTGTGTGTGTGTGTGTGAGTGAGTGTGTATGTGTGTTGCTGCTGCTGCTGCTAAGTTGCTTCAGTTGTGTCTGACTCTGTGCGACCCCTTAGATGGCAGCCCACCAGGCTCTGCTGTCTCTGGGATTCTCCAAGCAAGAACACTGGAGTGGGTTGCCATTTCCTTCTTCAGTGCATGAAAGTGAAAAGTGAAAGTGAAGTCACTCAGTCGTGTCCGACTCTTAGCGACCCTGTGGACTGCAGCCTACCAGGCTCCTCCGTCCATGGAATTTTCCAGGCAAGAGTACTGGAGTGGGGTGCCATTGCCTTCTCCATGTATGTGTGTGAATGCTACTAAAACTCTTGCAGAAATATATGGTGGAGGGAATATTACGGATGTCTGAGTCAGACGTGGGTTCCAATTTAATTTCTGCTACTCACTGCTGTGTGACCTAGAACAACTTACTTAACTTCTGTTTTTTCTATGTAAACTGGGTATTGTACTTTGCCCAATAAGATTATCATGACTATTATATGAGATAATGCATGTCCTAGTGTCTAACTCAGATCATGGAATATAAATATTTGATAGAACTGGTAAAAGGGAAAGTCTCTCAGTCATGTCCAACTCTTTGTGACCCCATGTAGTATACAGTTCATGGAATTCTCCAGACCAGAATACTGGAGTGGGTTGCCATGCCCTCCTCCAGGGGATCTTCCCAATTCGGGGACTGAAGCCAGGTCTCCCACACTGCAGGTAGATTCTTTACCAGCTGAGCCACCAGGGAAGCCCAAGAGTACTGAAGTGGGTAGCCTATTCCTTCTCCAGCAGATCTTCCCAACTCAGAAATTGAACCAGGGTCTCCTGCATTGCAGGTAGATTCTTTACCAGCTGAGCCACCAGGGAAGCCATATCCTAGTGTCTGACTCAGATCATGGAATGTAAATACTTGATAGTACTGTTGGCCAGACAGATGAACAGTTATTTAAAAAAAAACCCACCATGGCAGATATGCGTGGGTTACAAAACTGAATAAAGTAGTGTGTCATATCAAAGAGGCTCCGTGTATGTCAGGTGTTTACACATACTCGCAGGCCTCTGGGTCAACCCTGTGCCAGGCACCTGGCATATAACACCAGATAATGATCAGAGATCTGATCTGATAATGATCAGAGATGACCGTTACCCTCATGGAGCTTACTGACTTGCTCTGGGCGGCATTTGTGTTCTCAGAGCCTAGTTCTTGGTAGAGCTTGCCACTCAACCGCATGCCTAGTTGCCTTCATATTG
This sequence comes from Antilocapra americana, assembly GCA_007570785.1. Taxonomy (NCBI): domain Eukaryota; kingdom Metazoa; phylum Chordata; class Mammalia; order Artiodactyla; family Antilocapridae; genus Antilocapra; species Antilocapra americana. The sequence continues at coordinate 16,559,983 of ML663010.1, read as the reverse complement.
ATATTAAGAAATAACTATCTTTCCCCACACATCTTTTCAGGTATAGCCTCCTGAGGGGGATATTTTGCTGCTGGAGTAGCTCTCCAAGTATTCCCTGTAAATTGAATCCATAAAAACTGAGGAAAGTCTCACTGGTGACAATCAAATGCTTTAGGAGGTTGGTGGGGAGAAGAATTGAATGGAAGTAGAGCAGTACTTAGAGAGCATCATATAAACTGTAAAATAGACACTAAACTTTGGTAAAAAAAGAATCACCCTTCCTAAATTTGAGGGAAGAATGTTTATTAATATAGTAGCTTTTAAGGGCAACTTATAGGAATATTTAGTTACTGCTAGAAAAATGATTTCAGGATATAAGGACTACAAGGATTACGAAAATAGTAGTTAACTGTCTGTCTTTATACTTTTCCCCTAGGTTTGCACTTATCAGGAGAATAATGGCAAATGCTCAAAGTCATCAATAAAAATGTTTGAGAAGAAGTTTTTCAAATAGGTTAAAAGGTGGAAAGTGATTTCTTGAATTACTTCTTAGGTCCTTCATGTATATGTTTAAAAAAGCAGGCTGTTTTATGAATCATTTGGAATAGCGCTTTCCTAAGCCCCAGGCACTCAGCAGTCAGAGACATCTACCTGCAGCACAACCTTTGAAGGCAAAAAATTTCACTCAGCAGACTTAAGGGGCCTTGAAGGTAAAAGAAAGGAAATGTCAGTTATGTGACTGCTGAGGGACAATTTCCTGTCTCACAAAGTGACCTTGAAATGCTGTTCATAGTGACTGTGAGGGATGTGTGGCTCATTTTGGTTGGAGAACATGTGGGCTTGGAAATGAACTGCCCTCCTGGGTTGAGCCTGCCTTCCAGTACGGGGGTACTAATGCATTTTAATGGTATTGCCCACATTAGGGTTAGGAGATAAAGAAGAACAGCTGTTGCTTAGCTGTTTTCAGTATTTTTGTCGTGCGAAATTATCTATCTTTGAGTCTTGGGGAAAGGCTATAGTTTAAATTAAAAAATGAAGTGGGAGTGAGGTGAGGAGTCAGATCATCTGTACTTAAAACTGACCATTATGGAGGGGGTTGACTTGAGACAGTGCTGAATGCTTTATATTAATTTTCTGATTTAATCTTTGCAGTACTTCTGTGACAGTTACATGATTATCTCCAATTTTTATGGGCTTCCCTGGTAACTCAGACAGTAAAGAATATGCCTGCAATGCAGGAGACCTGGCTTCAATCCCTGGGTTGGGAAGATCCCCTGAAGAAGGGACTGGCAACCCACTCCAGTATTCTTTCCTGGAGAATTTCATGGACAGAGGAGCCTGGTGAGCTGATTTTTAGATTGTCTCCAATTTATTGATGTTCAGAGAGGTAAAGTGAATTGTCCAAAGTCACGAAGCTGTTTTGAGTTTGAATCCAGGTCTGTTTGTATTGACTTGAAACTCCGTTTACCTCTTTATATCTATCACAGTGCCTATATGGGCTTCCCTGGTGGCCCAGATGGTAAAGAATCTGCCTGTAATGTGGGAGATGAAGGTTCCGTCCCTGGGTTGGGAAGACCCCCTAGAGGAGGGCATGGCAACCCACTCCAGCATTCTTGCCTGGAGAATCCCCATGAAAAGAGGAGCCTGGCAGACTGCAGTTCATGGGGTCACAAAAAGCTGGACACAACTGAGCGACAGCACAGTATCCAGTATTCAGTCCCTATACAACAATTACTGTTATTGTAACGGTAGTAATGGTAATGATAGTTATATGCTTTAACTTTACCATTACCCTCAAAGCCAACAACCAACATTGGTGAGCTTTTCCTGTGTGCCCGAGCTCCACTGGATTATCTCACTTAATCTGCAGAATTAGGCTTTGAGGTGTTGCTCTGGTAGAGTCTCTTTTTAGAGATGCGAAAACTGGGGTACAGGAAGAGTAAGTAATGTAACCAAAGTCATGCATCTAGCAAGTGGTGGAGGCAAGCTTTGAGCCCTGGTGACTTACCTCTTGACCCCGTCCTCAGCCATTACATTCCCTCCTGGTCAAGAAGTGTCGCTGTGCCTATGAAGCCTGTAGACATACCCTGAAGAGCAGAAATGGGGGACATGTATTAATTTCCTTAGACTGCCATGATGAAGCACCACAGACTGGGGGGCTTTAACAAGAGAAATTTGTTGTCTTAGTTTTGGAGGCAAAATATCTGAAATCAAGATGCTGGCAGAGTTGGTTCCTGCTGAGGGCTGTGAGGGAAGGATCTGTGCAGACCTCTTTCCTTACGTTTAGATGTCTGTCTTCGTGTTTGCACAGTGTTCTTCTTATATTCGTGTCTGTCTCCACATTCCTCCTTTTCACTAGGACACCAGTCATACTGGTATAGGGCTTACCCTAATGACCTCGTTTTTACTTGATTACTATCTCTGCCAAAGCCCAGTGTCCAAATAAGGTCACATTCTGAAGAACTGAAGAACTGGACTCCAGCATATGAATTTGGTGGGGAAACACAATTTAACCCATAACAGCAGGTCCAGAGTTATAAGAAAGTTTTGAAATTTCTCAGAGTTTAAGTGAATAGACAAGGGGTAGAGAGGAGGAGGACTCTAGGAAGCCCTAGTGATGGGCAGAGAGTGAGCTCAAGGAGAGGCAGTCTGTGGGTTTCTGTGTAGGCAAGTGCACCTCTGGCTCAAATTCACCTCCTGCTCCAGGGCCGTACCCTGGATGTCTGCCAGAAGGTGGGTGGTAGGCTAAGGTGAGATGCCGTGTGGGAACCCTGTAAGAATGATCCTAACGAAGGGTGTGGGTCTTCTACGAGACGTCAGTAACAAGCCTGAAACGTCATGATTGCTGCTTTAGTGGCTAAGTCGTGTCCAACTCCTTTGCAACCTCATGGACTATAGCCCACCAGAGTCCTCTATCCACGGGATTCCCCAGGCAAGAATGCTGGAGTGAGTTGCCATGCTCTCCTTCAGGGGATCTTCCTGACCCAAGGATCGAATCCATGTCTCCTGCTATAGCAGGCAGTTTCTTTAACAATCAGCCGCCAAGGAAGCCCCCGAAATGTCATAGTTGTAAGTGATATACATGCTCCACAATTACACTGAGAGGGAAATAACAAAAGGTATGAAAGAGGCCATCAAGAGATGGATTGGGTTTAAAATTACACCAGAGTAGTCTAATTTTGAATTACTGCAAATATGACTTACATACTCAGCAATTCATCCATCACAGAGTACTTATATCTTGGGTCCTGTGGTTACAGCTGAGTAAACAGGGAGATCAATGTCCTTGTTTCTGTCTCTAAGGCAAGCGTGTGTTAAACCACAGCAACCTCAAAGGAAAAAATTCCTTATTGTGAGATTGTAGCACCCTCCACCCTGTGCAACAGTAATCCCATCCTGCTAGGCTTCTGCGTTCATGGGATTTCCCACGCAAGAATATTGGAGTGGGTAGCCATTCACTTCTGCAGGGGATCTTCCCAACACAGGGATTGAACCTGGGTCTCCTGCATTGCAGGCAGATTCTTCACCATCTGAGCCACCAGGGAAGCCCCTTGTTTCATGCATAAAAAATTACCAGGGGAATGAATAAATAAAATAATTTCAGAGACTCAATTTGTATTAGTTACCCTTGCCTATGGAGGCAATATTGAGGAACAATATAAGACCTAGACCAAGACCCACATTGAACTGAGAGTGTGTTGGTTCTGTTCTTTTCTGCGAGTGTGCTCTCTGGAAAATGTGAGCTGTGTCTGTCTTCACTTCCTCTTTAGCTCTGTCCTTGCTCTGGCCCTCCCTTCCCCAAGGAATTGAGTTTGAGACAAATGTTCCACAGTCTTTGTCCCCAGAAGCAGCTCTAAAGGGTCCCCCCAAATCCTGAAGGGGATTGGCTGTGGATCAGTTTAGCTAGAGGGGTCAGAATAGACCCTGACTGCTAGGAGCTGTTCTCTGGATGTGATGCCAAGGGATAAATAAGCCAATAGTAATAGTGGTAATGCTAGTCACTCAGTTGTGTCTGACTCTTTGAGACCCCATGGACTGTAGCCCACCAGGCTCCTTGGTCCATGGGATTCTCCAGGCAAGAATATTGGAATGGATTGCCATTCCCTTCTCCAGGGGATCTTCCCAACCTGGGAATTGAACTGGGTCTCCTTCATTGCAGGCAGATTATTTACCGTCTGTGCTACAGGGAAGCCCAAATGCTCAATGGATAGCAGAAAGACCTAGAGATTATTTGATGACGTGGAAGGCCCTAAACCGTGATAGAAACAGCTAGGAGAGAACACCGAGAGAAGCTGGAGTCAGAGAGAGAGACTGACTGGGGATATTCTGGTGGGAAGGAATCCTTTCCCCCAATACTGGAGGGTGTTAGGCTCTTCATAGAACTCACTAGGGGTTAGAACTGGAGCTCGATAAACACGCAACACACACAGTTTCTCCTAAGCACATGGATTCAATCTTCCTAAAGAGGCATCTTTAATTCTAAGGTAGAACACGTCTCCTTGCTTCTGTATTCTTAGCCACATCCCTTTCCACCACTGCCACTTTATTTTCACTCACATTTAAATCATTGCCAGCCAGTGGAGCCAAAGATCCACATACAAGTCCTTGAAGGAAAATGACATTTTTCTCCTTCTCAAGCTAGGATGGATCATGAGAAGTAACAAAGGGTCAAAGAGGATTTTTTCATGGCCTCATGCAGGTTTTGGTTAACTTTGTTAATACAATGAATATGCGATACCTGAAATGTTACGATCTGTGGTTATTTAATAAATGAACCTATTCTGATCTTTAAAAAATAAACGTCAGTGGCAAAGCTGGATTTCATTTCTGATTTCTTTTGAAGACAGCTGGAAGTTGCAGAGGTAGGATTTAATCTCCTTCCTTGGGGCGTTGTTTGAATGACAGCTATTCAGGAGCAGTGTGTAGTGTGGGCTTCTAGGAAGCAGTCGCAGTTTTGTCTTTTCTTTGTTCACAGGCTGCTCTCTTAAGAGAAGTGACTGACACTTTGTTGGTGCAGGAGTAATGGTCCACAGACACAGGTGTGTAGGGAAGAGCTCAAACCTGTAATTTCTCACCGTTCTCAAAACCTCCTTTCAGCAGGAAGGCGGAGGGTCTCTCCATTTTGCCTTTTCCGTGATTAAGTCTGGATGGCATGACCCTCTGTCGGGGATCACACTCTTCCTCCGGCCTTTGTTCCAGTGTCGACTGGCTTGGGGTCACGGAGGAGGGTTTGCAGAGCCCAGGACACAGCTTGGTCCCTGACACCTCGGAGCTTCCCGCTTGAACTGATCGACTGCCTGTTCACATACTGGTTAAGTGGTCTGGCTATTTCTGTGCTGCGTAGGCATTTGTGAGACATGACAGGTCTTCACCTGGATATCACTGATGCAGTGGCAGATTTTAGTGAACTTGAATCTTAGTTTCTTGAGAATAAATTCTTGACAATCTCAGTCTTGGATTAGCATCCCTTTTATGTGCCCTCAGAGGGTCCTGTACCTCCTCTATCACTCTATGTATTACACTTAATGCCTGTTTTATGTTAACATTTTATTCTTAATAAACTAAACTCATCCACTTGATTTATCAAATATGTCTTCATATGTGAGTACCGTGTGCCAAGGACTGAGGATTCAGTAGTGGACAAAACATTCAAACAGAACAGAAATATGTGGGGTAAAAGTGAAAGTTCTCTTTTAAATCCTCCATCTCTCTTTAAAGTCTCAGACCTCTGAAGGAACCTACCTTTAAAAGTTTGCAGCAAGGTTTGGCAGATTGCCACTTGAGGCCTCAGTCTGACCTGCCTCCTGTTTTTGTAAATAAAGTTTTATTGGAACAGAACCACGCTCATTTGTGTACATATGAAAGCTCTATGGTGACTGTCAGAGTGTAACCGCAGAGTTGAGTGGCTATGATAGCTGTATGGTTCACAAGCCTGAAAACATCTGACGCATCCGTGTTGGTGACCTCACATTAAGAACCGCTGCTCTAAGGCCACGACACTCACCCTTGACTTCGTATCAGAGTCAATAAGAGCATTTTGCAAAATGTGCACATTCAGTTCCCCAAACCCCCAGCCTGATTTAATTGGTTGGTAGTGAACCCTGGTACCCGAATGTTTAAAAAGGTCGCCAGGTGATTCTAATGTGTAGCCTGGCTGGAGAAAGCCTAGAGAATTTAATTGGCCTTATTGACTTTTTTCAGCCAGTGCACGAGTTGATTGACCTAGATGATGTCCTTGTCTATGGTCTAATAGCTGTCATCAGGAGGAGTTCATATAAACTAAGTGTGGTCGTTCCGGCTAAGAAAGCTAGGAGTGAGGTGGCTGCTGTTGGAAGAAGCCATGGTAGGAAGGTGATGCTTGTAGCCCATTGAGGATAACAATGCCTAATTCAGGGGACTGTTGTAGAGGGTTCAGTGTAGCTAGTATAGGCTAGCTACAGAGTAATCATTTAAGCACTGATAGATAATAGTAAGAGCTGTTGTTCAGTCGCTAAGTCGTGTCTGACTCTTGGACTGGAGCACACCAGATTTCCATGTCCTTCACTGTCTCCCGGAATTAGCTCACATTCATGTGCATTGAGTCAGTGATGCCATCCAACCATCTCATCCTCTGTTGTCCCCTTCTCCTCCTGCCCTCAGTCTTTCCCAGCATCAGGGTCTCTTCCTATGTGCTGACTCTTCTCATCAGATGGGCAAAGTATTGGAGCTTCAACTTCAGCATCAGTCCTTCCAATGAATATTCAGAGTTGTAGGAGTTGTGGTGGTTGCTATTCTCTACTTAAGTCCTGGGGTCCATGGGAAATACCCTGAAGAATACTACCAACATTTTCTATGGTGCAGATAACAAAAAAATATCTCCACTGCCTGACACATTCTGCCTGTAGTCATTAGTGACCTGACTTGATTCTGTTACTGATCTATGAGTCGGCTCTAGGGGCCGTGTCTCACTCATCTAAATATCCTGGCACTTCAGTTAGTGCCAGACATGTTGGCACTTAAGTTAGTGTCCAGCCCCTGGTAATAACCTTCCTGCTAGATTCAGGGATGAAAGTATACACAGACAGTGCCAAGTGAAATAGTGTGATGGAGCTCCTATGTGTGCCTCGCTTCGCTGTGGCTCAGATGGTAGAGTCTGCCTGCAATGCAGGAGACCCAGGTTCAATCCCTGGGTTGATCCCAAGGAAAAGGAAATGGCAATCCCTGGAGAAGGAAATGGCAGCCCACTGCAGTATTCTTGCCTGGAAAATCCCATGGATAGAGGAGCCTGGTGGGCCACAGTCTATGGGATTGCTAAGTGTTGGACACAACTGAGTGACTAATACTTTCAACATGGGCTCAGTCCCCACATCAGCTTTTAAGAGGGGATTTGCGTGCATCTGTGAAGCATTGCCCAACAAAATCTAGACAGTTCCTGTTGGAACTGAGTGGGCTTTCATGAGTAATGTAATTCAGTCACCTCATTTTACCGATAAGGATGCTAAAGCTCAGAAAGTGAAGAAACAGTCATCTTTTGGTGTTGAATTATATTATCAATCACCCAATAACTTAATCTTAAAACATACAAAGACTTGAAAATTTTGCTTCCTTTTTCATTTACGACTAGGGAGCTCTGCATAGCAGGACAGCAGTAGTTTTTACACATGCCAGGCCTTGTGCTAAGCACCTTGTATACATTACCTTATTTCACTATCACAGTAACCTTATAGGTTAGTGCTTTTACTTACCACAGTTCATGAATAAATAAAGCCAACAGAAAGTTTGGTTTCTCCAAGGCCAGATGGATAGTTGGTGTCAGAGCCCAAGAAATCTGATTGCTGATGTTACATTCTTGACCAATGCACCTTCCCCTGTGCTTTGAGTGAGAGCATTCACCCTGCAAAAGGGGTTAGATGTGAACAGTGGGCAAAAGCCAATGCTTAGTTTCTAGTGGAGCCTGGCTTCTTCGCTGTACCCGAGTGGATGAGGATCATAAAATCCTAACAATACCAGGGAGAGATGGGATCTGTGACTGCCTAGTTCTAAAGTGAAAGGGACATACTCCTTGCACATCCTCATTTCACCCAGTTCCCTCTTGCTTGGACGTGGGAGGTCTTGGTTTCATGCTTGGAGAGGCAGAACTAGAAAGAACCACTTGGTGAGCTACTGTAATTTTAGAGCTCATAAAATATTTCTGTAAGCTTGTCTCAGAGTCTGACTTGAAACATTTCTTGACTCCCGTGTCCTGAATCACACCATGGGGCAATAATATCTCTTCGAAGAAAGACTATTTCTTCCGACTCAACTTTCTACTTGATGTGACTGTAGGATTCTGAGGGGCATGAGTGGACAGGGTCCAGCTGGCTGTTGCCTGACATAATTTAGCTTACTTATCAGACTCCCTGCCACTTGCTGTGGTCAGTTAATAACAGATGAACTTCGTAGCATCTGTCTCCCTATTAGGGAAGATTACATTGGAATGTTGCTGGTGGGAAGAAAGTTGGGTAGAGGGAGTCACTTAGAAAAAACGCCACAGAGGAGAAAGGGTCCCAGTACTTTGAACAGACACAAGTTAATTAGGCCTCTCTCTTCTTTGGATAAATTTGGGAGTTTAAATAGTTGCAGCAGGACTTAGCCTACAAATTGGACCTGGAGCCACAAGACAAACTTATCTTGACTCCTTTTGATTCAGGAGGATGGAGAGGAAAGCGGAGGCATTCGCTCCTCTTGGTGATTAGCTGGCGGCCAGGAGAACATGCAGGAAGTATTTCCTGTCCCAGGAGCTCCTGGGAAGCTGCTTTCAATAGCTGTTATAGTCTCAGGGCTTGAGACTTTAATTTATTTGACATTTGGTTGTTGAAGATGATTTATTTTCCCTGGCTTGTTTTCATTATCTCAGGCACTCGAGAGGGGACATCTAGAGAGTAGGAAATGGGAAAGCAGCTCTTTACATCTTGACTACTCACAGTGTGGTCTCTGGGCCAGGGCTTAACCTGGGATTTTTCTGGAAATGACACTCTCAGGTCCCCGCCCAGAATTACTAAATCAGAATCTGCATGTTAACAAGATTCCCAGGTGATTCGTGGGCACATTATGGTTTGAGAATTACTGCTGTACAGCGTCTCCACCAACAGTACTGATAACTGGGGGTTTACTGTGTGCCCAGCCATGGCTGTCAGTGCTTTACAAACACACTTTCATTTAATCTTCGGAACAACTGTGAGGGAAAAAAACTACTTTTTTTTTTTTTAATAGACGGGGAGATGAAGGTGAGAGATTGAACAGTTAAAAACAAAATTTTGCACAATGGAATAAAAACTGAAGAGCTAAACTTAAAGGACCCTCAGGAGCCCCAAGAGATGCACATTCAATCCCTGAGTCAGGAAAATCCCTTGGAGCAGAAAATGGCAACTCACTTCGGTATTCTTGCTAGGAAAATCCCATGGACAGAGGAGCCTGGTCGGCTACAGTCCATGGGGTTACAAAGAGTTGGACATAACTGAATGACTTAGCACAAACTTAAAGAAGACAGCATGAGGGTAATGGAAAGAGCTTGGGCATTGACGTTGGATAGACACTTGCTTAATTTTTTTTTTTTAAATATTTATTTATTTGACTGTGCCAGCTTTTAGTTGTGGCACACGGGATCTTCTGTCTTTTGTGATGTTCAGGATCTTTAGTTGTAGCTGTGGGACTTTTTAGGTGTGGCATGTAGGATCTACTTCCCTGATGGGAGATCAAACCCAGAGTCCCTGCATTGGGAGCACAGAGTCCTGGCCACTTGACCACCAGGGACATCCTGACACTTGCTTAAACTTGATTTGTTCTGCATACTAGCAAGATGTTCTTGGGCATTTTATTATATCCTTCATAGGTTGTTATGAGGGTAAAGCACATTAATGTATTCAGACTATCTAGAATTCCTGGAATGTGGTAGGTACTCAGCAGATGTCTTTCTTCTTTGTTATTTCCTCTCTGTTCTTTCCATTTCCTTCTCTTTCACTTCCCTACCCTGTAGTACCCTCCTGCTAGCTAACTCTGGTCCATCATTTAAGTCGGAAGCACCTCTGTCTGGAAACCTCCAGTATATGAGACTGAGGTTTAAATGCATGTGTCTTCTTAAATATTCAGCTTAGAAAGGACTCAGTATGAAGCTTTGACTCAGTTGTCATTGATTAATAAGCATCCAAGATTTAAGCGCTTAGCTTCGATGTTTCCTGGGGTCCAGGTCTATACTGTCAAAGAACTTTAATTCTGATCTGAATTGAAAGCGTGTGCCTTCAAGTGAAATGTGCGGAAGCACATATAGAGTCAGTACCCTACTTGGACTCCTGTTGAGTTAGAATGAGTTAGAATCCATCTTCATTGACTGCTATCTTCATCACCTTAGGCCATTCATGAGTGAGACAGAGTAGTGGTTGACCACACAGATGCTGGGGTCAGATTGCCTGGATCTACTTCTTGGCTCTGGTATTGCCTCGTGTGAAACTGCAAAGCTGACCAACTCCTTTGGGCCTCAGTGTGCTCATCCTAACATGAGAATAACTAAGCCCATCTCACAAGTTGTCGTGACGATTAAATGACTTAAGGGCTTCCCTGGTGGCTCAAACGGTAAAGCCTGCAGTGCAAGAGACCTGGGTTCGATCCCTGGGTTGGGAAGATCCCCTGGAGAAGGAAATGGCGACCTGCTCCAGTACTCTTGCCTGGAACATCTCATGGATGGAGGAGCCTACTGGAGGTAGGCTGCAGTCCGTGGAGTCGCAAAGAGTAGAACACGACTTCACGTTCACTTTAAATGACTTGATACATGCAGATCTCCTAGAACAGGCCAGGCCCACGTTAAAGGCTTCAGTATATGGTATTTTCCATCATACCTAATACTCTGAGCCCCAATTTCTTCACCTATGTATAGGATGATCGACAATCCCACAGGGCCAGGGGCTTAAATGTAGTGGTATAACGGGTCTAGCACAGTGCTGAGCATGAGTAAGTACTTAGCTCACGTTTGCCTGCTGAACTACTGAGACATGTAGAATATCCATCTTTTTGAAGAGTTGGCTTCGTACTTGTATATAAATATGTGCATAAGTTGGGGTGTCTAGTTGGAAATTTTCCCTAGGTTCACTTTAATTTACTCATTAGTTTTACCATATAAAACTTCAACAGGAGAGAAAGACTTCATATGAGCTGAAAACTACATAGTGAAATGTCGATGGGGTGGTGATAATGATGATGATAAAGAAATAGACAGAGATGTTCCCAGAGTTCCCTTTGGAGAGAGAACTCACATCCCTCTTCAGGGGGTGGTGACAGGGCAGATGTTGACTGAACTGTCATTTAGATAAGGAAATGCATCCATGGCAACTAATGAGACCAGAAACAGTCTGGGAAGACTCAACTGGCAGCAGGTCAGATAGCAAAATGATGGAAATGGCATTCTTTAAGTGCTCTCCCATCAATCATCAGCTCACCTTGGCAATCAAACTGCCCTAGGTGAGGGGTGCCCAGAGCGGATCTACACAGCTAATTTCTCCGTAGAGCTTGGGTGCCTTATGACAACGTCAGCCATAACCTTGCAGGCCTTCAGAGAAGTGGGAGGCGCACATGACATTTTTCTTATCTTATGGATTGGCAGGGTTGTCCTCAGGAAGTATTATGAGGCAGAACTTGTTGACTCTCACTGTTCAGCCCTCCGTGGTTGCATGCCTCTCTCTCTCTCTTTTGGAGTCCTTCTTTTACCTGATTATCAGCGTGAGGAGTTTAGATGATAATATAGCTTAAGATGTTATTTATTGCCTTTGAGAGAATTTGTATTTTACGGTTTTGAGAAGACTAAAAATATGTAACTGGTGGAGCAGTATGTGAGGACCTCTTGGTATGAGTTGGGCTTCCATGGTGGCTCAGACTGTAAAGGATCTGTCTGCAAGGCAGGAAACCTGGGTTTGATCCCTGGTTCGGGAAGAGCCTCTGGAGAAGAGAATGGCTACCCTTGCCAGTATTCTTGCCTGGAGAATTCCATGGACAGAGGTATAGTCCATGGGGTCACAAAGAGTCGGACATGATGGTGCAACTAACACTTTGGTGTGTGTGGTCTCAACGTCCTTAGGAAAAGCCTGTCTGTTGGTGCAGGAGAAAGAACCGTTTTCCTCTAAGTATGTTTTGTTTGTCCTCAGAGCTAACTGTGGCTTCAGTTTCTGTCTTGGCCCTGAGAAAAGTGGCCTTTGCTATATGTGAACTGCTGTCTGTCCTTGCTTTCTTGCTCCAGTGGCTCTTGACTTTTAATTTGTTTTCTCCTCTCTGCTCAGCTTAGCCTGCCAGTGGCTGACATAGGTTCCATGTAGCTGCACAACTGGATCTGAAGACAGACAGGATCACCAGACTCAGCTTAAGTAAAGTGCCCCAAACTACATCTTGCCTCAGAATCTCTGGATATAGCTACAAAGTCAGTTCGTTAAAAATATTACGTGTTTGCTATTTTTATTTAAATGCAAGTCTGTACCTTGAATTTCCTCTTATATGGTTGGATGATCACTTCTTAGACCTGGAGGGAATCCAAGCCCCTGGCTTGCCTCATCCTTTGGGCACTTTAAGAAGCAGATTCCTGGGCTGTCCCTCAGCCCCACTAAATCAGACTCTTGGTGGTTAGAGTCCAGGAAACCCAGAAATTTGTTATTAGAAGGAATGGCAGCAACAAAACTCTGCCTGTGATACCAGTGCTACAGTCATTCAGACTCTAATCCAAGGACCAGCACTTGGGAACCAGTCAGTGCATTTTAGTTTGTGAATGTTGAAACTTCTTTGTGAAAATTTATCTTGGCCTGTAGTCTGCTCATCTCCTCTGTCCGTGGAATTCTCCAGATAAGAATACTGTAGTGGGTAGGCATTCCCTTCTCCAGGGGATCTTCCTGACCCAGGGATCTAACCTGGGTCTCCCCCATTGCAGGCAGATTCTTTACCATCTGAACCACTAGGGAAGACCCTGAAACTTAGGCCCAGGAAACTTGGCTAGTCACAGAGCAAGGTTGTAAGCAGATTGCCCCCATGACTGACTTTATGATTGTCTTTAGCCTTTCCTTCACAGTGACCACTTAGGAAGTACTGACAGGTTGACTGTGTTTCAGGTGAGAAGGGGGCCAACATGTTTTTCCTTAGCCAGCTGAGTAGCAGCTTTGCCTGCCATTGGCACTCACAAGCCTCATCCTGTTCTATCAGTAATGGCTTTTAGTTTTATAATGGCCCACTGGGCCTACTTTTTATTTAAAGGGCTTTCTATTATGGTTAAAGAATACTCAATTGTTGTTTAATTTCCAAATCAAGTGTGCATAAATAATTTATTGATGCAGTGTTGCACTCAGACGATTTTTTGAAATTGCCCTGTGTAACTTTATTAGGTGCAGAACCCAGAATGCTAATTTGTCTGATTGGAAAGGGGGAAAAAAAAGGATCTGTATATTATTAAACCATTCAGGTGGTAAACAGCATTGCCCCTCAAAAGTCCTAACCACTGTTTTTAGTCATCAGATTTAAATAAAACAGGGTCTGTGCCTTAGAAAAGCACATGCCATGTTTTGTTAACAGTCAGAAAAATGAAGTTGCGACAAGCCTTTTCCCCATCTGCCAGTCACTGTATTAAATGCTTCTGCAATTTTATTAGAATTCTCTGTCTCTGTAGATGCCAGTCAGCTGTGAAATTGAAATTGCAAACAGAAATATTACATTTTCATCCACAGTGGAAACTGAGAAAGTCCATTTTTTTGACAGGCAAAGAAATAGCATGACCTTGTCAAGTGGGTCATTTCTCAGTTTGGCTTTGAAAGCAGTTTTGGGCTGCATCTTGAAAGGGAGAAAGGAATGTGACTGCATTTCTGTTGGCTTTCTCTGGCAATCTGATCCACAGGGATCCTCCACAGTTTACCGATGGAGAGCCTTCAAGCTTTTTCTGAATGCAACCCATTTTTCTTTCTCTTTCTTCCTTGGAACGAATTGAGGTTGAGGCGGAGAGGCTTTCGTGCTCCAGAGGCAGAAATTTCAACAAGATGTTAGTGCTAACATTTTAAAGTTTTCCTAGTGGGTAGGGAGGATTAATGATAGTAGTTAAGAATTCCTACTAGGCTGTTGTAACTCGAGCTGGGCCCAAAGTAGTGGTCAAGAATGATAGTTGGATTGTCTTTCCCTGAAAAACTTTTTCCTCTCTTCTTTTCACGAGTAATTCCCAGTCATTCTTTTGGCCTTGCTTAAATGTTTCTTGGAAGATTTCCTCAACTAACCTTATCCATCAGAGAAGGCACTGGCGACCCACTCCAGTCCTCTTGCCTGGAAAGTCCCGTGGATGCAGGAGCCTGGTGGGCTGCAGTCCATGGGGTCCCTAAGAGTTGGATAGGACTGAGCAACTTCACTTTCACTTTTCACTTTCCTGCATTGGAGAAGGAAATGGCAACCCACTCCAGTGTCCTTGCCTGGAGAATCCCAGGGATGGGGGAGCCTGGTGGGCTGCCGTCTATGGGGTCGCACAGAGTTGGACACGGCTGATGTGGCTTAGCAGCAACAGCAGCAACCTAATCCACTCACTCTTGAGACCAGGTTATTTGCATCTGCTTTGAGCTACAGTTACTATTACAACTCTGTTACCCATCTACCACCTTCCTTCGTAGACTGTAGACTTTCTGAGGGGCAGAGACCCTGTTTGTCTTCTTCATTATTGTACCTCCAGGCTTGGAATGGTGTGAGTTCATAAGAGTTGGTTGGGCTCATATTTGTTAAAATAATGAATGATTAAATAAAAGGTACCTCCAGAAACAGCTTAGGAGAGAGGTATTGAGAAATTATGAAGACTAGAACTAGGATAAGGTAATATAGGATGGAATTCCATAGGATAAGGGACTAGGAACCACAGAAATTACAGTAAAGACATACTGGGAAATCTCTGTAACAGCATTCATAAACTTTCCAAGGTTTTAAGTGGAGGGGAAAAGTTGAGGTGGATCTTTTATCTTCAGTTTCAACTGTAAATATTTTGTGGTTCAGAAGGAACTGATAAGAAGATACTTATTCACATAGATATGTTTTAGTAGCCTGGGTATCAAGTTGAACGGAAGAGACCTAGCACTTTTTATATTCAGCATAGAGCCCAGCTTGTTCTGGTTACTGTATTTGTGCTACCAAATGTTTGACCCTCTTGGTTGAGTGCCTCAGGAATGTTATCTCACTAATTCCTCAGAATAATTAAAATGATACTATGATGGTAGGTATGGTTTTTATCCTCCTTCTACAGTTATGGAAACTGAGGCGTAGAAAGACTATCTGACTTGTCCAAGGTCACATAACTGATTTATGGTGAAACTGCCACTTGAATCTATGGCTCCTACTGCTAAGTCGCTTCAGTCGTGTCCAACTCTGCGACCCCATAGACAGCAGCCCACCAGGCTCCTCTATCCCTGGGATTCTCCAGGCAAGAACACTGGAGTGGGTTGCCATTTCCTTCTCTGATGCATAAAAGTGAAAAGTGAAAGTGAAGTCACTCAGTCATGTCTGACTCTCAGGGACCCCATGGACTGCAGCCCACCAGGCTCCTTTGTCCATGGGATTTTCCAGGCAAGAGTACTGGAGTGGGTTGCTGTTGCCTTCTCTGAATCTATGACTACTGAATTCCAAAGCTCAACTTCCAACTATGATGATGGGCTCTATCTCTATGCTGACCAGTCTGGGTGTTTGATAAATCCCTGTTTAACTGACTGAAGAAAGACCATGGGATCCAGGAAGGATTGTCCACTGGATGAGCCTCACAAGGTTGCCTGGAAATGAGGTGGCTGGGAGGGGTGGTCCCTCTTTCATCAGAGGGAGCAGCTGCACCTCTACTTCACACAGGCATTTCAGGTGCTATCAGCTGGGGCTTCTAGACTGTTCTGCAACTCCCCGAAGCAGCTGGCACCCCAGTCATACTGGTTTTCCAAACTCGGAAGGCTGCTTCCTCGAAACCCTGTAAAGAGGACAGTAGCAGCGAAGGGGTCTGTTTCCTGGAGCTCAGCTGGTGCTGTGTCCAGCTGTGCTTAATCCCAGCATATCTGTGGGATATTTGGGGAATGTGGGACCGTAAGTGCCATCCTGCGGCTGAGTTCCTGCCTGAGAGCTCCAGCCTACACCGCGCGTGACAGGTACGCCGTCTTTGTCTACTCTCCTTGCTTGCCAAGACCAGATGAAAGGAGCAAGCATCCCTCAGGCTTGAGGCAAAGGAATAAAAGCCACAAAACTGACAACTCCCAGGGTTGCTGATCCTGCTTCCCTTTTTGTGACTTTCCATGCCTGATAGCCTTTAGTGTTTGCTCTTTGATCCATTTAAGCCCCATTATCTTAAAAGTAACTAATGTTATTGAACACTGTGACCATGTGCCATGCTACGAGCTAATTGCCTTGATGTGGTTTCTCTTATTCTTCACAATCGTGCTCTGATGTAAGAAATATTATAATCTCTATTCACAGATGAAAAGCACCTACAGCTTGTTAGAGGCTTAGTAACTTCCGTAAGTTCACATGTGAGTAAGTCACAGAGCTCAACACCGTCTAGGGCCATCTGACTCCAGAGTCCAGTTTTAAAATCAGTATGTCATGCTGCCACTCTGTACAGTGCCAAAGAATTGGCTGGATCACATTAATGGGTATTGTCTTTGAAATATCTCTGTGGTGCAGCTTTGAGATACACAATAGCTGGGAGCTATATTAATGCAGGCAGGTGGGCAGTTATTTTTGCTGCCAGGACCACTGCCAATCTGTGCCTGCCCCTTCATCAACAAAGTCCATGTATAGGACCCCAGAGGCAGTTAAAGCTGCATAGGCGTCAGTATTTCCCCAGGGGATATAAAACCTGCTCCAGATCATTTTGGTCTCTTCCATAGAGCTAGCTAGATACTTAGCTTCACCAGTGTCTTCATCCCTAGACAATAAACCTGATGGTGTGGCAAAAATCTCTAGGAGACACCTGCTATTTTCGAATACTGTCTTCCTTTGCTGGCAAGCTTCCGGAATTTAATTATGGAGCCTGGATTAGTGTAAGGCCATGTTCCATCTGCTACTGTACTTAGTTCCTTTCCCCCTCAAGAGAAGACGCCATTTCCACATCCCTCTTCGAATTTCTGTTTGGAATCAGGCTTGTCCAAAAGCTTAACTGCTGTCTGGTGGGTGCCTCTGGGCTGGTGTATTGCTTCTGATGTCTGCCCAGACTGGCTTCCACCCGCCTTGGAATTTGCTTTCTGCATTTTGTCAGAGTCCTACCCTGCACACACTTTCTTTTTATGAAGTCCACAGCAGACTTGATTATAAGAAAGGTTGGGGTAGACTGACTGTAGGGCATTGACAAAATGCTGCTATTTCTCTTGATCAAAGGCAAGCAGAGTTCGGCAGCACACTTGAGAAGCTGAAAATTGGCCTTGTGCTCAGAAGCCTGAAGCCTTCCTGGGAGTCTGGCATACACGGTGGCAGCTCAGGCCTCAGAGCCTCAGTCTGTTCAGAAGGATGACCTGCCATTTGTTACAGCAGCTACAGGAAATGAACACACTACCTTTATCAGTGTAAACAAGTTCTTACTCATTTCTCCTTCCTTTCAAGAGAGTTTATGCCTTATTTGCCTGTGTTACAGATTCTTTGCTGCGTGTACATGTATTAATAACTGTTGACTATAAGATACTCAACGTTTTTAAAATTCTCAACTCTGTGAAGTTGTGTACAGTATGTACTCTGTGTACTCTTGGAGTTAGGTATCTTTCTCTGGAGTCCACCTGGCCTCAAATTGATGACCTAACTTAGTAGTTAAGAAGTACCATAGTACACTTCCCTTGGACAGTCCCTTGGACAGCAGGGAGATCAAAACCAGTCAATCCTAAAGGAAATCAACCCTGAATATTCACTGGAAGAACTGATGCTGAAGCTCCAATACTTTGGCCACCTGATTCTAAGAGCTGGCCCATTAGAAAAGACCCTGATACTGGGAAACATTGAGGGCAGGAGGAGAAGGGGATGACAGAGGATGAGATGGTTGGATGGTATCATCAACTCGATGGACATAAGTTTGAGCAAGCTCTGGGAGATGGTGAAGGACACGGAAGCCTGGCCTGCTGCAGTCCATGGGGTCACAAAGAGATGGACACAACTGAGTGACTAAACAACAACATAATATACTTCTCTCTCTTCTCTGAATGTGCCTGCATTGGACTTTGTCCTCTTTAAAATGTAGTGAAAGAAGAGAAACACCATGGAGTAGCTAAGAAGAGGTTCTCAAATCAGAATGAGTGAGTGAGTGTGAAGTTGCTTAGTCGTGTCCGATTCTTTGCGACCCCATGGGCTATAGCCTACCACACTCCTCCGTCCACGGGATTTTCCAGGCAAGAGTACTGGAGTGGGTTGCCATTGCCTTCTCCAGAGGATCTTCCCGACCCAGGGATGGAACCCGGGTCTCCCACGGAGATGCTTTACCTTCTGAGCCACCAGGGAAGTCCTCCAAATCAGAATGGTTGGGCCTAAATCCTAGCTCCCTTTACTATTAGCTATGTGACTTTGAGCAAGTTACTTGATTTCTCTGTACCTCAGTTTCCTTATCTGTGGAATGCACTTACAACACCTACCTGATAGAATTCTTGTGGAGTTTATTTGGTTCAGGTGATGCACTTGTTCATATAGCAGGAGGAGATCCTCAAGCAACATAGTAAATTTTAAGCAATACAACATTATTAGTATTTCTGTTACTGCTCTGCCTGGCACCAGTGGGAAGCAAATACATGGTAGGAATGCCAAACTATAGATGAAGAAATCCAGACTCAGGGAGGTGAAATGATGCACCAGCATTGATATAGCTGATGAATGGCAAATCAGGGAGCACCCAGTTTATAACTATGGTTGTATGAATTCCCGGAGGAGGAAATCTTTTGAGACAAAAGGTTGAGTTGGCTGTGATTTTGAAGATGTGTTTTGTCTAGCTTCCCAGTTTCCTCAGTGTGGGTGATATCCCAAGTCTGTCTTTAGGTTTCTTGTTCCAGATCTTTGTCATCTATCCGTTAAACTTAACCTGGCTTGTGCCCTTTTTTTCTAGGGACATAATTTTTCTCCAGGGGGCAGCTATCTACTCTGAGACTCATTAGCACTAATAAATATGTGGATATTAATATGTTACTATCAGATTTTCTAAGTGAAATATTTGCATTTTGAAAAGAATGTTCAGTTTATTATGCCTGAATATTGTTGGTTGGATTTGGGGAGAATGTGTAAATATCACTGCTTTCTTTTGTCTCTGAGTGTGGATCCAAGTGGCTCAGACAAACGCTTGCCTTTTTCCCTGATAAACTGTGCTATGGCACACAGTTTGAGACCTGAAGGTACAAGAGTTTGCTAGTATCACACTTCAGAATTCAACAGCTTTATCCACCTCGTGCATTGCAGGCACTTGTGCAGGAACAGTTTGTTGTTACCTTTCATGGCAGAGAACAGACTAGAATACATGTTCTTGGCAAGAGGCTTGATCACTCCAAGAGAACCCAGAATGGGCTGAGCCTTGCTTTGTGTATCAGTAAATCAAGAAGTGGGATGAGATAGCTTGTAAATGTCTCTTTCTGCCTCTTAATATTCAGTACATTTCAGTTATAAAGGTGTCCCGTGTAACTTGCCCACGTCCATGCCAAGTCATGGCAGACTGATGCTTGAGCTCTCCAGTGCAGTTTGCTCTTACTCCTCACTGCCCTGACCCTCCCACGCACCATCTTCTTGTTGGTGGAATGAGAGTCAGTGCCATTGCCCGGAAACGATGTGTTCAAATATGCCATGTAATATTTATAATGCTTATTGGACGTGCACAGTGTTTTGCCCAGAGATAGACTTCTGACCATTAGACTGATGTAAACAACTGCCCACTTGGGAGAGGTTCAACTACCGCCTCCAGATGTCAGGAGAAGCCGGTTCCAGGCCTCCAGCAACCTGGCTCTTTCTCTCTGCTAGCAGGTGTCTTCCACCCTGCAGGCAGACTTGCGCACTGGACATCTCACATCTCAAGCGCTGAGAACAGATGCTGCAGACACACAGAGATAAAGAGATGACTGGCGCCCAAATGTGCGGGGGTTCCTAGGCCACAGGATGCTTCACAGATTTTCCCCTTTTTCTCTGGTTCCATCTTTTGTCAAGTGTTGAGGAAATTGGAACATTTTGGCACTTTGCTTTATAGAGCATCCTCCTTTGGTAACGTTTCCATTTTTAAAAGTCTGTTCTCTCAAAAGGAGTAATTGTGGTAAAACCCAGTGAATCTTTCACTCAAGTGCTAGACATACAAGACCGTATCATGGCATAGATGTTCATTGCTCAGTAATGGGTTGTTGGCAGATGCAAACTCACTGCTTTTGATGACAAATGCAGTGGAGGGGTCACTCATCATACGAGGTATGTGTACAGGTACGGAATTTGCTGTTACAGAATTATATGCCGTCTCTCCCTACTCACTCTGTATGCAGTTGCTGTTCCATGGCTTTAAACACCATCCCTCTGGTGACAGTTTTCAAATTTGTATCTCTAGTTTCAACCTCTTTCTTGAATTTCAAACTCCGTACTTAACTGCTCACGATGCTGTACATGATCCATGACCTGTGTTTTCCAGTGAGGACTCTGCTGTAGCCCCATAGGCCTCTTATCAGACACACAGACACTCCTCCGCCAGAGTTGCGTTCACTCAGTTCACATAGCTACCTGCCTCATTTACTCCGTTTCTTCATCTCTGCTAAAATGTGAATTTTTAAAAAAGTATTCATAACTTTTATCATAAAGGATTAATATCTCTATTATAAAATGTATCTAAAAATAGAGAAGAAACACATCAGTTATCTGAAGGAAAAGTGAAGTAAGGATAAGGAAAAGAAATGCATATGGTTTTTAACCATATTAAAAAATGCTCCATCTCACCCATAACAATAGAAACACAGACTAAAACTATTCAGAGAGATACCATCATTGACTCCAAATGTTTTTGGGAAAACTGTGGGGAAATAGGCCCTTTCATTCATTGCTGTTGGAAATTGGGTGTGATACAAGCACTGTGGAGGGGGAGTCAGCAGTAGTTAGCAAACCATACAAATATTTATCCTTTGACATAGAAATTCCACTTTTAGGAAAGCACTAGGACCTGCTGAGGTGGCAGCTGAGGGTGAGAGGATTGAATGGAGAGTAGAGGAGGCACAAGTTGAATACTAGTCTTGGCCCCACAATCAACTGTGGCCCGCTAACCTCCTTGTAAGTTTCTCTTTAGGAAGAGAGGCTCTTGAAACTGTGGGGTGCCTGT
Source organism: Antilocapra americana (assembly GCA_007570785.1). Classification (NCBI taxonomy): domain Eukaryota; kingdom Metazoa; phylum Chordata; class Mammalia; order Artiodactyla; family Antilocapridae; genus Antilocapra; species Antilocapra americana. The sequence continues at coordinate 16,538,727 of ML663010.1, read as the reverse complement.
CCCCAACACCTGAGTGGAGAAATACTTCCGTTGGGTATGAGTAGACTCTAACTCCTCAACCTTTCTTTTTCTTATTATTTGTTACCACTGATCACATCATGTAATTATTTATTATCTTTGCCCCTGCTAGAGTGTAAGCTTCATGAGAGTGGGGCTCCCTACCCTCTTCCTTGTGTCATCACAGACAGTGCCTGGCTCATAATAGGTGTCATTAATATTTTTACCAGATGAATTTTTAAAAAATGAATAAATGAATGCGCAAGACTGAGCCAGAGACTTCATGTTTTTTATTGGTGCTTGGGCTTCCCTGGTGGCTCAGATGGTAAAGAATCCACTGCTGTACAGGAGAACTGAGTTCATTCACTAGGTCGGGAAGATCCTCAGGAAGAAGGCATGGCAACCCACTCCAGTATTCTTACCTGGAGAATCCCACAGACAGAGGAGCCTGGCGGGCTACAGTCCATAGGGTCGCAAAGAGCTGGGCATGACTGAAGCAACTGAGCACACACATATTGTGTATTTTTAAGACATAATAAATATTTGCAGAGTTAAATATTATATATATGATTTTCAACCATATAAAAAACCTCAGTGTTAGTTGTAATTTCATAAGTAAGAGTTGAATAAAATATCCTTATAGAAATGAGTGCCTTAGTAGATAAGGTAAGAATTATCTTTGTCCACTGCCCTAAATTACTTCTGGTTTGCTGTGTGTCATTCTAGACCCATCTAGATTCAAACAGCATCTCTATCTGTATCTCAGTAGCATTGCAAGTGATAGTCATCTGTACATTCTTCCTAAGTATATACCTTCATTGTGAATGCATGGGTGTGGGTATGATGAATGGTATTAGAGAATGCATATTCTACAGCTTTCACTTTTCATTCAGTGTGTTGTGGTGTTGGTTCTAAGTCACTCCATATGGATGTTCATTATTTTTAAAAACTACCATGTCCAGTTCCATAATTTAGCATAGCTTACTTAATTAACCATTTTCCTACTTACAGATAGTCTCTAATATTTTGTATTACTGCAATACTACAATAAATGCTTTTACACATACCTTCTTTTGAAGTGGATAAGCGTGTTTAAAATTTTAATCAGTACTCCTAAATTTCTCTTCAAGGTGGCAGTCCACATTTTGTCTGATGGCACCCATTTCCTCATAGTCTCTAAGACTTAATATTATCACACTTTAATACTTTTTGCCAATATAATAAGTAAAAGATGTATTTCATCATAGTTTCAATTTGCATTTCCATGTTCACTAGTAAGATTAAATATCTTTTTATATTTTTGTTAACCATTCATAATTTCTCTTCTCTGATTTGTCTGTTGTATTTCTGCCCACTTTTCTATTGTATTGTTTGTATTGTTGATTTCTAAGCATCCTTTGTATTGCCTAGACATTAATCTATTATGTATACTATCAATGTTTTCTCCTGTTTATTTTATACCTTTAAACTATTAATATAGTTTGTGTTTCATTATGCAGAAGTTTTAAATGTCAATCTAGTCAGATAATCTTTTCCTTTTTCTAAGTCTTTTCATCTATAAGAAAGTTTTTCAAAATCAAGGAAATAATCTGTTCACCCATAATTTCTGTTATTATTATGGATGTGTTTTTTACTTTTAAATCTTTAATCCACCTGAAGACATTACCTAGTTTCCACATGCCGTTCACTAAATTATTTCGTGTAGCTGTTCTCTCACTATTATTGCAGATTGTACATAACTCCCTTTACACAGTAGGCAGGCTTCTGAGCAGATAAGTTCATATACTTCAAGCCAGTCAAGTAAATTTTAAAATGATGTACAAAGAATGCAGGTGGTTAATTTTCTATCATGTGAAGATGTTTTATAAAGTGAGCACCCCTGCTTCTCACACTTTTGCATGAATCCATATCTGTGTGTACTGTGGTTGGATTCTTTTTAGTTAAGTCTGGCTGCAGGTTCCATCACTTTTAATAAATATTTTCCAAGTTGATTTGAATGTGTTCTGTTTCAGGAAGCATTTAAATCATTGACTCTTCTGTGTTTCACTTTTTCTTTCTTTCTTCTACCTGTTTCAAGTATCTAATTAATTTTAAAAAGGAAAAAAACCCCATCATTAGAAAGAAGGTTCTGATGATAAAACAGATGATAATACACAGGACTTGCCTTTCAGGGAGGCAAAATCACAACACTGTATGGTCTTAGGATCCACCTGTCACCATTTCCATTTTCCAAATGCTGGGTCTGCTGATGCCTGGAATTCCTTTAACAGAAGGCAACATACTGCATTGTCCAGCTAGAGGGGAGCTGAAATGCATATTATCCTGAGAGAGCCAGTTCATCAAATTGAGTTCTTCCTGAAGTGTGACTGTTGCTTTGTTGGAAACAGATATGATTTAGATGTGCAGAGAGCAATGACAACTTGAAAGAGGGGAGATCTTGGCGAAGGGGCCAAGGACTCTGTGTTTTCATCTTTAAAATGGAGATAATGATAGAATCTACTTCATAGCATGGTGTGAGGACTAAATAAGATGCTTGCCCAGCACTTAGCACAATTATATCCCAGGCACTTAATGGCTGGGATATAATTATCAAGTATTAGTAGAAGTTAGCTGCTATCATTTTTTAAGGATTGTAGCAGAGATCTCTTGTGTATGCTTGTCCCTCCATCTGTGTAGTTCTCATAAGGCTGACCCAGGTGGGGTACAGGTTGACCTAGGCCTGGCCAATCAGAGTACTCCATTCCCTTAGACACAGTGTTGGGTCTGGGACCCATGTTAGTCTAATGAGCACTAGCTCTGAGATTTTAACTGGAGCTATTGGGAAGGAAGGAAGCCCTCTGTTTGCCTGGCATTGCTAATCTGGTAGAGTGAAAGCCTGGAGCTGTGGGTTTGCCCTTGCTTAAGAAGATCCTACTCTATAATAAACCAGCTCGGGAGGAAGCAGAGCTGAAAGACAGCTTTCTGCTGGCACTGTGAGAGTCCTAGACTCAGGCGTTGCCTGAAGCAGGAAATCTCTGGGCTTCTTTGTAACAGGAGACTGTCCATCTCTTCTTTCGCTTAAGCCAGTCTGAGTTGAGCTTTGTCATAGATAATGTTAAGGTCTCTGCCCTATATTCATGTGAGGCTGCAAACAGATTGGTTTGAAGTAAGTCTGGATCTTTTTAACCACATCTGTATGCAAATTCCCTGCCAAACGCAAGCTGGTGTCTTCCATTTCAACAAGGGTGGCTGGAGTGCTTCTGGGGGTTTGTTTGGAAAAAAGCGTGTTAAATGAAACTGGACTCCTGTGGCTTTCTAATATCAGCTCATTTACTTAGAATATAAGACTTCTATTTGGCAGGGAAATCAAAACAGCAGTGATTTTCTTAAAGCATAGTACTGTTCGGTTTCCAATTAATTCCCTGCCTTCCCACCCACTGTCCATTAGGAAACACTTTTATTAACATATAGCACCTCAGGACTCCTTGAAAGTGTTAGGACTTAAAAGTAATTCAGGAGAAAAAGAATGAGGGGAAACCTTCCATATAAGAAAAAACCCATATAAAAAAACCCAAACCCTGCCTTAATTTAAAATACCTGCCCAGTGTGTTAGCATGGGACACCCAGGTTGCATTAATCCATGTCAGAAAGCAGGTGCCTTTAAACTGGAGGCTCAGAAGCTGGCTCATTCCCAGAAGCATATAGTTCACCACAGGAAACCCACACCTTGAAAAAAAAAGTAAATTGAAGCCTTGATATTGTTCCCAAGAATAAATTTTGGGTTAAGGACAGCTAATCCTAATGATGATAGCTTTTGTGGTAACAGATCCCAAATGCTGTAGAACTCCATTTACTTCTCCCATTCTTATCCTTGTCCTTAAGGCTACATGATGATTTCTGTATGTCACATGCATAATGTTTTCCCAGGGCTCTGTGTGTGTGTGTATGTATCCATGTGAATTCAGCTGAGAAAGACATTTCCCTGATCTTCCCCTGCCTCTCCCTTAGATGAGTAAGAATCTTGCCGTTTCTTACCACATCAAATTATAGTTATCCTTGATATTCCCCAGATTTCAATAGCTTTTGAGCAAAATTGCCCTAGGATTGTGTCCTCTGTGAATGCAGAGGTTTCATCTGTTATGATCATGAGTCCCTAGACCTTGGTTCAGTGCCTGAGTAAGGAGTCAGTGTAGTAAGCATGAAAGAGATTTTTTTGTTGATGCCAGGTGCATCCTAGCCCTCTGAGTTCTCCCCTGCACAAGAGTAAGCAAACCTAGCAACTGGACTCCCTTATCCCCAGGATCTTACTTAGATTCCATCAGGCTTCCTTGATAGCTCATTTGGTGAAGAATCTACCTGCAATGCAGGAGACCCTGGTTCAGTTTCTAGGTTGGGAAGGTCCATGGGAGAAGGGATAGGCTACCCACTCCAGTATTCTTGGGCTTCCCTGTGGCTTAGCTGGTAAAGAATCTGCCTGCAATGCAGGAGACCTGGGTTCGATCCCTGGGTTAGGAAGATCCCCTGGAGAAGGGAAAGGTCACCCACTCCAGCATTCTGTCCTGGGTAATTCCATGGACTGTATAGTCCACAGGGTCACTAAGAGTCAGACACGACTGAGTGACTTTTTCACGTTTAATGAGTGGCCCTCATGCGAGGCTCGGATGGTGGAAGGGAAAAGAAGCCGTTCTTCTGGTGACGTCTGTGAACCGGTGTGCGGACTTTGGAAGTGGCAAGGGTGGTGTTTTGTCCGTAACTGTTGCGTGTTCTCTGCAGAATCACCTACACGGGTGCTGTCGGTAGTCAAGCCTGCAGGTAGCAGCTTCCATATGAACCGGCCCTTCTGGATTTTCTGAGAGCAGCCCTTCTGCCCTTTATTCCTGCAGCCTTTTTTTTTTTTTTTTGAATTTTATTGGAAGAGAATTGCTTTAAAATATTGTGCTGGTTTCTGCCATCCATCAATGTGAACCAGCCCCAGGTATGCATTTGCCCCCTCCCTCGTGGACCTCCTTCCCATTTCCAAACCCCATCCCACCCCTCTGGGTTGTCACAGAGCACTGGGTTGGGCTCCCTGTGTCACACAGCAAATTCCCTGGCTATCTGTTTTCCGTATGGTAAGGCGTATGTTTCCATGCTACTCTCTCAATTCATCCCACCTTCTCCCTCCCACAGTGTCCACAAGTCTGTCTCTATGTCTGTCTCCATTGCTGCCCTGCAAATAGGTTCATCAGTACCATCTTTCTAGATTCCATATATGTGTTACTTATTCCTGCAACCTTTGAATGGTTATGCGAGTCTCTATTTTTCTATAGTAATGTGCTTCTTATTTTAAATGCCTACAGTGATTATTTTTTGTGTAATTAAACACTGATAGATAAGATGAAAGTTGATTGCCTGATGTTGAACTTGGTGGCATGTAGTTTTAATCTTCTGATTAGAATTATTTGTACTGGAAAATGTGCATATTACTAGCCAGTGAGTGCGCCTCATGGACAGACCAGTATCCAAATCTTAGACTGGCTTTGCTGTGAACAGGCGGTGGTCTCACACACAACAGCTCTAATAAAGAGATGAAAATTTTGCTTTTTGGTGAGGTGTGATCCCCAGTTGAAAAGCAATAGCTCCTGCCTTAAAGTGGAAATGAAATGAATATAAAGAATTCTAAGAAAATGAGGGTTATGTATTATTCTGTTTTTAGTGAACAACAAGCAGTTTTAAAATCCGAGTGGCTTACAACAACAAACATTTATTTTCTTGTCCCCAGGTCTGCAGGTCAGCCGTAACTTGTGTTGGGCTCAGCTGGGAATTGGCTGGGCTCGGTTCAAACTTTTGAGTTGGATTCAGGTCATTCCCACTTGTTTCTCCGTTTTGTTTGTACTGGTAGCTCTCCCACAGTTTCTTCTCATGACAGAATCACAGGAGAATCTTAGGGTGGGGCAAGATGGACAAGACATTTAGAGCTGCTGTTCACATCGTGTCGGCTCACATTCCATTTGCTAAAGCAAGTAACATGACCAGCCACACCATCAATAAAACAGGGTAGTCTGTTCTGCCCATGTCTGGAGGGGTTACACAGGTTCATAGCTAAAGCAGAGAGCTTTTAGCATGAATTGTAATAGAATGCACAGTCAGGTCATGGCTTCAGTCTGTAATCTGGACTCAATCATCTAATGCTTTATAGAGGAAAAAGAACAAGCCACTCATGAAACTTTCCGTGTAAAAGGTACTTGTCAAGTGAAATTTAACACTAGAGTGAAAGTGGGGTGAGAGAAGAATTGGAAGATTCTCAGTAAAAATGTGATTTGGAAGGTATTTGAACTGCAGCATCCTCCTCATCATTGTGTTCCTTGCATGGACCATCATATATGTTACATAAATAGTTTTTTAGGAAGTGAATTGTTAAACTCATGGTATTGATTGACTAATAGGTTATGTTGAGAAGGGTTCTGATTTGTGGACTTGTGGTTGATTACTGATATCTGCTTAGAGGAGGGTCCAGAGGAGAAGTGTGGATTTACCGTTTCTATGCAACTCTTGAAGAGATCTCTAGTCTTTCCCATTCTATTATTTTCCTCTGTTTATTTGCACTGATCATTGAGGAGGGCTTTCTTATCTCTCCTTGCTATTCTTTGGAACTCTGCATTCAAATAGGAATATCTTTCCTTTTCTCCTTTGCCTTTAGTTTCTCTTCTTTTCTCAGCTATTTGTAAAGCCTCCTTAGACTACCATTTTGCCTTTTTGAATTTCTTTTTCTTGGGGATGGTCTTGATCACTGCCTCCTGTACAATGTCATGAACCTCCGTTCATAGTTCTTCAGATGTTCAAGCTGGATTTAGAAAAGATAGAGGAACCGGAGATCAAATTGCCAACATCTACTGGATCATTGAAAAAGCAAGAGAGTTCTAGAAATACATCTACTTCTGCTTTCTTGACTACGCCAAAGTCTTTGACCGTGTGGATCACAACGAACTGTGGAACATTCTTCAAGAGATGGGAATACTAGACCACCTGACCTGCCTCTTGAGAAATCTGTATGCAGGTCAAGAAGCAACAATTAGAACCGGATGTGGAACAACAGATTGGTTCCATATAGGAAAAGGAGTATGTCAAGGCTGTATATTGTCACCCTGCTTATTTAATTTATATGCAGAGTACATCATGTGAAATGCTGGGCTGGATGAAGTACAAGCTGGAATCAAGATTGCCAGGAGAAATATCATTAACCTCAGATATACAGATGACACCACCCTTATGGCAGAAAGTGAAGAGGAACTAAAGAGCCTCTTGATGAAAGTGAAAGAGGAGACTGAAAAAGGTGGCTTAAAGCTCAACATTCAGAAAACTAAGGTCATGACATCTGGTCCCATCACTTCATGGCAAATAGATGGGGAAATAGTGAAAACAGTGAGAGACTTTATTTTCTTGGGCTCCAAAATCACTGCAGATGGTGACTGCAGCCATGAAATTAAAAGATGCTTGCTTCTTGGAAGAAAAGCTGTGACCAACCTAGATAGTATATTAAAAAGCAGAGACATTACTTTGCCAACAAAGGTCCATCTAGTTAAAGCTATGGTTTTTCCAGTAGTCATGTATGGATGTGAGAGTTGGAAGAAAGCTGAGCACTGAAGAATTGATGGTTTTGAACTTTGAAGAAGACTCTAGAGAGTCTCTTTGATTGCAAGAAGATCCAAGCAGTCCATCCTAAAGGAAATCAGTCCTGAATATTCATTGGAAGGACTGATGCTGAAGCTGAAACTCCAATACTTTGGCCACCTGATGCGAAGAACTGACTTACGGGAAAAGACCCTGATGATGGGAAAGATTGAAGGCACGAGGAGAAGGGGGTGACAGAGGATAAGATGGTTGGATGGCATTACTGACTCAATGGCCAAGAGTTTGAATAAGCTCCGGGAGTTGGTGCTGGACAGGGAAACCTGGCGTGCTGCAGTCCATGGGATCACAAGTAATCAGTCATGACTGAATGACTGAATTGAACTGAACTGAATGCAGCTCTACTTTTCCTTAGATCAAGTGGTTCTCTTTTAGCTTTTTTTTTTTTTATTGTTTTTGCCATGCATTGTCATGATATCACCATGGGTTTACATATGCTTCCCCTCCGGAACCCCCCTCCCTCCTCCCTCCCCCCCAGGGCTGGCTGCACCAGCCCCGAGCATCAATCCTGGGCTGGCGATTGATTAGACACATGACAATTAACATGTTTCAATGCCATTCTCCCATATCATCCCACCCTTTCCCTCATCCACAGAGGCCCTGAGTCTATTCTATACATCTGCGTTCCTTTTGCTGTCTCGCATGTTGGGTTCTCGTTACTGTCTTTCTAAATTCCATATATATGCGTTAATATACTGTAATAGCCTTCAGAATGGGAGAAAATAATAGCCAATGAAGCAACAGACAAACAATTAATCTCAAAAATATACAAACAACTCTCTTTTAGCTTTAACTCTGTGGTTGAGATTCCCTGAAGGAAAAGACTCAAATTCATCTATGAATACAATTTGTAAAAAAGAAGTGGACAGTAGAGTTTCTCAATGCCTTGAATATTTTAGCATATGCGTTTTGAAGTCAGGTCAGGATTTATCCTCAACAAACACTTCAGGGCTCTGTCCATATTCTTGCACTTTATAGGATGCTGTATTAAATGAGATAATGCATGCTAAACTCTTTTTTATCAGTAGTCATGCATGGATGTGAGAGTTGGACCATAAAGAAGGCTGGGCACTAAAGAACTGATGCTTTCAATCTGTGGTGCTGGAGAAGACTCTTGAGAGTCCCTTGGACAACCAGGAGATCAAACCAGTCCATCCTAAAGGAAATCAATCCTGAATATTCATTGGAAAGACTGATGCTGAAGCTGAAATTCCAACACTTTGGACACCTGATGCAAAGACCCTGATGTTGGGAAAGATTGAGGGCAAGAGGAGAGGGAGGCAGCAGAAGATGAGATGGTTGGACAGCATCACTGACTCAATAGACATGAGTCTGAGCAAACTCTGAGAGATAGTGAAGGACAGCGAAGCCTGGCATGTTGCAGTCCAAGGGGTCACAAAGAGTCAGACATGACTTAGAGACTGAACAGCAAGCTCTCAGCACAGTACCTGACACATCAAAAGTGCTTGCTATTATTATTAGCTATTTTATGAATTTAATTGTAGTCATTTACTGCTGGAAAGATGAAAAGGATTTCCAGATTTACTGATGAATAGGAAGAGTAGAAAAATACTGTGGTACACAAAGATTGCAGATCTTCAAGGGTTAGTACTCTTCAGCCTTCCCCTTGAAGTTGCTGATTAATAGTTATATGTGAAAGCAAAAAAAAAAAAAAGAACAAAATAAAATCAGAACAGAACAATGTATTCTTTTGAATGTCTGGTTTAGCCTGGAAGCTAAGAACAGGCTCACTTAATCACTATGGTAACATTTTCTGGCCTCCTCTCTTTCTTGTTCCTGTTTCTCCCTCTCCTCCCACTTAACACTGGCTGAAGAAAATGGAAGTGGAGAAATTCTCCCGCAAGTAATCAAACATGCCAATTAGAATGGAGAAACTGCTAGGATGCAGGAGCTGGGTGGCAGTTTGTTAAGTACAAGTTACATCAAGGTACACGTAGTGTTCCGTGAAACACGCATCCTCAGAGAAGGCCAGTTTGACGTGTTACCCTGTTCATATGCATGAACGCCTGGCCTGCTGAGTCTGGTTTTCCTCTGTCGACACTGGAGAGCAAAGCACAGAAAGCGAAGTGGCTACCACGCTGATTTTAGCCAAATGTTTGCAGAGTTGCTTTAATGGGAAGCTAGTGGTAGCAGGAAGGGAACTTCTCAGGAATCCTCTTGGTATAAAGTATGGTGCTTGATGGGAGCCCAGTAGAGCTGGGCGCACGTTTTGGCCCCACTGGTCCATAGCTGTATGGCGTTGGTTAATTTTCTAAACCACACTGAGCCTCTGTCCCCTTGCTGGTGAAATGGGGACAACGTTGCTTCTCCTATAAGGTTATTGTAGGAGTCGTATTTCTTGCTTATAACCTCTCTCACAGTTCAGAATAAAATTCCAACCCTTTATCCTGGGTGAAGTGTTTCCTCTGTGATTTGGCTGCTGCCTGCCTTTCTGACATCATGACCTACTCCTCTCGTCTGGCCCACAGTGCTCTGAACACTGGTCTATTTTTCCTTCCTCCAACATGCCAAGCTTCTTCCAGTTTATCAGGGCCTTTGTACTCGCTGTTCCCTCTGCCTGGAGTGCTTGTGCCCCCAATTTTAGCACGCCACGATCTCATCAAACATGTTTCAGCTCAACTTACCCCCTCCTCCACCACCGTTAGCATTATTAGCATCACCACCAGCCCTGTGTCACCACCATCATCATCGTTAACAGGTATTACCTACTTACTGTGTGCTCAGAACTCTTCTGTAGTGTATTCATACTGACATTTAATCTTCACATCAAATTTATGAGGTGGGTCAAATTGTTATCCTCACTTTACAAATGAGGAAACAGAGGCCCTGGAACGTCCAGTGACTTGTTCAAAGTCACACAGCCAGGACAGAACTAGGATTTGGATCTAAAATACAGGAAGCTAGTATTTAATCATTAAGTCTTTAGCTGCTCAAATTTAAGAAGCCGTTCGGTCACCTTCTCTTACTTCACCCAGTTTAAATTCTTTGACAGTGATGATCTGTTTTCTTATCTAACTTGTTCATTTGTTTATTTTGTGTTTTGTTATTTATGTAGCTATGAAAATGAGGTAGACGGTTTTGCTCACTTCTGTATCTCCGAGGATCACTTGAAAAAAGCCTGGGACTTGAGGTGCATTCAATAAATGTTGATTGAATGAATGTATGAATGTTGTGAATCTAATATCAGATCTGAGCTTGGTAAATTACAGGCTTTTAATGCTTTCTTTCATCCCCATGGCCTCCATTGTGGTTGAAATGATTCCATTTTGACTATGATGGGGTCCCCAATTTTTCAGTACCTCATTTTCTTTCCTGTGACTTATTAGCATTCTCAGTGGGAATAGGCCATGACCCTCTCAGCCACTGAGTACCCTCTTGGGCCCCATTTCTCTTGCCCTCCAAATCGGTAGCTTTAATATGTAGCCTATTTTTAGGTTTAGGCTCTGGAGAAATCTAAAGTAGCTCTTAATCAGGAAGGCTTCAGATGCACTTACATATTTTGACAAGTTCAAACTCCTTGTCTGAATTTTAGCACCCTGCATAAAAGAACTTGAAGCAGAAGATAGAAACCTCTATTTTCTTTGTACTTGGAATGTGGAGGGTTGAATTAAGCATGGTCCTCACTTCATGGGACTGTTCTTCATCACCACAGTGCTGAAGTGTGCTAACGTACATCATCATCCCTGGCCATACACAGGCTTTCTCTCTCTCTCTTTTTTTAATTTATTCATTTGCTTTTAATTTGCTTTTTAATTTATTTCTTTCGTTTGGGGGAAATGAGAGTTCCCCCAAACTCTCGTTTCCTTTCCTGCCTCATAGACCAACATGCTAATATTTTTAATATACGCACTTTTGTATGAGATCTTGTAAAGTGTGTTTTCTTGCTTTATGTTTGTGTATTATTAATTTATGTAAATGCTATTATATGATACACTTTCTGTTCCTGCATATTTAGTACAGTCTGCATTTTTTTGTAATGTTCATTCGTGCGGCTCTCTGTGCATCTAGTCCAGTGCCTGAAACTGCTGCAGAGAGAGCCATGGTGTGTCCCGACGTGTGGCAGTAAGACTCCCGGGGTAAGCCTTTCCCTTGGAGTGTCTTCCCACAGCACATTGGGACACCAGGGATCCTTTTATATTATCTTTTGTCTTCCTATTGTTTCTCACATCCTTTTTTCTCCCCTTTCCACCTCACCCCAACTCAGCTTTATCAATGCCATGCCTCACTTTGCCCACCAGTTTCCATCACATGGATGACAGGTTGCACCTAAATAGTACATTCATGTACTTATTCATTTAACAAATATTTATTAATTTTATCCTATGTACCAGGGCACTGTTTTAGGACATGGTGAACAAGGCAGTCAGATTTCCTGTTTCCAGGAGCTTCCATTTTAGATGATGGAGACAAATAATAAATGGTTGTACAAATAAGTAACATCTTTTCAGAGAACACCTCTTTTAAGGGATGAATTTGACCTGAACTCCACATGACAGGAAGTAGTCGTGCCAACATCTGGGGCCCAAGAGGGGGTCTAGAAGCTGGAGCAGCAAGGACAAATGGTGGGCGCCTGAGAAATCGCAGTCAGATTCCTGTGGCTGGGCGAGCGTAGGGGAGGGCAGAGTGGGAAGAGATGAGGCCGGAGAGGCTTGGCCAGGTAAGACATGGTGAGGAGGGTGATTTTGTTCTAAGCACAGTGGAAAACCTATGGAAGATTTAAAGCAGGTATTATAGTATTTGCAGTCTATAGATGATATTCCTGTTCCCGTGCAGGCTGGGATGATAGATCGTGGAGGTGGGAAGATTCTAGTTTGGTTTCTGCATGGGTTCTGGGGGCTTCTTATTCTAGGTCATTCTTTTCCTAGCACACTTGTCTCCGGCATAGGTACTGATCTCCACGTGCCCTGTGTCATGACAGTGGGCTTGTTAGAACTCTGCCATTCCTCACGTCATTGAAAACCGATGGCCTTGGACCTCTTTGTCTCTTACATGCTTGAATCAGCAGCCAACCTCAAAACCCACCCAGAGTACGCTGAAGACAAAGGCTGTCGTCCTAGCACCCAGAGCTTCTCCAGTCGTTGGGGAGCACCAGCGCCTGTCACCAGAGATGGTGAATATGCCTGAGGGGGCAGCCTCAGGTGCAGAGGTGTAGAGGTCTGTCTGTTTGTATCGTAGTTGTCTCAGGCTGAAGTTGCCATTCTTTAGTCCGTTAAGCCAAATGTTCAGATCACTAGATAATCCACTAAATATTCTAAAATTTTTTTTCTTACTTCTACACCTGTGTAAGCCTATGTCAGTCACTCAGTCATGTCTGACTCTTTGAGACCCCATGGACTGTAGCCCACCAGGCTCCTCTGTCCATGGGATTCTCCAGGCAAGAATGCTGGAGTGGGTTGCCATTCCTTTCTCCAGGGGATCTTCCCAACCCAGGGATTGAACCCATGTCTCCTGCACTGCAGGTGGATTCTTTCCTATCCAAGCCACCAGGGAAGCCCATGCAAGCCTCAGCATTCTCCTTTAACTGGGCCCCAAGGCTACGTTTAAGATTACCCTGTGGGTGGACAGATGTGGTGGCTTCTCCCCTCCCTGTGTCCTCACTCTGGGCCACTTTCCCTGCTGTTACTGCCCTGCATCAGCGCAGCAGGCCCCACAGCTCCTTGTCTTTGGCCTTGGAGTAGCCAGCCCTCCAGTTCGTTTCCTCTGCACCATAATGTTCCAGTGGTTAATGGCTCGTAAACAAGGAATGAGCTTTCAGTGTTCATTTAAAGGAGGCCATGGTGAGTAATCCTTTGTGTTGTGAATAATCACCCAATAATTTATCTCCTTACAAATGGTGATTTGGAGTTTTTATTAAAAATGTCCTTGTAGCAGTATTAAGGAGAATTAAAAGAATGTTTTTAGAAACTATTTGGCTAAAGGGAGAGAGATAAAAAGGATAATTAAGGTGAGTGAAGTGAGCTAATCGGCTGTATAAAACTGTTTGTGGTGGTGGGGTCTTTTGTTAATCTAAAGTAATGAATGTTATGTGGTAGCACTTTGGGGGAAAATATTAAGTAGATTTTTAACTCAGAGAACCCACAGCATGCCTGTATATCAGCCCCCACATTTGTGAAACCAAAACCTAGTTGTACAAAAGGTTAAGTCAAACTTCCAAAATGTTTTACCTGTGAGCGCATTCAGGGCCAGTGACATAGTTTGTGAGGGGCCCAGGGCAAAATGAAAACACAAGAGGTTCTGCTTATAAATTTTTCAGAATTTCAAACAGTGACAGTGGAGCTTTAGACCAAGCCAGGGACCTGTGAGTGGGTCCATGTATAGGTCACTGGGCCACGAAGTTGGTCCTACGCACAGGTGCTTTTTATAGCAGCTTGTAATAGATGTAGTCAGTGCAAAGAGGTCAAGAGACTTGGGACCTTGCAAAGACAAACCTGGGTTTTAATCATAACTATCTGCAATTCAATAATGTAGTGGCCAGCGGCAAGTCACAAAACCTCCCAGTGATCTTCGATGGAGGTGTGGATTAATAATGCTTCTTCATACAGTGCCTTGCAAGGAAGAGGTGCTCAATATATACTGGCTGTGGTGATGGTTGGGCACATGAGTTAAAAAGCAGAAGCTCTTTAATAACTGTCATCATTGTTTTCTGGTGCCTCTTCCTTCAACAGATCTTTCTTTATGCCATTCATAAATTTCACGCTTCTGTTTAAGACCAATTCTAGGGACACTAATAGAGCCATTGCTATTTATATAGAAAGTGGGAGCAGAGGATTAAAAAATTATAGAAGTCTTTCCTCTTCTTGAGATGCTTATAATCTAGTGAATGGGATAAGACAAGAATGCAAGTAGCTACACTATGATGTAGAGAAAGGTAAGTGGTACAGGAGAGTTACTTGGCCAAGTACTGTTGAAGATGAAATTATTCAAGTTGAAGGAACAAGTGCTACTTCAAATTGAAATGGCTCCATCCACTCTCCTTGTGAGGATAAGTCAGTATGTGGGGTTAACTTTGAGTTTTGTGGCTAATAAACTGTGCATTCTTGCACTTATGTAGATCCCTCCCTTGAACCGGGATGACCCTGTGACCCACTTTACTCAATAAAGTATGGCAGAAGTGATGCTGTTTTAGTTCAACTCCAAGCCTAAAGAAGTCCACGTAGCTTTAGTTTTGCACAGTTGAGGGCCTTGAGTGACAGAAGATGCCCTTCTGGAGAGATCAACTTGAGAGACCACAAAGAGAGTCTGAGAATCTTGGAGGAGAGCAGAGGAGACCAGCCAATAGTGAGAATTGTGACCCAGATATATCACCCCAGTCAAGGGGTTGCAGCCAGCCCTCAGGTGTTTGAGCCATCATAGCTGAGGTGCTAAATATGTCAAGAGACCATGTAGAATATTCCAACCCTGGCATGTACCAGGGGGAGCAGAGATGAGCAAGCCCTATTGTGCCTTCTCTGAGTTCCTGACTCACAGATTAGTGAAAGATAGTGAGAGTTATTTGAAGTCACTAAGTTTGGGGATAGTTTGTTTTACAGCAATAAATGATTGAAACAAAAAATGGTACCCAGATGTAGTCTGCTGCAATGGTGAAAAGTGTAGAACACGGAGCACTGGGTTTCCAAACGGGTGGTGAGAGGGACCAAAAAGCCCTACACAGGACTGAAGCGGGGACTGGGTGAGTGGTCAAAATTGCTGCTGGAGGCCGGAGAATATGAGACTGATAGTATACGCATCGGCAGGACAATTAGCCAAACTGTTGCCCTGGTCCCATGGAAGACAGAATGTGTAATCTGTTTATGGATTTGATAAGGAGATATCCAGGAATAATGTGGAAAGTGCCAGCTGGCTCCTTTTAGCTGCCTATCATACCGTAAAAGGAAGATCAGTTCAGTCAGTTCAGTCGCTCAGTCGTGTCTGACTCTTTGCGACCCCATGGACTGCAGCACGCCAGGCCTCCCTGTCCATCACCAACTCCCGGAGTTTACCCAAACTCATGTCCATTGAGTCGGTGATGCCATCCAACCATCTCATCCTCTGTCATCCCTTTCTCCTCCCACCTACAATCTTTCCCAGGATCAGGGTCTTTTAAAATGAGTCAGTTCTTCACATCAGGTGGCCAAAGTATTGGAGTTTCAGCTTCAACATCAGTCCTTCCAAAGAGCATTCAGGACTGAGTTCCTTTAGGATGGACTGGTTGGAAGGAAGATCAAGATGATCTAAAGAAAGAACTTTTTAGTTTTCAAACAGAATTTAGAGAGAAGTGTGAGGAAGTTAGAACTTGCTAGGTTTGCAAAGAAAACTATTTCTCATTCCCAATTTCCAGAGCCTGTGAAAGTTTTAGTAAGAAATTATGCAAAATACTTTTTGCATTCACTTTAAACCAATGCCCACAAATCTTAAAAGGACATTCAACACTATTGGCTAATTGTAATATAATTTCCTAACAAACTCTTTTTTGTAGTCACCAAGGATATTTCCTAACTCTTCTACTAGCTTCAAATCTCTAGTACCTCTCATCCATCATTGACACCTTTACTTCAGACTTTATAGAGAAAAATGCAATTAAATAAAAATTAATTTACCTATCTGACACCAACTCTGTTAACCTCCTGCATCCATTTTGCCTTGCCTCCTGAGATGCAGTGTCTCTACTCTTATCAAAGGCCAATCCCTCCACTCGTGTTTTGGTTTATCCTCCCCTCATTTACTTAATGAGTTTTCTCCTGCAATCATCTCCACCTTGTCCAGCAACATTACCCACTTTCCCTCCAGTTTACTGGATTATTTCCATTGGCATTTAAGCATGTCTTTTTTAAAAAAATTGGAGTATAATTGCTTTCCAATGCTGGTTTGCTTCTACTATACAACAAGCTATATGTACACATTTATCTCCTCCCTCTTGAGCTCCTCCCAACCCTACCCACCCTTTGCGGTCATCACAGAGCACGAAGCCGAGCTCCCTGTGCTATACAGCAGCTTGCCGCTGGCTATCTGTTTCACATGTGGTAGCATATATATGTCAGCGCTACTCTCTCGATATCCTCCCACCAGCGTTTTCCCCAGCTGCCCTGTGTCCACAAGTCCGTTCTTTGCATCTGTCTCTCTATCCCTGCCCTGCAAAGCGTGTCTTAATATGGCTCTAAAACATCTTCCCTTGATGCTCATTTCTGAATTTCACAAGCACTATCTTACTCATCTGTTCTCTCTCATAGAAAAACTTCTTGAATTAGTTGTTAAAGTCACCCTCTCTTCTTTTCCACTTTTCATTCTTTTCCTAACTCCTCCTAAAGAACTTTACGTTCACTCCATTGAAATGGTTCTTACCCAGGTCCCCACTGTTCCACATTTTTGCCCAAGCCAACGATGACTTCTTTCTTCATCTTATAGGATCCCAACAGCCTTTGACACACTGACCACTCCTTTGATTTGACCCTGTCTTTTCCAGGCTATTGTAATGCAGAATATCAGTCTCACAAACTGGTCACTCCTCATTAGCCTGGTTTACCGACTGATCCACTTTTTACCCAGTGAATGTGAGAGAAGTTCTTCTCTTTTTTATTGACATCTTTACCCTGGCTGATAACTCTAAGTACCATTCATCTACTGATGACCCTTAAAGCCTAAGTTTTTTTTTTTTTTTAAAGCAAAGGAGAGAGATGGAATTCAGATTTATATATCCTGCAACTGTCCTGAAATCTTGACTTGATATCTAATAAATCCTCAAAATATGGCCAAAATAAGAATATCAGTTCTTGCCCCCTCCATCCACTCTTTCTCATAACAGGAAATGGCACCAACATCCAGGAATTGAGACAGTTGACATGTGATTCCCAGACATTTCTCATGTTCTTATCTTCAAATGCTTCTAATTGGCCTAGTCTGTGGTTTTTGTCATCTAGGTTATGATCAGTAATAGTGACTCTTATCAACATTGCTCATCTGGTGAGTGTTTTGACTTCCATTGCCTTCCATTCTGGATTAGTCTAGAATGGAAAACCAAGAGTAAATTGTATCATTGAAGTGACATGAATAATCTCTTGAGGAGACAGAACAGTAGCACCATTCTGAAACTAGGTCACGAAGTAATCCTCTTCTTATTACTAGCACCATGAGCTCATTAATGACCACATCATGTCATGATCTTGGTTTCCTCTCTTAGAGGCCTGAAGATAGCCAGACTCAATCATTGCAACCAACAAGGACTCAACTGCAGAGAGAAGTCATGATGATATTGCTGTCAGTGTCCAAAGAAGAGCAGCCTAGTTCTAATTGTCTCTTCTCATTCCCAGAATCTGAGGACTGAAGAGGCTTGATTAGAATGACTATATGTCCTGTTTTTAAAATAGGCATGTTTGGTAGATAATCTGTAGCTGTGATCACCTAGGATTCAGGTATATACTCTTCCAGTGGTTGTGTGCTAAGTTGCTTCAGTTGTGTCCAACTTCTTGCGAACCCGCCAGGTTCCTCTGTCCCTGGGATTCTCTAGGCAAGAGTACTAGAGCTGGCTGCCGTACCTTCCTCCAGGGTATCTTCCCCACCCAGGGATTGAACCCACGTCTCTCATATCATCTGCATTGTTAGGTGGATTCTATACCACTAATGCCACCTGGGAAGGCCATACTCCTGCAGGGAAAATGACATATGTAGGCCATTCAGAATGGTGGATTCTTCCCTGTTGTTAAGTAGTTTTCATGCTGCAGTTTGGGAGAGCACTTTGCATAAAAGATGTTCCCCTGTCCAGACTGGCCACTGGGATCACTGACTGCTTTGGACTAGAAGATTGGATATTTTTCTTGTTCTCAGGTTTGAAAGTCCACATCCTTTCTTCCTTGCAGCTCACTGCCAACCACACTCTACCTTGGTTGGACAGTCTGTGGTAAACAGAATGCTCAGGAGAGAAGTGGAAAGAGGCCTAGCAGTGTTGCTGTTGTTCAGTCCCTCAGTCGTGTCTGACTCTTTGCGACCCCATGGACTGTGGCACACCAGGCCTCCCTGTCCTTCACCATCTCCCAGAGCTTGCTCAGACTCATGTCCACTGAGTCAGGGATGCCATCCAGCCATCTCAGCCTCTGTCGTCCCCTTCTCCTCCTGCCTTCAGTCTTACCTAGCATCAGGGTCTTTTCTAATGAGTCAGTGCTTTGCATCACATGGAGCTTCAGCTTCAGCATCAGTCCTGCCAATGAATATTCAGGGTTGATTTCCTTTAGGATGGACTGGTTTGATCTCTCTGCAGTCCATGTCTAGCAGTGGGGAAGTAGAAAATTATTTCACTGTTCATTGCATGTCAAATATGGTATTTTTCTCTTCAGCTGGAGTCATCTGGCAATTAAATTCTGTGCTGTTCTTGAGTTAAGGGGGAGATCCTGGAGAATGTGTGGCTTTAAGATTTGGAAGTCTCCAACAACATTTGCCCCTTGGTTCCCTGTATGCACACTTCACCTAGGGTTGACTTCTTTTTATCATCAGTCTTATTTCATGGGTTTTTTTGGTCTATTATCCTCCCAGTTTCATTAGACAGTGAGCTATCTCCTCAAAGACAGGCTCCAGGCCTTCTTCTTTGTGTATTCCTAGTACCTGGCATGGAGAAGGCAATGGCACCCCACTCCAGTACTCTTGCCTGAAGAATTCCATGGATGCAGGAGCCTGGTAGGCTATAGTCCTTGGAGTCTCTAAGAGTTGGACACAACTGAGCGACTTCACTTTCACTTTTCACTTTCATGCATTGGAGAAGCAAATGGCAACCCACTCCAGTGTTCTTGCCTGGAGACTCCCAGGGACGGGGGAGCCTGGTGGGTTGCCATCTATGGGGTGGCACAGAGTTGAGCATGACCGAAGTGACTTAGCAGCAGCAGTATCTGGCACAGAGCAGTGATTAATGAAGTTTGATTGAATGAATGAGAAAGAAGAAGAGAAAGAAGGAAGGAAAGAAAGAAAGAACATTAATTTAATTTATAAATGAGAAAATACAAAGGTAGTTACTATGTCCCTTTTGAGAGACAGCTACTCCAATACTGTGGTGTCTTGTGGATAGCCCAGGTTTGTTTTAATATTATAAATTATTATTTATTTAGGTATCAACATGAGTTCAGTTATCTAATTCTATCTTTTTAATAAAGAAGTTAAGAGTCATTGAGATTACATAGTTCATAAATGATGTTGGTGATACTCAAATATATTTCTCTTTCATGGTGTATTATAATCTTTTTAAACCAAACCGCCACATACAGTGGAGATGCTGGGTTTGCCTGAAATGTGCTGTGTTGATGTATTGCAAGTGCTTTTGATGCTCAGGAGTCTGTGTGCACATATGTGGACATGATGCCTGCTTTAGCGCTCAGGGCACCAACTATCAGCTTGGCAAGGGGAGGAACCCATCTTGTTACCACTGGAAGGTTTCTAATTTATTCTGAAGAATTCTTTAAAAATTTGTATTCCTGTATATTTCGGGGGTCTGCATGTCATCATGATCCCAAATAGCAGTAGTTTTATCACATGAGTGTATATTTCCCCTATTTACCAAAATGCATGAGCCAATCTAGCCGCTCCATGAAGTTATCAAGGACTGAGACTCCTTTCCTTTTCCACTCTGCCATATAGATGGTGCGATTTTCATTCTCAAGATCACATGATAGCGCCTTTATCTTCTAGGCTTCACACTCACGTGCCAGACAGGAAAGAGGAGGTAGGGGAAAAGGAGAACAAAAAGCAATAGGAACATAACACTGAGCAGGGTTCCATATGCTGTACGGTAGGTCTTTGTTGCTTTGTTCTTTGGTCACCAAGTCGTGTTTGACTCTGCATCACCCCATGGGCTGTAGCCTGCCAGTCTGCTCCATCCATGGGATTTTCCAGGCAAGAATACTGGAGTGGAGTGCCCTTTCCTCCTCCAGGGAACCTTCCTGACCCAGGGGTTGAACCCATGTCTCCTGCTTGGCAGGCAGACTTTTTTACCCTTGAGTCACCTGGGAAGCCCATTCCTTGTTATTCATTTTAAATATAACAGTGTGTACAGGCAACCATAGTTTGTTCTCTGCAACCATAGTTTGTTCTCTCAGTCTGTGAGTCTCTGTTTTGTAAGTAAGTTCATTTGTATCATTTCTTTTCAGATTACACATGCAAGGGATGTCATAGATGGGAGGGGAGATTGGGGGAGAATGGATATCTGTATGGCTGATCTTCGCTATTCACCTGACATCCCTTTGCCCTTTATTATCAGAACATTGTTAATCAGCTATGTGCGTGCTAAGTTGCTTCAGTCATGTCTGACTCTGTGTGACCCAATGGACTGTAGCCCGCCAGGCTCCTCTGTCTGTGGGATTCTCCAGGCAAGAATGCTGGAGTGAGTTGCCATGCCCTCCTCCAGAGGATCTTCCTGACCCAGGGATCAAACCCCCGTCTCTCTCGACTCCCGCATTGCAGGCAGATTCTTTACTGCTGAGCCACTATACCATAATACAAAATAAAAAGCTTTTTAAAAAGCCATGGAAACAGTCTAAATGACTGCTTTTTTTTAAAAAAATGTATATCAATGGCCAGGAGAATGACACAGGACCACCTTGAAATGCCATAGAATCTGGCATCTTGCTGTCTCATACAAAATAGAGTTCTGTGACTAAGGAAGAATGAAGAGTTGGTGCTGTATAGGTAATGACCAGTGCTTGCCACAGATGCAGACTGGTATCTATCTTTGTTCAAAAACATCTATAAGTATTCTTCTGTTCACACGTAGATCAACATCCCTGAACTCTCTTTCAATGATAGCCTTCAACTCAAAGTCCCCAAATATTGTCAGGTTCTTGAGTTCCCATAAAGAATAAATTTGATGACAAGTTTTGTCTGCCTCCTGCACATGCCATTGTACAGTTGTGGAGAGGGAAGAAAATAATAAACAATAAAAAGCAATAAAGCTACAATTCAGGAAAGAGGAGAATCAGAGGAACGCCAGTGCACCATGGTGATGAGATCCTCTGGGTAGCATGAACGATGCCTTCTTGGCCCAGCACACTGAGCTGGCTGAGTGCCTTGGGTGTTAACTGGCAGCCTTGGACTCTACTCTCTGGGATGATACATTTGTCCATTATCCTGCATGGCCAGAATTTAGGATGGCATTGATGAGGATGTCATTCAGTGTCTCTATAGCCCACTTCTTGTGGATGGATGCTAAGGGCTGGGGATTCTTTTAGGGGTTAAATTGTCACAGACCATTGGTGATCAGGCCTGGAGTTTCTTTGGTAAAAATTTCCTTCAGAATCCTTGGCAGCTGTGTGGTCTCTTCATGGCCTTTGAGAGCGAGAAGAGCAGGCATCCTGTTTAGATGATTTTAAGCCTAAGGATGCTTCCCAGTCTCCTCTTACTCTTTGTGCTGTGACCACCACCTGCCTCTGAGTTTCAGGGCGTCTGCTCCGAGGCTGATCAGACAGGGGGCTTCAGTGGCAGGACGACCTCTTCATCTCCTCTTCATCTCTGGCAGGTTAGCCTCCTCTCCCTGCAGAGAACTATGAATGGAAGGTGTTTGGGGGAGCCCTGAAGCTTCACCACTGCCCTCTTAAATCAGTTTTATTTTAGGATTGTTGAAGAGCCTGGCTTTTTCAACTTCATGGTTTCAAATTACGGGACTTCCACTTAAATTGCAACCCACTGGCGTAGTTTCGCCTTAGAAAATTGGTGTTTCCATTTCTCTCTCCTTACAGTCTTACTCACTCCAGACTAATTCCATCTGTCTCTTTCTGAATGTCATTGGAGGTGGCAAGAAAGACCCTGTGTGAGTCACTCGGTTGGACACGTTTTATGTGCCATTTCGGATGCTCGTGGCCTATCCTGCATCTCATCCTACATCTCAATTTAGCGAGTCTGCCACCTCCACTGCCTCAGTTACCCTCAGCTGCCTCCATTCCCAATCAGCCACATGCCTAATTCTCAGGCTCCTCCTGACACTTGTATATTGTCTTGAAGTGTTACACCATAGGATGTGGGATATAACTTCTTGGGTGCTGCTGAAAGGGCCATACGATGTATCCCAGAAATATAAGCAGATTAAGTTTCCACAGAGTGACTTTTGTCCAGTGAAAGAGGAGACAGGGGAGGGAAAATGGCACATAGGTTCCTTCTTCTTCTTCTTTCCAGTGAATACCTTGGAGTCACCCTTAGGACCTCATTTAATTATCATTGTTTCATGTATGCATGCTGAGTCACTCTAGTTGTGTTCAATTCTTTGCAACCCTATGGACTGTAGCCCACCAGGCTCCTCTGTCCAAGGGGTTCTTCAGGCAAATATCCTGGAATGGCTTGCCATATCTCCTCCAGAGTATCTTTCCAACCCATGGATAGAATCTGTGTCTCTTATGTCTTCTGCATTGGCAGGAAGGCTCTTTACCTCTAGTGCCACCCATAGCTCCTAAAGACCCTGTCTCCACATACAGTTACATTGGGGGTTAGGGCTTCTACATACGAGTTTGCAGGAGCAGAGGGGACACCCTTCATAGCATTGTATGTCACCATTTTCAGCATCTGTCCTTAGCTATTACTGGGAAGTAACAGAAGTCAGAAAGAATATGTTGGAGTTTGTCGCTCATTTATTTTCCTTGGAATGCTGTTGCTTTGTCTCTATATTTAAAGCAAATTCTGGTTCAAATAAAAAGAGTTGCCTTTTGAGGTTGTCAATGCTTCCCTCTTAACCTACTTGTTCAGTCTTAGCTGTAACACATCTTCCTTATCCATCTTTCCCTGAACTTGGGTGCATTGTGGTTCCACTGGAATCTTGTGCTCATAGGGCATCATGAAGGCTTATGTGAATAGTTGGCAAGAAACAAACATATATTTTTTATCTCTTCTGTGTTTATGTATGTTTTATTGTCTCACCAGGCTTCACTTACAAAACTTAAATTCAAACAGAATTACTAACAGTTTCAAGACATGGTAGCAGAACATACAATCAAGCACCTGGCACTTCTGAGCCCCCTTGAAGCCTGGGCTCCTTAGCCAAATTCAGCAAAGCCAGATTTTAGGTTCTGTTTCTTGCTGCATCATCTTTTTTTGATATCAAATGTGTTTGGCTGTCTGTCACAGAAACCCCTGATAGCTCAGCTGGTAAAGAATCTGCCTGCCATGCAGGAGACCCCAGTTCAATTCCTGGATTGGGAAGATCCTCCAGAAAAGGGAAATGCTACCCATGCCAGTATTCTTGGGCTTCCCTGGTGGCTCAGATGGTAAAGAATCTACTGGCAATGTAAGAGACCCGGGTTCCATCCTTGGGTTGGGAAGATCCTCTGGAGGAGGGTATGGCAACCCACTCCAGTATTCTTGCCTGGAGAATCCCCATGGACAGAGGAGCCTGGCGGGCTACAGTCCACGGGGTCGCAAGGAGTCAGACACAACTGAGTGACTAAGCATGGCACACAGAACAACAGAAAATGCTAATTAAAACTACTTATTCGTGGCGATATCTATTTCTCTGACATAATGAAGTCCAAGGTGGGGGGCAGTTCAGTATGGTTGATGGCATTACAGAATCCTCACGATATCTGAGTATTTGTATCATTTTGCACCACTGTTTCTAGATTGTGGCTTTCAACTTCTTGGTGGCAAGATAGCTCCTGCCCTTCTAGACATCAGAACTGCATGCCTGACAGGAAGGATGGGGCAAATAAAGAAAGGCAGAAGGTCGAAGAAACTAGCCATCTCATATATCTTCTAAAAGAGCTTTAATTAATGAATTTTTGTGAGGCTCCAACTACATCTGCTCACTTCTCATTGGCCATGATTGTCTTACTTGGCCATATTTTGCAGCATGGTAAGCTAGAAGATTTAGTATTTTTAACAGGGCTTTCAAAATAAACTCCAGGTTCTATTGTTAAGAAAGAAGAGCAGAATGGGTGGTAGGTAGGACACAAGTACTATCTGTCTTGTCAAACTACCCCAAACTTATACTACAGTAATTATATTATAATGCTCATGGAATCTGTAGGTTAGGAATTCAGACAAGGCACAGTGGTCTGGCTCGCTTTGGCTCCATACTATCTTTCTCAGCTAGAAAGACTCAAATATCTGGGGTGACTCAAAAAAGCAGGAAACTGGAACCTTCAGGAGTTCTTGTTTAGGATGTGTGTTGGGATGGTTCTCTAAAGAAACAGAACTAATAAGGTCTATCTACTCCCTACCTACCTAGCTATCTATCTAATAAGGTTTATTACAGGGAATTGGCTCTTGTGGTTCTGGAAGCTGAAAAGTCCCACAGCCTGCCGCATGCAAGCTGGAGACCCAGGAAAGCCAGTGGCATAGTTTGAAGGCTTGAAAGCTGAGGAGCCAGTGGTGTAGATTCTAGTCTGAATCTGAAGGCCCGAGAACCAAGAACATGGAGGGCAGGAGATGATCCGTGTCCCAACTCACCAGAAGTCAGAGGATGAATTCAACCCGCCTCCCCTTTTTTATTCTGCTCAGGTCCTAATTGGATTGGATAATACCCACCCATGCTGGGAAGGATCATCTACTTTACTCACTCCACCAGTTCCAACATGAAGTTCTTCCAGAAACCCTGAGAAATAATCCTTCACCAGATATCTGAGCATGCTGTCATCCAGGCCAGGTGACACATTAGCCTTCGTAGGGCGGGATGACTGGCCTCATCTGGGATGGTCACCTGGACCTAAAGCTGGTCTCTGTGACACTCTGCATGCTTTGGCCTTTTCTCAGTATGGGGGCTGTCTTCTGAGAGAACATGCTCCAAAAGGTTTGGGCAGAAGCTGTATGACCTCTTCTGACATAACCTGTACGTTCATGTCTGTTATCAGTCATAGTGAGTCATTAAGGCCAGGCCAGATTCAAGGGGAGGGGGCTGCACCTCTTATTGAGGAGGTGGGCAGGTCACACTGCAGAAGAGCATGTGGAGGGGGAGATATTGTTGCAGCCATCTGCCATAGTCGGCTGTAGAGTTCAGGGATCAATGAGGTGGCTATCAATGTACCTTGTTTCCTGTGCATTGATGTGATTTTGATCTCTGGAGGGAACATGGAGCGAAAGGTGGGCTTTTACAGGATTTTCCACTGGTTGGAAAAATAAAATGCTCAATGTCTAACATTCTTAGGATTCCTTTTTTGTTTTTTCAACCTTGAAAAAAATTTACATATAGTCGCATACACTGTTTTTGGTGTGTATGGTTCTATGGGTTTTAACGGTTGGGTAGAGTCTAATACTGCCACAAACAGGATATAGAACAATTCCAGCACCCCAAAGCATGCTCCTGTGCTGCCCCTTTGTGCTTAGCACCTCTCCCACCTTTAACTCCTGGCAACTTCCTATCTCTAGGTAAAAACCACCTTGTTCAGTGGCCTTCAAAATATGCTATACATATGCTGAGGAGTATACAAGAAAATCAAAAGGGGATAAAAGGAAATAAAAACAACAGAATTTATATTTCTGTCTATTCTTGTCTCAGTTTGCATTTCAGTTTTTGATAATGTTTTTCAAATATACACAGTTCATTAACACTGTGCTACTACAAATATTTTATTAATGCAAGCATATATTGGGAGGGTTGCTAAAAATTGATTAATGATAAAGAAAAGTGACCCAAAACGGTTTTAGAATGCTGGCTCAGGTTAGCACCAAAAGCAATTTCCTCCGGGGTGAAAGTGGCATAGTTGTTTACATATGGGCTTTTTCTCAGCCAAACAGAACAGTGAACGAAGGACAAGGAGGCTATAGGAAAAGTCTGGCTCTGTGAGTTGGAACCTGAAGTCCCAAAATAAGATTTTAAAAGATTCTGCAATTACTTCCTCAGCTTTTGCTACCTAGTTAGATTATATGCTGCCTGGAAACAGAGGCCATTTCTGTCATTCATCCAGGTACATGCCTGGCAGACTTTTAGAATCTGTGGACACAGGAAAGAAAAAGACACTTAACATCTTGGTTCTTCTGAAGTGTATTTTCTAGAATAAGAAAGAAGTAGGAGACAAGAATGAAGAAAATTTCAGATAGTGGTGAGTTCTCTGAAAAAATAAAAAAAGGTAATGGGACAGAGGGGTACAATATTAGATCAGATATCCATGAAAACCTTCTCTGAGAAGGTCTCATTTAAGCTGACACCTGAATGGTAATGAATCAGCCTCATGAATATCAGATAGGTTTGGGAATCTGGTAGCAGATAGGAATAATACATGGATTTTTATTTGCTTTACTGATTGATTTTTAAAGTCATATGAAGCCTAGAGTGGGGCAAGTCTTATAGAAAACCTCTGAGCCCAGAAACCTGGGGATTGGTAGAGGGCAGTGAGTGGTGTTGGCACAGTGTATAGGCAGAGAGGGCCCGAAACAGCTCCAGTAGCCTCTCCGTGGCTCCAGAGTGTGGTGGGAAACGAGCCAACAGTATTTCACAGTATCAGTAATTTCAACAGTGTTAGTTTCTCGTTACACATTTTGTTAGTCTGGTTTTTGTTGCTTATCAGATTTAATATTGTTCTTGAAAATAGTTGATGCTATGTTATGTATAACTTTTCTAATAAAAGTTGTGTTATAAGCTGCAAAAGAAAAATAGCAATAATCAAGCCTGCAAAAGATAGAAGAGGAGAGGGAACAGGAGTGGGAAGAGAAAGTCTTTAGACCAAGGATGCTGGTCTCACCCCTGTGAATGGAGAGGGGCAAAAAGGAGGATTGGACTGAAAGATCCTCAGACCTCAGTGCAATTCAGAGAAGGCCTCATCTTGCCCAGGGGAAGGGGGAGGCTACAGAGAATGAGTATTTGTTGGAGGAAACCTTTGCTGGGCAGAAGTTGGAAGGTCCTGGACTCCTGTGCTCAGGAAGAGCATGGAGCCTGGCCTTGACTCAGCGGCCCTGATGCTAGGCTCTGCCAGCTCTTTGCATACCTCATACTTTGCTCTTGAGAAGTGGGTAGATCTCCGTAGCTCCTGCGCCTCACCTGGCAAGCATCCCCCCTCGCCAGCTTCTGTGGGTTATTTTCATTTGAGAATGCCACCCCACGGCCCTGTTCCTCATCCAAATTAATTGAATGAGCTCTTTAGAAAAGAACTGTGGAGTAGTTTTGTTCCTATTGTTCCCATCTCAAGGAATGCCATTAATTGCCAAGACAAAATTCTTGGCCATTAATTTTTATTAATTGATTAGTTGTGTGTCTGTGTGTGGCTTGGAATCCTGAAAGATGGAGATTCCGACTATGAACTCAAATGCAAACCGTGACTGATGTGCGTGAGCTGGGAAGTTCTGTGATGGGAGCTGAGAGGCCCAGAGATGGTAAAGGGACACAGATGCGTGTCTCTTCCCCAGAGAAGAGGGGAAGGAAGGCATCTGGCGTCACCCAGACATGTTGCAGCCACACTCACAGGATGTTTAAAGTCTGAGGAATAAAGCGAATGGGAAAAGGGCTAGGGTCCAGTGAGTGTTAGGGTCTCGGTTGGATTTGCCCAGGGGAGACTACAAAGCAACCTGGGTCGGGGATCAGGGGAATGACACGCGCTTCGCCTCCGCCCAGAAGCCATCACCTGTCCTGGAGCACAGTGGGGAGGGCCTCTTCACAAGCCCAGTAAACCCTCCATGCTGAAAACGTTCCTTACAGTGACTGCCTGCTTGAGATGCACTCCTAGTGCCTGATTACTCTGGTTTGACTTTCTTTCTTTTTTTTTTTCTGAAATCAATGGCCAGGTTATTCCTTATTCTTCTCTCTTTTTCCAGATGCCATGAGTGATCCCGTGAGGTAGTACATGCGTGACCCACAGGTGACCGGGAGTCTCCAGGCTTTCTGACCATGCTTGAGAAATCTATGGATTTTTCACTAGTGTGCAGAAGTCACCAGAGTGGCACTGTAAAGGGAAAGGGAAGGGAAGAAAAGAAATTGAATTTGAATGGTGGCAAAACAAATGCCATGTTCACTTAGGCGTTCAATATATAGACGTTGACTGATTCCTCAGTAATTAAACTTTAAAGAGAGGCTTGCCTGGCCCTAAGTAAACAACCATAATGATCCTTTGTCCACAATAAGGCTGGTCCGTGTGATTTCTCACTGAGACTTTCTGTTTTAAGCTGTCATTGTCCTGAGTAGGAGAAGGAAACGGCAACCCACTTCAGTATTTTGCCTGGAGAATCCCATGAACAGATGAGCCTGGAGGACTATGGTCTATGGGGTTGCAAAGAGTAGGACACGACTGAGTGACTGAGCACGCAAGTATGCAAGTTCTGAACAGGAAAACTTGGGTTCCTTTTAATCTGTTTTCTTGGGTTGGAAAAGAGCGAGCATGGAATAGGAGAAAAGAATGGCAGCATTTGCCCTGAGAAGGAAGGGATCTGAGCCAGGCAAGGATGCTACTAGAAGGAAAAGAGATCATAGAATTTGAAATGTTAGTGACCTTAGTGTCTACTCCAGCCTCTCATTTAGCCGATGTGGAAACAGAGACTTGGAGAAGCTAAGAGGCAGACTGATGGAGCAGAAGGAAAACTGGAGTCAAGGGATCAGAGTTCAAGTACCAGCTGTGACTGTTACTGGTCTCAGTGACTTAGCTTGGATAAGCACCTTTTCCCTGTAACCCGATCCTCCTAGGCTTCTGGAGGCAATGTAGAAAATTAAGAGGTAAAATACGACTCCCAGAATTTTGATTAAGTTCCTGGTATTTGTTGACATTTTGAATGTGAGTATAGATACAGATTAGACCCGCTTTGCATATTGCTACATCCCTTTCAGTTCAGTCTCTCAGATCCTTCTGACAACCTTCATGTCCTAACACACAGTTCACATGAGAGCCTGGCAGATTCAGTCTTTATTCCTGTTCTAGAAGTATTTCTCTTGAGGTTCTCATTTGATGAATGCTGATATGCTTAGGTCAGTGAACATTTGAGAGCTTCCATCTGGATTCTTGGCTTTAAAACTGGAAGTATTTCAGGACTCCAGTCCCAATGCTTCATGGCAGATAGATGGGGAAACAATGAAACAGTGACAGACTTTATTTTCTTGGGCTCCAAAATCACTACAGATGGTGACTGCAGCCATGAAATTAAAAGATGCTTGCTCCTCAGAAGAAAAGCTATGACCCACCTAGACAGCATATTAAAAAGCAGAGACATTACTTTGCCAACAAAGTCCATCTAGTCAAAACTAGGATTTTTCCAGTAGTCATGTATGGATGTGAGAGTTGGACTATAAAGTGCCAAAGAATTGATGCTTTTGAACTGTGGTTTTGGAGAAGACTCTTGAGAGTTGCTTGAGCTGCAAGGAGATCTGGCCAGTCCATCCTAAAGGAAATCAGTCTGGAATATTCATTGGAAGGAGTAGTGCTGAAGCTGAAACTTCAATACTTTGGCCACCTGATGCGAAGAACTAATTCATTGGAAAAGACCCTGATGCTGGGAAAGACTGAAGGCAGGAGGAGAAGGGGACAACAGAGGATGAGATGGTGGGATGGCATCACCAACTCGATGGACATGAGTTTGAGCAAGCTCCAGGTATTGGTGATGGATTAAGAAGCCTGGTGTGCTGGAGTCCATGGGGTCACAAAGAGTTGGACACAACTGAGTGACTGAACTGAGCTGAACAATTTCAGGACTTTCCCAGTGCTCCAGTGGCTAAGACTCCTCGTTGCCAGTGCACGGGATCAGGATTGGGGAACTGGGTCCCACGTGCCACAACTATGAGTTCACTTGCTGCAGCTGACAGATCTCCCATGCCGCAACAAAGATTAAACATCCTGAGTGTCGCAGCTAAGGCCAGGTGCAGCCAAATAATAGAATCAATATTTTTAAAAAGCATCTCCTCCACACCCAACGTGGGGCTTCCCTGGTGGCTCAGATGGTAGCGAATCCACTTATAATGCAGGAGACCTGGGTTTGATCCCTGGGTTGGGAAGATCCCCTGGAGAAAGGAATGGCAACCTGCTCCAGTATCCTTGCCTGGAGAATTCCATGGACAGAGGAGCCTGGTAGTTGCAAAGAGTCAGACATGACTGAGTGACTAACACTCTACCACACCTAGCATAAATAGATAGCCTTACCTAACAAATGCAGGGATAACAATATAAAATTTAGATTAGACCATCTATCTCAGACATTATAAAAATTGGAGTGTAATATGAAATAACTGAGGTATATTAAAGTGATAACATTACCTTGGAGAGCAAAGCAAAAAGAGACGTAAGACTAGTGTAGATCTCTGCTCTGCCTGGGGAGGAGTGACTGTTGCTCACCCCAGTTACATACATCCTCAGAAGTATAAATCATCCCCACGTACATAACTTCTCATACCTGATATTTCTTCATTTTCTAGGTGGCACTCATATCTACCCTCGAGGCTATTGGAAGGACCAAATTAATGGTGACTTTATAGAACTTGAAAGTACTATTAAAATAATAAGTGGTTTACTAGCTAGTTAGTAGCAATGGGTAGAACTGAGGATTCCTGACAGCTAATTCAGGTCTTTTTTTCTTAGCTCTTGGGAGAAAGTTTTAAATAAAGGTAGGTTGTAGAACAGACAACTAATGTTTGGAGGAAAAAGGCAGTCAGCGCTAGCTCCATAGTATCCTTCTTGAAAAGACAATGAAAACAATCTTAGTTTATAGTTTTATTCAAGTCATAGTTAAGGGCATAGAAACCACATGTTCCAAAGGGGAAGTAAAGTAACCAACTGAATTGTTGGTACCTTTTGAGCAGAGACATTCCCCAAGTCCAGGCACAGAGCTGATTTGCTTCTGCTCTGTCTCCCAAGTGAAAGTGAGGCAGAGAATGTGTGTTAGTTGCTCAGTTCTGTCCAGCTCTTTCCAACCCCATGTACTATAGTACACCAGGCTCCCCTGTCTATGTAATTCTTCAGGCAAGAATACTGGATGGATTACCATTCCCTTCTCCAGGGGATCTTCCTGACCCAGGGATCGAACCCTAGTCTCCTGCATTAAGGCAGATTCTTTACCATCTGACCCACCAGGGAAGACTTAGGGAAGAGGATGATCATGGACTAACCTAAAGGCAGGGGATAGTAAAGCCTGAATTCTCATAAATAAAACTCAAAAGATTTCCTGAGACCAGAAAGAAGGATCAGCCTGCAAGAAAAAAAAAAAAAAAAAAAAAAACAAGTCTCAGAAACTGGTTTCTTACTGATGTTTTTGTCCTAAGCTATATTTCTCTAACTATTATCCAGATAGCATCATATTTCACTTTTCTGCTTTAACCTCTAATTCTTTAGAGAAGACCCTAGAAATCCATTTGCCATTTTGCGAGATGAAATTCAGGACATGATCATCATTATTATTATCACTGAATATAAAGAAACCTGTCAATGTCACTGTTTCCTGCTGCCTGCATAATAACTCAGACTCTGTCTTGGTCATCTACTTTTAGGGACAATATAATGACATTGCTGGGAATTACACACATCCACTCACTCCAAAGCCAACTGTTTTGGTTTAGCTTTCATAGATCAAATTCTATTCAAAAATTTATGAGAACAATGACTGCATTTCGAGAGCTCGGGAGTCTTATCTCTACCAAAGTGGGTCTGGAAAGTTCGCTTCTCAGTGAGTACTAATTGGTCTATGGGAAGCAACCTGTGATTTCTGAATGATAATCTGTCTCATAAAACTTTAGCGAAGTAACTTGTCATTAAACAAGGCATGTCAGCAGTTGATCTTCTCTGTGTTTATTTGGGAAGACAGTGAAAGCACAGTTCATAGGAACATCATGACCCTAAACTTCGTCTCCAAAAATTCATTCAACCCACATTTCTTAAACACCTTGTGTATGCAGAACCCCAGGCCCAGTGCTGAGTGTGCAAAATGAATAAGACCTTGTCTTCATACTTGAGCATGCCCAGTAGCTAAAAAAGTCTCTCTTCTCCTTTTCTTTTCATGGGAGAAGGGTTCAGAGTTTCTAGGAATGATGCTAAATTCCCATACATCTTGTGTAAAGATTTGGCCACTTTTTCAACGCCTTTTTCTATAAGATTTTTAAGTGATGAATTCAGACAGAACTGTCCTTGATTTTGTCTGTTTGTCAGTATGACTATAGATATTGACTCCAGAGACCTGAAATGAATAATCAAGTCTGTATAACATTATATGATAAATCCTACAAGAAATGTATTTATAAAGACCAGTGTTAACAGAGAAGAGAGTTTAGTTACAGAGGAAATAGCAGTTTATCCTGACCTTAAAAGGTGAGTTAGATTTTTCTGTATAAAAATGTAGATGAAGGTATCCAAGGAGGAAACAGGCTGGGTAAAGGCCCAGAGTTGTTAGAGACTGTGGCGCTTTAGGGCATTTCCATAGTATCTATAATGTAGAGTAGCAGGAAGGGCTGACCCTAGATAAGGAAGCTGGACCAGTTTTTGAAGGGGATGCTGTTTCTGTATTAAGTTATCTCTTTTTTACTCAGTCTGGTCATATCTTCTGGGTTGATGAGCAGATTGAGGTGTTAGTGCTTTCACTCAGATGAATTTATCACATACCAAGTACTATGTATTATGGGTTATATATTATAGTGTAGAAGTCTAGTCAAGGATTATGTTATGCAAGGAGGGAGGAAGAGAGAGAAAAAGAGAAAGAGGCTAGAGGTAACTACTGAATTCAGAGGAGACTCCGCAAAGAATAGTGAAGCACGTCAAGCTCACAGCCTCTTGGTTCCGATCCATGAGGTAGGAGGTATACTGTCACTAGTGACACCTCTGTCACTTCTAGGGACAGAAGACACTGGTGTAGTCATACGGTTGACCCTTAAACAACACAGGTGTTGAACCGTGTGGGTCCACTTACGTATGGATTTTTTTTGGACAAATACATGCTATAGAACTGCATGATCTGAAGTTGGTTGACTGTGCCAATGGTGGAACCGTGGATCCGCAGATCTGACTGTGAAGTTATATGTAGATTCTCAGTTGCGTGGAGGTTGGTACTCCTAACCCCTAGCTTGTTCAAGGGTTAGATCTGTGCAGAAAACTAAAGACCTTGGCTGGATTCATCTCTTCTAGTAGAAAGTTACAATTTGAGGAGAAAAGGAAGGATACTGGTCTTAGTTCATTTGAGCTGTTATGACAAAATACCTGCTAGTTTTTATTTTATTTCTCACAGCTCTGGAGGATATCAGGGTGCCAGCATTGTCAGGTTCTGATGAAGACCCTCTTCCAGGATGCAGACTGCCAACTTCTTGCTGTATTCTTCCATGTTGAAGATCAGAGAGATGAAACCATTTTTCCTGTGGCTCTTTTAAGGACATTAATCCTATTCATGAGAACTCTATTCTCAGGACTTCATTTAACGCTTATTAACTCCCATGGCCCCACCTCCCAATATCACCACATTGGGAAGTAGGGTTTCACCAGATGTATTTTGGAGGAACACAAACACTGTGTCCATGACTCCTGGTGACATAGATCATATTGAAGAGTAGGATTTGTTTTTCTAGATTGTGATTTTATATAATAATGATGGTCTCTTTGGGGGAAAACAGTCATAAAGACTCAGAAGAATGTATTAATATTTATTAGCATGTTTATTGGCTTAAAAAAGAAGGGAGACAAAGACTGAGGAACTTGATATTCAAGGTGGACAAGAGATGAAGTAGAGAGACAATATGATAATGCATATTTTACATTAATTTTTATTGGAATATAGTTATTTACAATGGTGTGTTAGTTTCAACTGTACAGCAAAGTGAATTCATTATGCATGTACATGCATGTACTCTTTGATAGATTCTGTTTCTCTGTAGGTCATTACAGAGTACTGAGTAGAGTACCCTGTGCCATACAGTAGGTGACAATATCTTATATTTAGTAAGTGATTTCATATGATGTTATAAAATTTTTATAATAGTACTCTGAAGTTTCAAAGATAATGAAAATCTCTATTTCTCAGATGAAAATATGAGTTTCAAACTATTTCTCAGATGAAACATGAGTTTCAGAGAGGTTAGCTGGCTTGTTTTAGGTCACATAGTCATTAACGGATATGTTCTATATTCCCATTATCGTAGAATATACTGCTGCTGCTAAGTCGCTTTAGTCGTGTCCGACTCTGCGTGGCCCCATAGATGGCAGCCCACCAGACTCCTCTGTCCCTGGGATCCTCCAGGCAAGAACACTGGAGTGGGTTGCTATTTCCTTCTCCAATGCATGCATGCATGCTAAGCTGTTTCAGTTGTGTCCGACTCTGTGCGACGCTATGGACAGCAGCACTCCAGGTTCCTCTACCCACAGGATTCTCCAAGCAAGAACACTGGAGTGGGTCACCATTTCCTTCTCCCCTACAATATAGTAGTATTTTTGATAATAATTTTTTCCACATTTGAGCCTTACTTGTGATTTTGGAAGCATTCTTTTAGGTCATAAAGAATTTAACATTTTTCATAGATCTCTTTATGGTTTTTTAAAAAATATATTTAATATTAGAATATCTTCCCCATTTTCTGTTGAACTCTTGACTTGTTGAGGATTTCATCTCTGGGAAGGTAAAGAAAGCAATGAAGGAAGATTTCTAATTCTAGACTCATTTCTGGCTGAGAGGACTGAAGGAGAAGTGAAGGACATCTTAGAAATAGCTTAGCAATAGTATTCATCATAGTGATGAAAGCAAATGTTGATCATAGTCAGGTATTTATCTAGACTCTAGGAGGGATATATTTCAAATAGTTGACATAAAAGATGATTAAGAGCAACAGGAGAGTTTAGAAAATAGAAAAGCCTGGCATTGAGGTCACATATTCCTTTGAAAAAGAGAGTAGTGGTGGTGTGACTTTATGGCTGTCTCTGAACTTGAATTTAATTTGTTACAAAAAGAGTATGTACAACTGACCCTTGAACAATACAGGTTTGAACTGTACAAGTCTACTTATATGTGACTCTTTTTCAATAAATAAGCAGTTGGCCCTTTGTGGAATGGATGCGAAAGAGTGGAATAAACTTTCAAGGATAATACTGACAAAGCTATGAAGTATCAGTGCAGCTCAGTGAAGGTGTACTACAGAAAATGCAGAGTTTCATTTATCCATATTTAAAGAAGAACTGGGAGGTGATGGGCTTACTGCTTGGGCAGATGGTATATAGTTAGCTGATGAAAGGAAGGACGGTGATTCTATGTCTATTTTGCTTCCGTTGTCTACCTGAAAGAAATGACCTTCATGTTAGAAAGGGAAGGAAGGTGTGGCCCAACTTGTATTTGAATAGTTGTAAACACCCAAGACAGTGCCTGCAACATAATAAGTACTTAACACATATGTTAAAATTTCCCTTTTTTAAAAAATAGAATTGCCAGAAACTAAAAAAGATACTGGATGTCTGAAATGGGGAAAATCACCTGTTTTCACTAAAGGGAATAAAATGAAATCTGAAAAGAACTTATCAGTGAATGTGACATCAATTCCTGGTCAATTGAGGACCAACATATTTAGAGATAGATTGTGAGTGGTTTGGAAAGGAAGATGAGATTATTGGAAATAATGAGTTCCAAATGATGAAGTCTGGCTAAACTTATCTTATTTCCCTTGTTTGTTTTAGTCACTGAGTTTTTTTATTATAGGGATGTACTTGATGGAGAATAACCATATTTTAGTAAAATATTGGAAAATTTGCCCATAAATTGTGCTTTCTTGTGCATTTTACACCTGCTGTCCTCTCTGTTTGGAAGCTTATCCTCTCATCATCTGCTGATAATTGCCTATTTTTACGAGGCAGGATAATATGTTTGAAATATCAAGCAACATTTAAAAAAGTCCTTTCCAACCTTGGCCCTCCTTGAGTCAATTAGTTTGTCTGAAAACATTCACTGGATAAGTGAAAACACATCAAAAAAAGTTATAGAAAAAATAGTCTGTTGTTGGCTTTAGATTTCAAAAATCTAAGTCTTCAGGGAAACAGAAAAAACTCTGGGCTAGAAAAAAGATATGGAAGAATACTTTGATGTATAAAAATAAAGCCTTTCCTGGTGGAGACTAGATAATGAAAAGTCGAGACCTGAGATGAGAGGGCCAGATCTAATGAGCACCTGGCACATGGCATTGCCGCTTGACCTCCTCATTGTCTTTTATCACCTCCCTTTCTGACAGCAACGTTATCCGCTGATAGCCTGGCATGAATGATGGCTGTCTGTTCCGTGTGTCTCACCCTCTGTGGACAACTTCCCTTTTAATGCCTATGACAGTTATAAGCCTAGAGCTGGAGGATGGAGAGTGTAGCCTAGAGGGGAGGTAATTATGTGGGATGGACCCGTCCTTGGGTAGACCTAGCAGAATCTGTCTTTTCCTTCCTTTGCTATCCTTGCTGTTAGACTACAGTAAAAGTCTTTACCTTTTCGTATTCTTGAGACATAACTCAAAAAAAAAAAAAATAAGAACTTGGGGGAAGGGATACTCTTACATTCTTTTTTTTTTGAGGTTTCCTTAACAACTCCACAGCATATTAAAAAGCAGAGACATCACTTTGCCAACAAAGATGCATGTAGTCAAAGCTACAGTTTTCCCAGTAGTCATGTATGAATGTGAGAGCTGGATGATAAAGAAGGCTGAGCATTGAAGAATTGATGCTTTCGAATTTTGGTGTTTGAGACTCTTGGATTGTAAAGAGATCAAATGAATCAATCCTAAAGGAAATCAGTCCTGAATATTCATTGGAAGGACTGATGCTGAAGCTGAAACTCCAATCCTTTGGCCACCTGATGCAAAGAACTGACTCACTGAAGAAGACCCTGATGCTGGGAAAGACTGAAGGCAGGAGGAGAAGGGGATGACAGAGGATGAGATGGTTGGATGGCATCACTGACTCGATGGACATGAGTTTGAGCAAGCTCTGGGAGTTGGTGATGGACAGGGAAGCCTGGTGTGCTACAGTCCATGGGTTCACAAAAAGGTGGACACAACTGAGCAACTGAACTGAACTGAAAGGAAGTCAACCCTGCATTTTTATTGGAAGGACTGATGCTGAAATCCTATTATTTTGGCCACTTGACAAAGAGCTGACTCATTGGAAAAGACCCTGATGCTCTGAAAGATTGAGGGCTAAAGGAAAAGAGGGTAGCAGATGATGAGATGATTAGGTAGCATCACTGACTCAATATACATGAATTTGGGCAAACTCTGTGAGATACTGGAGGACAGGGAAGCTTGGCTTGCTGCAGTCCATGTGGTCTCAAAGAGTCGGACACAACTTAGCAACTGAACAACCACTACAACCCCAGGTAGAGTCCAGTGATCTTTCTTGAGCTTCTCTTGGAATTCAATTCCACTTGTAGCATACGACCCATCATAGGGAACTGCTTCATTGATTGCATGATCATTTCCTCATTTGATTGTGAGCTTCTCGAGGGCACGGAATAGATTTTACTATATTTGTACTTACTGGTACACAGTAGAGACTAAGCAAGCATTTAATGGGTTGAAGATGATTAAATGTGTGGAATTACCTAGGTTCATAAGTACTAAAATATTTTCTACTTCAAAGAATGTTGGCTAATGTATTAGTGTGGGCTTTGAACTCACTCTCTGTGAAGTGTTTCTAGATTCAGAACTCTAGCTTCCTATTAATCACTAGAACTAGATTATAACTCACTGATTACATTTTGGAGTGATAGGAAGCTGGAAGGAAAAGTTATTAATAATGTACTGGATGAAAGTCAGAATCCAAAGAGAGAGGAATCATTAAAACAGTGAACCAAATATAATTTAATTGGGAGTAAGTATAAAATACTACAATTAGGTTTAACAAAAACCAAACGCTGAGTTACAAGCTAGGAGGATATATACCTTAAAATAAAGTATTTATTAAAGATCTTTTTCTCCACATCCTCTCCAGCATTTATTGCTTGTAGATTTTTGGATTGCAGCCATTCTGACTGGTGTAAAGTGGTACCTCATTGTGGTTTTGATTTGCATTTCTCTGATAATGAGTGATGTTGAGCATCTTTTCATGTGTTTGTTAGCCATTTTTATGTCTTCTTTGGAGAAATGTCTGTTAAGTTCTTTGGCCCACTTTTTGATTGGGTCGTTTATTTTTCTAGAATGGAGCTGCAGGAGTTGCTTGTATATTTTTGAGATTAATTGTTTGTGCGTTGCTTCATTGGCTATCATTTTCTCCCATTCTGAAGGCTGTCTTTTCACCTTGCTTATAGTTTACTTTGTTGTGCAGAAGCTTTTAATTTTAATTAGGTCCCATTTGTTTATTAGTGCTTTTATTTCCGATATTCTGGGAGGTGGGTCATAGAGGATCCTGCTTTGGTTTATGTCGGAGAGTGTTTTGCCTATGTTATCCTCTAGGAGTTTTATAGTTTCTGGTCTTATGCTTAGATCTTTGATCCATTTTGAGTTTATTTTTGTGTATGGTGTTAGAAAGTGTTCTAGCTTCATTCTTTAACAAGCAATAAATGCTGGAGAGGATGTGGAGAAAAGGGAACCCTCTTACACTGTTGGTGGGAATGCAAACTAGTACAGCCACTATGGAAAACAGTGTGGAGATTCCTTAAAAAATTGCAAATAGACCTGCCATATGACCCAGCAATCCCACTGCTGGGCATACACACCGAGGAAACCAGAATTGAAAGAGCCACGTGTACCCCAATGTTCATCGCCACATTGTTTACAATAGCCAGGACATGGAAGCAACCTAGATGCCCATCAACTGACGAATGGATAAGAAAGCTGTGGTACATATACACAATGGAATATTACTCAGCATTAAAAAAGAATTCATTTGAATCAGTTCTACTCAGGTGGACGGAACTGGAGCCTATTATCCAGAGTGAAGTAAGCCAGAAGGAGAAATAACAATACAGTATACTAACGCATATATATGGAATTTAGAAATATGGTAAGGAGAACCCTGCATGCGAGACAGCAAAAGAAACGCAGATGTATAGAACAGACTCGTGGACTCTGTGGAAGAGGGCAAGGGTGGGATGATATGGGAGAATGGCATTGAAACATGTTAATTATCATATGTGAAATCAATCGCCAGCCCAGGGTTGATGATCGGGGCTGGTGCACCGAGATGCCCCAGGGGGAGGGAATCGGAAGGGAGGAGGGAGGGGGGTTCTGGAGGGGGAGCATATGTATACCCATGGCAGATTGATGTCAATGTACGGCAAAACCAGCACAATAAAGTAAAGAAAATTAAAAAAAATATCTTGCCAGAGTGTTAGTTGATAAGTTTATATAGACTAAAGTATGATAAAGTTTTACTATGTGTGTGTGTGTGTGTGCGCTCAGTCACTTCAGTTGTGTCTGACTCTTTGTGACCCTATGGACTGTAGCCCTCCTGGCTTCTCTGTCCATGGGATTCTCCAGGCAAGAATATTGGAGTGGGTTGCCATTTCCTACTCCAGGGGATCTTCCCAAGGATTGAACCCCTGTCTCCTGCAGCTCCTGCAGGATTTTTTACTGCTGTGCCACAGGGGAAGCCCAGCTTTTAATGGAATATAATATATTATGTATTTAATGGAATTTGGAGTATTATTTCTAGAAATAAAAGGTAGAGATGTACTAAGGCTAGGGTCCTACTGTATGCCTCACTGATGAAATCATGCCTGAAATATTGGGTAAAGTTTCACATATAATATTTTAAAAGGATAATGCTGGAGAATTTAGGAGAAAATACTTGTGTAAACTACACTTTTGTGAGAATTGAGAAGGAATGGGGACTAGGCCAATCCTATTCAGTTGGGCATTTCCATTGATGAAGTGACATCTTTGGGACAGTCTTAACCTCACTTCACTGGAAGGGCTTAAACTGAGAAAACAATGGCCATCAGAATGTGGGATCCTTGAAATGTGTAGGTCATTGGGTTCAGATGAGCTTTAAGATGGTCTCAAATTCAAGGAAAAGGCTCTCTTTCCACATATGCTCCATGGCTTGGTTGGAGAGTGCTCTTTGGATGTGAATGGACCAGAAGGGCCTTTTGATAAAATGGCAGAAATGATGGTGAGAGCTGCTTAGCGTAGAACAGAGCTTCCTGGACCTCTTTCACCCCTCACTCTGTATGCAGGCCACATAGAAGGCAAAGATTGAGGCTGTCCGACAGTAACTCATGAGAGAGGGAAGGAAATAATTCCTCGGTGGATATGAACTGTGAGGAAGAATGATGATGCTACTCTGTGTTCCGTGACTCTGTACTGGGAAAAACAACGGGACCTGATCAATGGGAGTGTTTGGGGGGAGGGGAGGGATCCCGATGATGAAGAGGTAAGTGGGGGGTCTCATCTGAAAGAATGATGATGTCTAAGGCCCCATGGTCTATGGCTCTGAGCCCAGCAGGTGAGTCTAGGACAATTGATGGCTTCTGACACCCAGGCAGTTGCAGTAATTCTGAGCTATGTGCCACAGCCAAGCGGCTCTCAGGGCTGCAGATGGCTTCATTACTGGGGACCCATCCTTCACTGAGCAGCAGACCTTCTTCCATCGGTCAAAGCTGAATGAGAAAATCACCCAGGCTCTACAGGTTTTCGATATTACCCTCTCTCTATTGTCCTGACCAGCTTTGGTTTATGTATTCTGCTGCCTCACCCATGAACTCTGGGGCAGGAGGCCCCTGGCCTCACCACCCCTGGAATGATATGTGAAAACATGGAAAAGAGGATCTTCTCAAAGGCTTTGGAAAATTGGGTGTCTCTGCAGCAATCAGAGAGTGACAGAGTGTGCCCTGGCTTGCCTGGCCATGGGCAGAGGTTCACTGCTGCTCTCATTCATCAAAAGGATTCCATTCCCAGTTCTGAGCACGGAGTGGATAGAACTTCTTTGAAGTATCAGAATGGACAAATTTAGCAAAACTTCATTTCCTGCCAGGAGAAGGCAAAATGTTATCCTTGTGTTAGGGGCAATATGAAATGGTGCCCAGGTATGTAGCACTTACTCATATTCAGTGTTCTTATCTTCAAATTGCAGAGAGGTATTTTCTTTGAGCACTTCCTTGGTGGCTCAGTGGTAAGGAATCTGCCTGCAATGCAGGAGCCTCAGGAGTTGCAGGTTCAACCCCTGGTTCAGGAAGATCCCCTGGAGGAGGGCATGGAACCCACTCCAGTATTCTTGCCTGGAAAATCCCATGGACAGAGGAGTCTGGTGGGCTACAGTCCTTAGGGTTGTGCAAAGTCGGATATGACTGAAGTGACTTAGCACGCTCACACACATAGTGTCTGAGTATCTCCAAATCTCAAAGTTTGCTTAGTTTCCTTCTGAGCAAGTGCAAAGAGAAATGTAGCAAGGAAATGTAAACCATGTGCCCTTTTTTCTGATATCCTTTCCAAAGCTGCCAACTGCCTCCCAGGCTGTGTTGCAGGTGCCCCTTCTCATAGTATCCTTGCCAAGCACCCCATGGAGCTGGGAGTATGACCTGAAGCTCTGACCCTTCAAGATGAATCCATACTGAGTAATTCCTTCAACTCTGAACTTAGGTAAAATGTCACAACCTGAGGAACAGAACCAGCCTTCCTGGGCAACTGTCAAAGGGTCAGATAACAGAATTCAGACGTGTGGAAAAGCCAGCTCTCATGGAGTAAATTTTCACCGGTGGAAATGGAAACTGGGATGATAAATTACCCATCTTTCCCCCTCTTAGATGGACTGCTCCAAGGCATATTTTCTCCTTGTCAACCATCTGGATTAGTCCTACCTGCTGAGAGAATGTGCCTGGTGAGCATCTCTTCATGGCTGGCTGTGAAATGGAGGCTGGCGTGGTAGCACACCATCTCTCACTGCCCGTCTTTCTTCATCTTGCTTCCCCTTATTTTCCTTCCCTGTACCACTCTGGTCTTGCACCTTTTCAACAAAGTATCAGCTCTGTAGTCCTGGCCTCAGGTTCTGCTTTTCTAGATTGACCTGGGCTAAAGCAGAGGTAAACAAATCAGGAAACTCATTAATTCTATTATTCATGGTTTACTGAGTAGCTACTGAGTGTTGAGCATTTGCTCATTTCTGGGGACATAATGATGGGTACTATGTGGCCTCTACCTTTAACTAACTCATAGTGCAGTTTAGAGGAATACATATGAGATAAGAAAAAACTCCCAAATTAAGAAAAAAACATTGTTATGGTAAAGTATTTTTTGCTGTTGTACCAGAACTGGACTAAGGCAAAAGCTTAAAGCAGAAGTCTTCAGGTCCCCTCTTCTAAGGGAAGCCATGGGGAATTGCCTATCACTGGGTCTCCCTGAAGGTTTTTGAGAGTTGGATGACATGGTTCCTCTTTCACTGCTTTCCCCCAGCCCCACCTTGAATTTAAATGAGAAGGGGACTCAATTAAGGACTGGAACCATCAAATGACTGGCCTTATAGTGAGCGTTGGGTTCTTAGAATTGTTTTTCTCTGTTTTCTTGGACTGTAGTGGAGCCAAGTGAAGCAGCAAGAGAATAGCCCATAAGAATCAGAAATGCTTGAAAGAAGGACCACTGATTCCTTGGTGAACTACTTGCTGAGTGAAAGTTTCACGTGGCTCACCCTGGTGTTGCCTCCAAAACACGCAGGGCCAGTTCTTGGGTGGGGGCATGAGTGTGGATAAACATGAGGACTCATCTGATTTTGCTGTGGGGATCTGGAGGTGGGAGACCGCTGGTGTGGCACAGGTCCACAGGCTCAAAAGGCCTGTGATGAAATGTGTCTGAGAAGAGCATGAGATGACTCTACCATGTCCCTTTCATTTTTGCCCTCAATGGGTTCTCACCTAACAGTTCGATGAGCTCCACATAGGTGAGTTCAGATGCTAGAGAAGAACCAGCCGCTCAGGGCTTCCTAGGGGTCCACTAGGCCTGGCAAAGAGACAGCCAACCTGAAGAAGGCAGGGAGGCCTTATATAGCTGGCCAGGTTTATGCAAGAAATAGCTGCTCCACTGAATAGGTCAGAGAGCCAGAGAGAATAGGAGCCAAGAAAATCCTGTGCTGACGTGAAGGCCAACACATAAAAGGAGGCAATGAACGTCAGGCAACTTCAGGTGAACCAGGTGAGACCAGGGACTTAATCCTCAGTGATGACAGAGAGATGGACAGCAATTGAAGGAGACCCCGTACTCTACCCTTCCTCCCTGACCCAGCATCAGTGTCTACCTAGAGGAGGGAGGTGGGTGCAGCCATTCATTCTCATGATCTGTCTCCATTCTGGGAAGCCAGGGCCCCAGTGGCTTGTGTTGGGGAAGCGAAAAGGGAAGTTTTCAATGCTGAAGTTTTAAATTGGCTGAACTATATTTTAATAATTTGAAATAATCAGAAAGTTTAGAATCTGCAAAAATCATTGCTAAGGGGTGGGAAAAGACTTGGACATAACAGGGTGGAAAACCATAGACCGAAAGATGTAGTACTGTTTCCACAAGAGACTCTAAGGGCAGGGCGAGCAGTGGCATGTTCTTTCTGCCTGCATCTAATTGGCAGTAAAGAATCTGCCTGCAGTGCAGGAGACTCAAGTTCAATCCCTGGGTCAGGAAGAGCCTCTGGAGAAGGGAACAGCTACCCACTCCAGTATTCTTGCCTGGAGAATTCCATGGACACAGGAGCCTGGCAGGCTATGGTTCGTGGGATTGCAAAGAGTTGGACACGACTGAGTGACTAATCTTTTCACTTTAAATTGGCCGGAACCCATTTTACATGAGGCTTGGAAACCTTCTGTGTGTCCAGGAAGAATGACTTGAACACGTAGCACAGTCTCTGTCATGGGAAACCACTTTGAAATCCAGAGCACTGCACAGGTTAGATAGAAGATGAGATTGTAGTGGCTTTTCAGCAGTGATAGTATTAGGGATGAAAACCTGTGATGTGACTGCCACTATTCAGTGGCTCTTGTTTTCTCAATCAACAATGTTTGAGAGAGTGTGCTCTTATTTTGAAGAATGTAGTATTTAATCCTGGCAATTCTGTGGTGTGGCTGCCTTGACTCTCATGTTCTAGAAGAAACAGAAGAGCTAACAATTTAATATCTCAAGTAGTAGGTGGTAGATTTATTGTTAGTGTTTGGTTTGGTTCCACTTTAATATTCCTACTATTTCTGTCATACCCACATCATCTGTTCTTCTTGGCTTCTTAAAAATCCAGGGAAGGTCTTTCTTCTTCCCTTTGTTCAGGGTGAATTTCCTGAGTCTCATTTTGCTGATTCTCTGATGACTCCCTATT
Source organism: Antilocapra americana (assembly GCA_007570785.1). NCBI lineage: Eukaryota > Metazoa > Chordata > Mammalia > Artiodactyla > Antilocapridae > Antilocapra > Antilocapra americana. The sequence goes on along the minus strand of ML663010.1, from coordinate 16,494,019 downwards.
GACTTTCTACATGACTTATAATCACTGTGCCAAGGTTCATCCTGCCAAGCATCAGAGTTTATTGTTCCATCTGGCTATTTTTATTCATTTGCACAAGATCATGGTGTGTTTGGTTCTTTTTTTGGTATAAAGTTGTGCTTTAAATGGCTTGATGATCTGCTGAGCTGCATTTGGCGCATTGGGTAATTTCCTTAATTTGACTCTGAGGTTTGTGAAGATGGGGTATTCACCAACTCATGCAATTTTGATTTTTGACTCATAAAACTGGAGCAGATGGGCCTGGGGCTCAGTAATTCAGCTACTACTGATCAGTTTCATATTTGTGTTCATTTATTAATAAGACTATTGCTAGTGAGTCTTTCACTACAATTTTCATTTTGTCACTTCAAATAGTTTTTTAGTATTAATACACTGTCATTTTAATCTCAAATTATCCTTTTCAGGTTTCATGGACGCTTATAAAAGTATTTTAAAATAATCTATGTAGTTCTGTTAAAATAAGCATCACAATATCATAATCAGATGTTGGGGGTTTTGGAAGTTAAAATGATTTTTTTAATAAGTTAAACAATAGCAACACGTATTCTTATTTGCCAGTTGTGTGGAGCTGTCAGAAGTAGCTTAAATGGGGGAGAAAACATTTGGGTGTGATTCTAGTTACTGGATTGAAATGGAGAAATCAGTAAAAGCAATTTTGTCTTTCTCTTGGTTGTCCTTAAAGAATTTTTTACAAAAACATATATCCAACAAATATGCATCAATGAACTCCATCTTTATGCCAGTCTCTGTGAGCAAAAAATGATGAATTCCTAATGTTTTTATTTTTATTTTATTTTTTAAAAATTAACTTATTTTAATCGGAGGCTGATTACTTTACAATATTGTAGTGGTTTTTGCCATATATTGACATGAATCAGCCATGAGTGTGCATCTGTTAAAGTGCTCTCAGTCTTATCAGGATTGTTGTTGTTGTTTAGTTGCTAAGTCATGTACAACTCTTCTGCAGCCCCATGGACTGTAACCTGCCAGGCTCCTCTGTCCTTGGGACTTTTCAGACCAGAATACTGGAGTGGGTTGCCATTTCCTTCTCCAGGCGATCTTTCTGACCCAGGGATGGAACCCACACCTCCTCCAATGGCAGGAGGATTTTTACCACTGAGCCACTTGGGAAGCCTTATTGGGTTGAGGATATATATTATTAACACAAAATAATGGCAATAATATAGATAATAATGCAGATGAAGGCAATAGCATTGTATGTTCAATATACAGAAGAGGGAGGATTAGTAGGACCAGATATCAGGTTTCACAAATGTTTAATTGATGTTTAATCTCTTGAGACCTGGGTTTGATCCCTGGGTCGGAAGCTCACTTGGAGAAGGAAAAGGTAATCCACTTGGGTACTCTTGCCTGGAAAATGCTGTGGATGGAGAAGCCTGGTAGGCTACAGTCCGTGGGGTTGCAAAGAGTCGGACACAACTGAGTGGCTTCACTCAGTCTCTCAGAGAACTGTTTATATTACCATTCCCTCTGCTTAAATAAGGCATTAGGGTAATCAATCACTACTTTTCTTTCTTTGATCCCCAAGTCTTTTGCTGTGAGGCTAGAGGGCTGTGTCTTAGGGCTTAGGTCTAGAGAGATCATCCTTATGGAGCAAGCTGGACTTGGCTATACTTTCTCTATCATGCTCCTTATTTTTCTTTCCGATTAGATGCTAGCCATGTGTGTAGAATAACTTCTCCCCCATATAGAGAGGAGTTCTTTTACTGAGTGTTGCTGCATGTAGATATTTGAATGGCCAGGAAATGTGAAATAGAGTTCCCTTCAGGGCAATTTGCCACTTCACAGGTTGTTTGTCAGAATTTGCAAGTACATCAGTCCTTGCAAAGAGTAGCATGTTCTGAGTTTTAATTCCCTTTTTTTTGTAATTAGGATACATTTTTTATTAAGAGCTGCTAGAAACCAACATTTTTGCACCCATAAATTTAGCATCGTGTGACACAGTTAAGAGTTACAGTGGTAGGAAGAAAGGGGACTGTGCAAACAAAACAAAGACATAAAATGTAATGAGGGAAAAGCAGCCAGCTTGCTACAACTGGAAAGAAGAAGAAGACTTCAGGGAGGTCTGATTTATAGGGAATGATTGTTATTGGCTGAGTTGAAAAACTGGGACAGAGATAGAAACCCGCTGAAGTGTCTGTTTTTGCAAACTGATTTTAAGAATCCTTCTCTTCTATGCCATTATAATATAAGAATTCTTGGTGAATGTGTCTCGTTTCACTTTAAGGTTTTGCAAGGACTTGAAAAATACTGCTTAAATGGTATTGTGAGGCCTGAGAAGCACATTCAGACCACTGATTCCAAATGTAAAAGCAAAGACCAGGAACAGGTCAGGGATTTGTGAAAAGATGCCTAAGGAAAGAGAGCAAGAGAATAGAAATGGCAACCCACTCCAGTATCCTTGCCTGGAGATTTCCACGGACAGAGGAGCCTGGTGAGCTACAGTCCATGGGGTTGCAAAGAGTCAGACACTACTGAGCAACACTCACTCCAACTTTAGATTTCCCAAATTTGGAAACAATTGTTCCTCCATTAAAAATTTCAATTCTAATTAGGGAAGCAATCTTCATTATACCTTTATCCATTAATTCATTATTTCCTTGTTCATCACGTATTTATTGAGCACCAACTATTTGCTGGGTATAAGTTCATGTGCTAAGAATACAAGGATGAATAAGACATGCTCTCTTCTTTGAAGGAGTTCATATATTTAAAGAGATGAATTTAAAAGAATGTGGCATCAAATTTCACAAAATTTTGTGCTAGTTTCCATTATTTGTTTTCATAGTTTATTCAAGATTTCACATTGTATTTTGTTGCATTGAACAGCTTCAGTTGCATGCAATAAATTCTGATACATTCTCTTTTCATTTTTATTCTGTTACAAATATTTTCTAATTTTCCTTGTTATGGCTTCTTATATATACCCATCATTTAAAAGTGGAACATTGAATTTCCAAGTACATGTTTTTTAAAGTATCTTTGATATTCGTTTTGATATTAATTTCTCATTTAAGTGCTTTCTTTTCTGTAATATTCTGTGTGTTTTTTTTCAGTCTTTCAACTTTATTCAGGCTTTCAATGGCTAAGTCAAAGATCTTTCTTGGTAAATGTCACGTATACTTGAAAATATGTGGATTATTTTCAAATATCTTTTGATATTGATTTCTAACATAATTCCTCAGTGATAAGAGAACAGGCTGTGTATGATTTCAATACCTTTAGGCCATGAAATTTTTGCACCTTCTTTTATGTTGCTAGATACGTTCCAGTGTCTCCTGATGTATAGTCTATGAGAACTTGAATAGAATGTGTATCCTGCTGTTGTGTGAAACATGAATAAATCTTAATTATGTTGAATTGCTTTATAGTGCTTTTCAGGTTTACTATATCCTTCTACTTTTCTGTTTATTCATTCTATTTATTTTTGATCTTATGCTTATATCTTTGATCCATTTTGAGTTTATTTTTGTGTATGGTGTTAGAGAGTGTTCTAGTTTCATTCTTCTACAAGTGGCTGTCCAGTTTTCCCAGCACCACTTGTTAAAGAGATTGTCTTTTCTCCATTGTATATTCTTGCCTCTTTTGTCAAAGATAAGGTGTCCATAGATGCGTGGATTTATCTCTGGGCTTTCTATTCTGTTCCACTGATCTATATTTCTGTCTTTGTGCCAGTACCATACTGTCTTAATGACTGTGGATTTGTAGTATAGCCTAAAGTCAGGTAGGTTGATTCCGCCCGTTCCATTCTTCTTTCTCAAGACTGCTTTGGCTATACGAGGTTTTTTGTATTTCCATACAAATTGTGAAATTATTTGTTCTAATTCTCTGAAAAAGACCTCTGGTAGCTTGATAGGAATTGCATTGAATCTATAGATTGCTTTGGGTAGTATACTCATTTTCACTATATTGATTCTTCCAATCCACGAACACGGCACATTTCTCCATCTGTTTGTGTCCTCTTTGATTTCTTTCATCAGTGTTTTATAGTTTTCTATATACAAGTCTTTTGTTTCTTTAGGTAGAAATACTCCTAAGTATTTTATTCTTTTTGTTTCGATGGTGAATGGAATTTTTTTTTTTTTTTTTTTTTTTTTTTTTTTTTTTTTTTTTTTTTTTAATTTTGTATCCTGAAACTTTACTATATTCACTAATTAACTCTAGTAATTTTCTGGTAGAGTCTTTAGGGTTTTCTATGTAGAGGATCATGTCATCCGCAAGAGAGTTAGCTATTGAAACTCCAACTAAAAATTTTATTTTATCTACTTAAAAATATCCTGTAAATGTGTTATTGTAGTTTAATAATTTAAAAAATAAAAAAAGAAAGAAGAAATAAATGAACATTGTAAGCTAAGATATGCAGTTCCCCAACTAATAAAATGCTTAGACTCAGAAGCCCAGATGTTATCTTTCTGTTGTTGACAGTGCTTTCCCCCACTAAATTGTAGGCTGATTTACCTGGTTATTCATACATTTTTTTTCCTGAATTTAATTTGTGTGACACCAGTTTTATTAACATCTCCAAACATAATTTTTGTGACTCTTCAGATATGCAGATAACACCACCCTTGTGACAGAAAGTGAAGAGGAACTAAAAAGCCTCTTGATGAAAGTGAAAGAGGAGAGTGAAAAAGTTGGCTTAAAGCTCACCATTCAGAAAACTAAGATCATGGCATCTGGTCCCATCATTTCATGGGAAATAGATGGGGAAACAGTGGAAACAGTGTCAGACTTTATTTTTTTGGGCTCCAAAATCACTGCAGACAGTGATTGCAGCCATGAAATTAAAAGACACTTACTCCTTGGAAGGAAAGTTGTGACCAACCTAGATAGCATTTTGAAAAGCAGAGACATTACTTTGCCAACAAAGGTCTGTCTAGTCAAGGCTATGGTTTTTTCAGTTGTCATGTACTGATGTGAGAGTTAGATGGTGAAGAAAGCTAAGTGCCGAAGAATTGCTGCTTTTGAACTTTGGTGTTGGAGAAGACTCTTGAGAGTCCCTTGGACTGCAAGGAGATCTAACCAGTCCATCTTAAAGGAGATCAGTCCTGGGTGTTCATTGGAAGGACTGATGTTGAAGCTGAAACTCCAATACTTTGGCCACCTTATGCGAAGAGCTGACTTATTGGAAAAGACCTTGATGCTGAGAAAGATTGAGGGCAGGAGGAGAAGGGGACAACAGAGGATGAGATGGTTGGATGGCATCACCGACTCAATGGACACGGGTTTGGGTAGACTCAGAGAGTTGGTGATGGACAGGGAGGCCTGGTATGCTGCAATTCATGGGGTCACAAAGAGTCGGACACGACTGAGCGACTGAACTGAACTGAAACTGCTATTTCTTTTTAAAAAAAATTTTGTTGGAGTATAGTTCATTTACAAAGTTTTGTCAGTTTCAGGTAAATAGCAAAGGAATTCACTTATACATGCACATATATTCATAGTTTTTCAGATAGGCTATCACAGAATATTAAGTAGAGTTCCCTTTGCTATACAGTAGGTCCTTGTTGGTCATCCATGTTATGCATAGTAGTGTGTGCATATTAATCCCAAGCTCCTGAATTATGCTTTCCCCCCATGTTTCCCCTTTGGTAACCATGAATTTGTTTTCATATCTATACGTCTATTTCTGTTGTGTAAGTAAGTTCATTTGTATCATTTTCTTAAATTAGATTTCACATGGGAGTGATATGATATGATGTTTGTTTTACTTTATCTGACTTACTTCTGTAGTATGATAATCTCTAGGTCTACCCATGTCACTGCAAATAGCATTTTCATTCTTTTTTATGGCTGAGTAATATCCCATTGTGTACACACACACACACATACACCCATATCTTCTTTATCCATTCATCTGTTGAGCAACTTCTTGGGTTGCTTCTTTATCTTGGCTATCATAAATAGTGCTGCTGTGAACATTGGGGTGCAAGTATCTTCTGGAATTAGAGTTTTCTCTGGATATATGCCCAGAAGTGGAATCACTGGACCATATGGTTACTCTATTTTAGTTTCCCAAAGAATTTTTATACTGTTTTCAAAAGTGGCTGTACCAGTTTACATTCCCACCGACAGTGTAGGAGCATTTCGTTTTCTCTATAATTTCTCCAGCATTTATTATTTTTAGACTTTTTAATGATGGCCATTCTGACTGGCATGGGGTGGAACCTTATTGTAATTTTAATTTGCATTTCTCTTATAATTAGTGATGTTGAGCATCTTTTCATGTGCTTTTTGGCCTTCTTTGGAGAAATGTCTACTTAGGTCTTCCTCCTATTTTTTGATTGTGTTTGTTTTTCTGACATTGAATTGTCCTCTTAGTCTGTAGGTTGTCTTTTCACTTTGTTTATGATTTCCTTTGCTGTGTTAACCAGGTCCCATTTGTTTATTTTTGTTTCAATTGCTCTAGGAGTCCGAGCCAAAAAGTATTTCTGCCGTTCATGTCAAATAGTGGCTTGCTTAGGTTTTCGTCTAGGAGTTTTATAGTATCTTTTATAGTATCTATAGGTTTATAGTATCTTTTGTGCAGAAGTTTGTACATTTGATAAGGTCCCATTTGTTTATTTTTGCTTTTATTTCTATTGCCTTGGGGGATCAATCTAAGAAAATATTGCTATAATCGATGAGAATGTTTTGCTTATGTTCTCTTCTAGGAGTTTCATGGAATATCAGATCTTACATTTCAGTCTTTAAGCCATTTTGAGTTTATTTTTATGTATGGTGTGAGGGAATGTTCTCACTTCAGTGATCTGCATGAGGCTGTGCAGCTTTTCCAGCAATACTTAGTGAAGAGACTGTCATTTATCCATTGTACATTCTTGCCTCCTTTGTTGACCTTTGATTGATCTTAGGTGTGTGGGTTCATTTCTGAGCTTTTTGTTTTGTTCCATTGATCTGTGTGTTTGTTTGTGTGCCAGTACCACAGTGTTTTGATTATTGTAACTTTGTAGTATTGTCTGAAGTCTGGGAGAATTGTGCCTCCAACTTTATTATTTTTCCTTGGAACTGCTTCGGCAATTCTGGGTCTTTTGTTGTTCCATATAAATTTTAGGATTATTTGTTCTAGTTCTGTGAAAAATGTTGTGGACAATTTGATAGGGATTTCATTAAATCTGTAGCTGGCTTTGAGTGGTATGGCTATTTTATTTATGTTTGTATTTTAATTGACAGTTTTGGGCCTTTTATATTTACGTATTTTATTTAAATAATTTATTTAAATATTTTATGAGTATTGAAGTTAATTCATACTTGTCATTTTGTGTTTTCTATTTTTGCTTGCAGCATGTTTTTGAACAAACATTTACATGAAGGCAGCTTTTGCTTAAGAATTCTTATATAGATATTTTAAGAAAAAAGTTTTATTGCACTATAAATGGCATATAGAACATATTTAAATTTTATAAATTATGATATATGTGTACACCCATGGAACTATTACCACAATCAAGAAAATATTTGTCACACCAAAAAATTCCTTATGACACTTGTAAAGCCCTCTCTTCTACCCCTCTCTTTGGATACAGAGATTTTCCTGGAATGCACTTTTGAAGTCTTGCTAATGGTTCCCAAATGCTAATCTGTGAGCCATTACTGACAGAACTGTATCAGAATTCTCTTCGAGAACTCATTTAAAAGGCTAACAATTCGAGAATACTTCTCTAGAATTTCAGATAAATTTTGCCTGGGGCTAAGGCTTGTGTTTCAAAGGGGCTCTTCAGGATTTTCTTATATGAAGTTGGGTTGAGAAATATTGCTTTAAATGGTAGGCATCCCATTTAGGTTTGATGGAGTTTTGGGTTTCAACACAATAGCAACAGCTAGTTATAATATTGAACACATTATCATACCAGACGGTTTAAGTATCTTTGTGTGGAGCATATATGTCACTTTATCTGAGGGTTACTTTAAGTTTTTAGTTAAATACAATTGTCACCCTTTTATGGGGAAACTGAGTCTTGCTCAAAATCACATAACTAGGGACATAAGCCTATACACACAACCACACAATGTAAATGATGTACTAAGAGGCAAGTGCTGGTTCCAGCCCTATCTCTTGCAGGGTAACCCTGGATCAAACATTAAAATATGCAAGAGATTCTTTTTGTTTTTCATTTGTAAAATGAGAGGGTTAGATTAGGTAATTCTCTAGCTCTTTTTCGCTCAAAAATTATGCTTTTTTATGAAAGTGCAATTACCTTTAAAGATGCATAGCAATGAACTAATCTCTAACATGAAACATTTATATACAATATACAGCAATATTCATAGACACATAAAAATGCATAGAATTTGGCAGCTTTTCACACTAATCTTCCATTTTATCTACACATAATATGTACATCTTCTGCTTTAAATATTGAACTATGATTCTTTCTTTTGCTGCTGTATTGGTATCTAGCCATTGGATTTATCTGCAGTTCCACTGTTCCTGGTATAAAAGTACCTTTTGGGTTTTCTTTTGCCATTTTTAAGTGTCCTAATGAAGAGCCCTTTCCCAAATTACTGTCGTTTTAAAATATTTGAATCTCAAGAAAGGTCCTATCTAGTTTTGTTCTTTACTGCAATCACTCTATTCTGGGGGTTAGAATGTAATGGAATGATTATGTACTTTTGCACTATAATTCCTAGCATGACTATTATATTTTTAATTAGCAGAATCTTTTTTTTTTAATATCTGACCTGTTTCTGACAAGCTTTCTATCCATGGACAAAAGGACTTGACAAAATAAAAGTACTTATGAACACTTTCTAAATTAAACTCTGCAGTTTCTAATGAAATCTGGTTCTAAATTTTTAAAGGTGGCCATTGTTTTCCTGTGATTTAGATTTTAAAGCATTTATTCAGGAAAACACAGTAGTTTATAGACTTTACTCACATAATTTCATGTTAAGTCTTGTAATATTAAATATAGAGCATATTATACAGTAGTATAGGTGAACATTCTGGAATCATATGTGCAGTTATAGTTTATTATGTATATATGCATTAAAATTATATATAATTTACCATTAATATTTACTACTAATGATTTTTATTTTCTGATGAAGTCATGGCACAAATTGTTCTGGAAATTTTTCACAACAAAAGAAATATTTATTGCTGCTTTCTTTTCTCTGTTCCAGGAGACATGCTTTCTCTCCATTTCCAGGCTCTGTGAAATATGTTGCAAGGCGTATCTGTCTGAAACAGGACATTCTGAGCATTGCTTGCCATTCAGTTCTAATGAAAAGAAGGTACGAAGACTGAAGAGAGTCAAGGTAATATTTGAAATTTTATGATGGCCTTTACGTTTCTTAAAAACAAGCAAACCTCAGTGTATGTACATTAAATCTTACCTGGTCAAATAAGAAAAGTCTAATTGCTTTGGTGATAGAAGTCTTTACCAATCATTCCTCTAAAACACTGCTCTACATCGTTTTGGACTTTGGAGCTATATTTGAAATTATCATTAATTCAAAGGAGCATTGGGACCTCTCAAGTTTACATAGACATATTACCAGAGAAGTTTTGTGAAAATAAATTTCTCCTCCAACCCAGGAGGATGAACCTTTCCATCTGTCCCATTTGCAAACATTATCTAATATAATGTGATTTCCAGATCAATTTTATAAAGGACTGGAAGAGACAAAAATGAGATTGGAAAGAACGTCTAATTTATGGCTCAGTGTTAGAGACTAGATAATCCTTTGGAAAATCCATTATAGTTTTGGGTTAAAAAATTGTGATCATTGGAAATGTAGTAATATAGTAGAATATAAATTTGTAAAACCTTTAAAGAGCACAGAGGCAGTGCTTTGCTTTTTAGAAATCACCTAGTATTTCGTAGGGAAGACCTTATGGAAACAATGGTACTTGGAGTAGACCTCAAATAGTATTGATGGTGACTGTTGATGATTACCTAGCACCAGTTTTCTGCTTAACTGTTCATATTCCTTATCTAAATTTGTTCTTCAAATCCTGTGAAGTAGTTTCTCTTATCACCTCAGTTTAATAAGTGAAGAAAGCAGACATTATAAAGATATATACCTAATTGATTATGGAACTAGGATTTACACTGAGGTATGTATGGCTTTACCTCTGTGTTTAAATTCACTATGTTATCTGAGGTTGTGAGAAAAGAATATTAGAGATGGTGGGAGCAACATGAGCAAAGACACAGAGACTGGGAAGCACAGGAAACAGTCAACAGAGAACAGTTGATTTTGTTGGAACTGTTGGTGTGTGTGTGGAATGAGAAACTTGGGAACACCATTTGGGGCCAGATGGTGAAAAGCCCAAAGCTCAAGGATGTTGATTTTTGTGTTGGGTGATAGGAAGACTTATTGGTGATCAAGGCTGAAGAAGAACTGGGAAAAGTATATAGATTCTGGAGAGAGAAAGATTAGTCACAAGGTTAGGACTTTAATCCCAGAAAGCTCCAGTGAGGATCTGAGCTGTAGAGGTAAGTGGAAAAGGCCAGAATGCGGGAAGAACTGCCTAGGGGCAACGATGAGGCCATGTGAACCAGAAAGTGGACGTGTCTTCCTCAAAAAGAGAAGCCTGTTGAGTATAGAATATCATGATTTTGGACTCACTGGGATGCTCACGTGAACATTGCCAGGAGGCACTGGCAGCTTTTGCTTGTAGACCTATGTGTTAAGAAGCAGAAGGATGCTGTATCAAGTTTGGTGAGTAAATTAAGATGAGACAGAAATAAATTTTTTTCTAGGAAAGGCGTTGTTCTAGGTATTTTACTATAATAATCTTAATAGATTAGTGATATTAAGTCCATTTTAATGGTAAAACAGTGGCTTAAATGAAGTTATGATTTGCTTGAAGTCGAAGTAGTAGAGCCAAGATTCAAACTTAAGTCTGCTTCACTGAGGAGCTTAAAATCATTATTTATTTAGTTAGTTAATTTGTATGCATGTTAGTCAGTCAGTCGTGTCTGACTCTTTGTGACTCCATAGACTGGAGCCCACCAGGCTCCTCTGTCCGTGGGATTCTCCACCAAGAATACTGGAGTGGGTTGCCATGCCCTCCTCCAGGGGATCTTCAGGACCCAGGGGTTGAACCTGGGTCTCCTGCATTGCATGCAGATTCTTTACTCTCTGAGCCACCAGGGGAGCCCAATTTTTTTTGTACAAAACATTGTTCAATTGCCAGGAAAAATTATTATGTGAGAAAGCAGCAGTCCAATGTGATGATATTTATATATTTTTAAAAAGAAAAGCCATAAAATAAGGCTGCGTATTTTCTATGATTGTGTGTAAAAAGTCCGAAAAATGTGTGGTCAGTTTGTAGCAGTGGTTACATCTGAGGTCTGAGGAGGAAACTAAGAGAGGCAGAGAGTTTAAAGAAAAAGTATGTCTAATGTTTTAATTATTTATATGGAGAATATATTCATGTATCATTTGTATAATTAAAATTTAATATTAAAATGAATATTTCTGCTCACAACAATGGCTTCCCATTCGGACATGATTGTGTTATAATGGGGTCTGAATTAAGTAAATGAGATAATAGGATGAGTTTATAGAAATTATTTAGAAAAACATTTGGGTGAAGTGAGAGACAGTTCTTTCCGATGGCTGGTTGCTGCCCTCTTCTGAAGAAGTCAGGCAGGTTTCCATTGGTAACTTTGTTAGCCAGTTGGACAGTCCTCATTTTTCTGAGGAATGTGTCAAGTTATTGGTAGTAGCCTGAGGACGCAGTTCCCAAGCAGAAGTTTGAATATAATCTGTTCCTCCTTACCGTTCAGGGCAACTGAATTCTTTTGTAAGTGGCGTCAGGCATGAATTTGCGGCTCTCTTCTGTTGAGTTTCCTCCCTGGGGAACCTTTAACCACCTTCAGCCGTATTCAGCTCCACTGTGATCAAAGCTCCACCAGGGAAGCCAGGTATTCTTGGGCTTCCCCGGTAGCTCAGACAGTAAAGAATCTGCCTGCAATGTGGGAGACCTGGGTTCGATTGCTGAGTTGGGAAGACTGCCTGGAGGAGGGCATGGCAACCCACTCCAGTATTCTTGCCTGGAGAATCCCCATGGACCAAGGAGCCTAGCGGGCTGCATCCGTGGAGTTGCAAAGAATCAGACATGACTGAGCGACTAAGCACGGCATAGGTCCTTTGGGTTTTCAAACATGCTGTTTTCTTTACAGTGTTTCCTTTAAGCTACTTAATGTTTCTCATCCTTCAAATCTCTGCTTCAATTCCACATCCACCAAAAAGTCATCTGTATCCGACCTTCCAAACCTGATTGGGTGTTCCTTCATGTATCCCCATTACCCTCTACTTCCCACACCATTTCACCCCACCCCGTCACTCATCTAAGGTAATTCTCCATCTTGGCTGGACATCAAAATCATAACACAGCTTTAAAAATATAAATGTCTGGGTTCCAATATAGGTCTATTGCATCTCAATCTTTAGTATTGTATCTAGATATTTACTTTTGTGTATAGTGTTCATTATATAATTGCAACTAATATTTCTTGATATTGATAAGTTCATTAAGGAGAGAGGCTCTGGTTATTGGTAGCTGTTTGTTTTACTGATATTGAAGACCTTCATCAGTACCTCTGGCCTTACTGGAGTCACCAGGATAATGTCATAAAGACAGAGATCAATTTGTCTTGCTTAATTTTAAAGAAAAAATTTTTGACATACAGAAAAAATGTTGGACATCATAAATCATGTTTTCTTGGTTCCAGAAGTAGACAATGGGACATCTCAAATGAAGACTAAATATATAAATAAATATTCAATAGCTTATGCAAAGCAGTCTTTCGTTTCATTATCTTTCAATATCTAGTAGTAGCATGGGATGGAGCATTACCTGGGCAGGATGTGAAATAGTTTTGTTTTCTGGAGTCTTCTTGATCTCATTGACTCTAAATGTGCAGCATCTGCCAATTATATTTGACTAGGTATTCTTAGACTCAGGGACTCATGATACCTTGGTGCCCAGGATACTGCTCAAGATTTTATGTGTTCTTCTAGCCCGCAACAAGGAGAAGCATAGTGTTTAAGAGCCCTGATTCTGGAGCCTGATTCTGGGTTTGGAGGCTGGCTTTACCATTTTAACAAGTTGTATGCTTCTCTGTGTATGTGCTCCCATCTTTAAAATGTGGATAAACATAATATGGAATCTACTTTGTAAAGTGTTAGTAGAATTAATTGAGTTAATATACAAGAAGAATTTTAGAAGGTCATCTAGGTAGGTAGGTAGGTTTAGTCACGCAGTCGTGTCCAACACTTGTGACCCAGTAGACTGTAGCCCACCAAGGTCCTCTGTCCATGGGATTCTCCAGGCAAGAATACTGGAGTTGGTTGCCATTTCCTTCTCCAGGGGATCTTCCTGACTCAGGGATCAAACCTGTATCTCCTGCATTGCAGGCAGACTCTTTACCAATTGAGCCACCAGGGAAGCTCAGAAGATTATCTATTACATTATAAACACTTAAAAATATTGGCTACTTTGCTCTTAAAGATTATGCATTCACTCTGGTTACACAAATGTTACAGAAAAGTATGTGGAAGATAAAGAATAAACTAACCACAGATAATATGAAATCACTGATGATAAAATGGAGTATAAGATGTCATTGCATGATGACTGAAGATTTTTAAAAATGTAATTTGCTAAAGAGGATATCAACAAGAACAGATTTACCATTTTTACTAGCCTGCAGAATAGATGCTTTTGAACTGTGGTGTTGGAGAAGACTCTTGAGAGTCCCTTGGACTGCAAGGAGATCCAACCAGTCCATCCTAAAGGAAATCAGTCCTGGATGTTCATTGGAAGGACTGATACTGAAGCTGAAACTCCAATACTTAGGCCACCAGATGCGAAGAGCTAACTTATTTGAAAAGACCGTGATGTTGGGAAAGATTGAAGGCAGGAGGAGAAGGGGACAACAGAGGATGAGATGGTTGGATGGCATCACCAACTCAATGGACATGAGTTTGAGTAAGTTCCGGCAGTTGGTGATGGACAGGGAGGCCTGGTGTGCTGTGGTTCATAGGGTCGCAAAGAGTTGGACATAACTGAGCAATTGAACTGAACTGACCTAAAAGGTCCTGGAAAGGTCTTAATATTCTTTTTCTTAAAGCATTTACCTTAAATTATGTAAACGTCAGGATTTGTAAAATCTGGATCTTCCAAATAAAAATGAAAAGCACTGTCCAGGAAGACAAAATAGAAGAATTTAGGCCAGACTAGTGAGGTAGATATATAAAGTATTCATTGACTGCTGACTTTTGCCATGTGAGCTGGGTCTCAGAATAATGTACCACAATTCCATTTTCATATGCCTTTCTTTGAAGCTCTCCTAACAACTTCCTAAAGGAATCAGTTTGCCCCATGTATGGACAAGTTAATTTTTATCTTCCCCCTTAATTGCCTTAGTCTTAAAATTTAGGGAAGAATTAATTAACTATCCTGATGAGGGAAGAAAAGTTAATAGCAATTTTAATGATGGCAACCTTAGCAGGATTTGTAATAACCCTGAAAGGAGAGTGAAGTCACTTCTTTCTCCACTTGACTCACTCACCTTCTGCGAATGGCTCTAAGTGCTGATTACAAAAGTGATTAATTACCTCCTGGAAGACTTGTCTCTAGCCCATCTTCTTATCCCCAAACCAACTACAGCCTGAAGAATGTAGTGAGAATTTTAAATGTAAAAAAGCTAAAATGGCCTTTTCTACAATATCAAGTGCTTTTAAGAAAGAATTTGATGATGAACATCTGGATAGAGCTTTTACACCAGCACAAGGAAAGGCAAATAAGTTATATCAATATTAGGCTGGCCTTAAAAATTTCATCTAAAATGACAGAGAATGTGGTAGGCATGCCATGAATGAGATACTTGTACTACTACAAGGCAGTGGATTTTTGCCTGGAGCCACTCTCCAGTGCAGGAAGAAAGAGCCAGATAGAACCTAGCGGTATCATTAAGCTGAGTACTCAGAGTTCAGGGTTTGAGGCTCATGAGGAAATGGAAATTTGTGGTATAAAAGGGGAACTGTGGAGAAGAGAGCCATATGGGGAAGAAAGGTCATAAATCTCTACAGGGACACACTCGACTGCTTGGCCAAATACTAATCTGTGCCCAGGTAGAGTGAGATTCCTTATGTCCCAGCAAAGAACAACTACTGGAGAAAAAACAGCTCCTGGAGATGAACTGACTCGAGGTGATCCAGTGCTGAGAGGAATTCAGGTTCCATCCAATGCAGCCAGACCTTGCTGAACCCTCTCAGCATTCAGGAGAGAACCTAGAAAAGCCACGCTCTGGAAGGAGGACTAGCTTAGACCTAGAATAAATGTTACTCTAGAACCACTTTGATGTATCACAAAAGTAAGACTTAAAAGGATTGAGGAGGCTACAAGTTAATGCACCACCTTATGGAATAAAACCCAACATTCTATTTGGGAAGATGGCAAGTCCAGATGTGCAAAAAAATATAGCATCCATTATTCCATAATACAACCAAAATATATGAGAGATGTGAAGAAGCAGAAACATATGTTCCATAATCAGAGAAATAGTCATCTATTAGAAATCTGTCTCCCAGTTATAAATATGAAAGAATGATCAGGTAAGGACTTTAAAACAGTTAATATAAATATGTTCAAGGATATGAAAGAAAAAATATATATACTTATAATTAGAAAAAATGATTGCAATAGAGAAATAGAAGATATGAAAAGGATCATAATGGGACATATAGATGAAAAGCTTAATATCTGAAATAAAAAAATTTTGATAATGTTAACAGAAGAACAATTAACAACAGATAATGTTCACATATAGATGAAAAGCTAAAAATTTTTTGATAATGTTAACAACAGATAAGGTTTGCTCCAGAACAAGATATTAGTAAACTAGTATAAAGGGGAAAAATAGACTATGCAAACTGAAACCATAAGAAGAATAGCTGAAGATAAATGAACAGAGCTTTAGTGGCTTGTCAGACTATACCTGACATATAAATGGTCCTATGTATGTGTAGTAATTTGGAGTCCAAATAGGCAGGAAGGAGAGATTTGGGGCAGGAAAAAAAAAAAAAACTTTGAAAATATCAGGGTTGAAAAAATTCCAAATTTGGTTAAAAAAATAGAGAGTACTTATTTATGAATAGCACATAGAAGAGGGATGAACTCAAAATCATATCCAAGCACACTATAATCAAACGACTAAAAATAAATTGATAAAGAAAATATTAAAAACAGCCAGACAAAAATGGCATGTTACCTACAGGGAAATGGCAAGAATGATTTGATCTACTTATCAGAAAAAATGCAAGCTAGAAGACAATAAAATGACAGCCTTACGTTCTGAAAGAAAAAAGTTACAACCAGGAATCCTATATAGAGTGAAAATATTCTTCAAATATGAAGGCTAATGAAAGCTAATAAAAGCCATTTTCAGGAAAACAGAAGTTAAAAGAATTTCCCCAGCAGATCTGCACTACATGGAGTGTTGAAGGACGTTCTTCAGGTTGAAAGTAAATGATACCAAATGGAAAGTGAGATCTATAAAAAGGAAAGAAGAGCAATGGAAATGGTACATAGGTGGATAAGTTCATTTTTCCTCTTATTTAAAATTTATTTAAATTATGTCTATCAAAGAAAAATTATAAAATTGTACTTAAATGTTCTGTGTGCAGAAGTAAAAATTATAGGACTAACAGAAGAACGGGAGGATTGAAAATAGAAGTATACCTTAGAAAGTTATTATAACTGAAGTTGTATAATGTTAACTCAAGTGGTATGTTGTTATTTGAAGGTGGAATGTATACATTAGAGACATTTAAAATCCTACAGAAACCACTAACAAATGGTAAGTTAAGGCTAATAAAACATTCCAAGGCAAGATAGACTGCTAAATATTACTTAATTAATAAAAGGAAAACCAGAAGAAACTCATAAGGAGCAAGAAAAAAATTAGGACCAAAAAATCCCCAGGTTAATAGCCTAAAACTCAATCATATAAACAACCATTTTTAATATCAATAAATTTATCACTTTATGAAATAGAATCTAAAACTGGATATCATTTTTTTGTTGAAATATAGTTGATTTACAGTGTTGTGTTAATTTCTGCTGTACAGCAAAGTGATTCAGTTATACATATATTCTTTTTAAAAAATATGACTTTCCATTTTGGCTCATCATAGTATATTGAATATAGTTCTGCGCTAGACAGTAGCACCGTATAAAACTGGATAAAAAAACAAAACTCAACTATATGCTATACATAAGAGATGTACCTTAAAGATATAAGTAGATCAAAATTAAAAGGATGAGAAAAAGTTATCCTATGCAAGTATGAAAAATAGGAAAACTGGAATGGCTGTATTAATATTATATAATATATTCCTAAGGGTAAGAATTATTATAAGAGATAAAGGGAGCTATTTTATAATGATAGAATGGTTCATATATTAATTTATAGCAGTCCAAAATGCATATAGGCCTAATAAAAGTATTTCAAAATGCATGAAGCAAAACTGATAGAAAAAAGAGGGTGAAATAGGCAATTCTACAATTATAGTTGTGTATTTCAATATTTACCTCTCAGTAAGTATTCAGGTAAGAATATAGAAATGTGAATAGATCTGTAAATCCATTTAACCTGAAAACTGCAGGATATACATTTTTTTCCAAGCTCATGTGAAATAGTCAAAAGAAGTATTTGCTGAGTCATAACACAAAAATAAATTTAAAATGCTTAAAATAATTAATAAGACAAAGTACCTGGAAAATCTCCAAATATCTGTAAATAAAAACACACCGAACCAGTTACACATACACCTGTATCCTCTCTTCTTTAGATTCTATTCCCATACAGAGTATTGGGTAGAGTTTCCTGTGCTATACAGTAGGTTCTTATCAGCTATTTATTTTATATATAGTAGTGTGTATATGTCGATTCTAATCTCCCAGTTTATCTCTTGGTGACCATAAATTTGTTTTGTACATCTGTTACTCTATTTCTGTTTTGTAAATAGGTTCATTTGTACCACATTTAAAATTCCACGTATAAGAGATATCATATAAGATATTATCTTTCTCTGACTGTTGAAATTTCCCTTACATGAATTATCTATTGATTTTTTTTTAAACCTAGCTTTCCTGCCTTTTAATTACTGGTTTGCAGTAGTTCCTTGTTTATTCCAGTTATTTTTTTTTTTCAGTTTTCTTGTCATTACTAGTAGAATTAAAATCTATAATCTTGATTTTTCATTTTGGAAAATCCTACATGTGACTTTATTGGTACTCAAATCTAATAATTTTGGTGGATCTTGCCTAAGAGGTCCTCCTTAACCCTAAAGTCACAATGGTATTTTTTAATTTTTTTCTTTTGGCTTTGTAGGATTTCTTTACATTTAGAATATTGTTCCATTTGGAGTCTACCCTCTTATAAAGGAGAAAATAGGCAGTGAGTTAAGGTTTTTTTTTTTAATTTATGTAGTGAGATTATATTTTTAATTCTGTCTTCCAAAACATTCACTGTCTCTCCATAGATACACAGTGACACCTTTGACAAATATAAAGTCTCCTCACATGTGTGTTGTTCCAATGTTGGATTTGCCCGTCCCTACACAAAAACTTTATTTTCAAAATACTGATAGAAATAGTCTTTTAAATACAATAATTTTTACTTGAAGAAATGGAAGTCTAATAGTTTTGTGGATAAATAATGCAAAATAGTCTAATAAACTTCCAATTCCCAGTACCCAGAGGCAAACATTTTTCTTTTAGTTTTTGCTTTTGCTACATATCTCCTTTTTCTTTAATGTATTGGCTACTGGTTTTCTCCTATGCAAGGTACGTTTCCTATCATCCCTTCAATTCCTTCCATTAAACCAGGGATTGATACACTTTTTTCATAAAGGAGCAAGTAGGAAACATTTTAGGCCTTGTGGGCTGTATAGCTTCTGTCATAGCTGCTCACCTTGGCCACTGTAGTACAGAAGCAGTTATAGATGAATGTGGGTAGGTAGCTCTATTTACAATAAAACTTTATTTATAAAATAGGTTGTGGATTGGATTTGTCAACTCCTGCAGTAAACCATACTGCCTCTCTTTATATAAATAAAGTTTTCAAGAGGAAGAAATGGTTGTATTTAAATACAACCATTGCTTTTAAAAAATACTCTCTATGTAGATTATGCTGTATGTGCAAATAAATTCATAATCAATAGCTAATGATTAACTATAAGTAGATCAAAGGTTCTCCAGTGACTTATTTCTTTGTGCTTTGGATTTTAACTGGACTCCAGATACTAGAAAGTACTCTTACTAGATACTAGAATAGGCCCTTGGTGGCTCAAATGGTAGACAATCTGCCTGCAGTGCGGAAGACCTGGGTTTGAGCCCTGAGTTGGGAAGATCCCCTGGAGGAGGGCATGACAACCCACTCCAGTATTCTTGCCTGGAAAACTCAATGGATAGGGGCGCCTGGCAGGCTACAGTCCATGGGGTTGCAAAGAGTCGGACGTAACTGAGCGTCTCAGCAAAGCACAGAACACAGAATAGCCTTAACCACCCCATCTGTGTTTGAATACCTTTAGTTTTATTTCCAGATTTGATCATAGATAGTTTCCTATGCCTTTCAACAATTATTTGCACACATCCCAAGTGGGATTATTTGCACTCCCTCCCTCTCCCTTCCTCCTTTCCTTCCTTCATTACTTTCTTTTTTTTCATACAACCTTTATCTCTGTCTCTTTTCTCTTGGAATTCTTATATTATACCAGCACAAATGACTTAAATTTAAAGGAATATGAATTATATTTTCTTCATGAAAACATTATTTAACATAAAAATGTGGCATCCCAAATACAATTTGATTTTGAAAAAAAAATTTAAGTTGCAAATGTAATTTGTGTCAGTTCACTAGAAAATCAAGCAAAATTTCTGTTAAACCTAATAATAGATATCATTGTCTTTACCACTCAAACCTAACTACAATTATATTTAATACAATTAAATATGTTTTCTAATAAAAGTCAGTAACAGAGTCCATTGTTGCATTACTCCAGGCAGAAGCATCACACAACTAGCTTTGTAGTTAAGTGAGTTGTACAGAAACCAAACTCATGACTACTTCATAGAAACATTCCATTACATTCCAATTATAGATTGGAGGCCTTCTCCCCATTTCCTTTTTGTCATGCTTTCATCTCTTCTGAAAACTCATGAATCAGTATAAAACTTGACCCTTCCTTGAATAGTACTGTCCATCTCACAGATGTGACTATGTGACTCTAGACTTCTCCTTGGTTATATTCACTAAGTAATTCTACCTGTTGGTTTCAGATCATATATTCAAGAAAGGATAAAATAAACGTTGATCAGAGGAAATTTTAGCTTCACTGTCAGGTTCTTCTTGATCACAGTGTCTTGTGTCTCTCTTCGCCTCTCTCTTCACCTTTAGTCTGTACTTCCTATCTGCCTGGGGTGTTACATTTCTGTAAATGAAAATATCTCAGATTCAATCTGCTATACGAATAGCTCCTTGGCATACATTCCTTTTTATTTCTTTGTACTATTTTTAAACCTTTGTATCTATACTTTTACCTTTACCCCTGTATCTTTACTTTGCTGACAACCAGAGTTTTGTGATTATCATTTATGATGGGAAAGAGGTTTAAAAAATATCTAAGCAGTGTAAATTCTTAGGCTACATTTATATGAACTATGTAGTATGTGTTTATATGTACATGAATAATTTTTTAATAGATAGGTAAGTTAATCCAAAGTCACTGAAACAGATGTAACTTTATATTGAGTTCAGTTCAGTTCAGTCACTCGGTCGTGTCTGACTCTCTGTGACCCCGTGAACTGCAGCACGCTAGGCCTCCCTGTCCGTCACCAACTGTCAGAGTTTCCCAAACTCATGTCCGTTGAGTTGGTGATGTCATCCAACCATCTCTTCCTCTGTTCTCTTCTCCTCCTGCCCGTAATCTTTCCCAGCATCAGGGTCTTTTCAAATAAGTCACCTCTTTGCATCAGGTGGCCAGAGTATTGGAGTTTCAGCTTTAACATCGGTCTTTTCAGTGAGCACCCAGGACTGATCTCCTTGCAGTCCAAGTCAAGCGTCTTCTCCAACACCACAGTTCAAAAGCATCAGTTCTTTGGTGCTCAGCTTTCTTTGTAGTCCAACTCTCACATCCATACCTGACTAGTGGAAAAACCAGAGCCTTGACTAGACGGACCTTTGTTGGCAAAATAATGTCTCTGCTTTTTAATATGCTGTCTAGGTTGGTCATAACTTTCCTTCCAAGGAGTAAGTGTCTTTTAATTTCATGGCTGCAGTCACCATCTGCAGTGATTTTGGAGCCCCCCAAAATAAAGTCAGCCACTGTTTCCCCATCTATTTGCCATAAAGTGATGAGACTGGATACCATGATCTTAGTTTTCTGAATGTTGAGCTTTAAGCCAACGTTTTCACTCTCCTCTTTCACTTTCATCAAGAGGCTCTTTAGTTCTTCTTCACTTTCTGCCATATATTGAATTAATGCTCCCAATTGGATAGGCTCCCAATAGGCTTCCCTGTATCCATACTTTCGCCTTGCATTTTTTAAAATTTTGTTCCCTTCCCACTCTGAGACTGGCCATGTAACTTTTTTTAGATGATGGGATGTTTGTAAATGTAACAGGAGCAGCGGCTTGAAAAGTGACTGTGCTTTTATGTTTCCTTTTTGCACAATTGAGATTTCTCAGTCTTAGACCTCTGCCATGTCGTGAGACTAAGCCCAGGTTGGCTTGCTAGAGGGAATTTATGGATAAAGCTAAGCCATCTGTGCTGAGGCAACCTAGGGTAGCCAGTACCTAAATTGACTAACAAGCTGACTGCAGATGCATGACTGAACTCACCAAGATGAGCCAAGCGTGGTCTAGAACAGTAGAACTATCTAAATGGCACGTATCCCTAAGAAGTAAATAATTATTTTAAATCATTAAGGTTTAAGGTGGTTTATTACTTAGCAACAGCTAACTGATGTGAATTATCCATCCACATTTCAATAAATTAAAAGAATGGTATAATTACATGTATGTTTACTATTTCTGATGTTATTCATTAGTTTGTGCTGTTCAGATTTCTATTTAGTATCATTTTCTTTCTGTCTAAAGGACTTCCTTTAACATTTCTTATGGTGATGATCTACTGATGGTGAATATTTCAGCTTTTTTATGTGCAATTTTTTTTTTCATTTTGCCTTAATTATTGGAAAATATCTGCATTTTTTTTTCATTCAGTTTTTTAAGGATGTTTCTTCTGGCTTGCATTGTTTCTTATAAGAAGTCTTCTGTCATTCTTATCTTTGTTCCTCTGTTCCTCTTTTTTTGTTTTTTGTTTTCCTAATTTCTTTTAAGATTTTCTCTTTAACTGGTTTTGAGCAGTTTGATTATGGTAGGCCTTGGTATAATTTTCATCATATTTCTTGTGCTTGAGGTTCATTGAACTTTTTGGTTATGTGAATTTATAATTTCATTAAATTGTAGCAATCTTTGGCTATTATTTCTTCAATTTTTTTTCTTTTCCTGTTTCTCTTTCCCTTGGATTCCAATTACATACATTTTAGTCTGATTTTATGTTTTCTCACAGTTCATCAATACACTGTTCATTAATTTTCAGTGTTTTTCCTTCTGTGTTTTATTTTGTGTTGTTGTGTCTTCAAGAGCACTAATCATTCTTCTTCACTTTCTTAATCTATTAATTCTATCAATTGAATTTGTTATTTGAGATATTGAATTTTTCAACTCTAAATGATGAATTTTTTATATGCTATATCTTATCATGCTTACTTTACTCAATCTGCTAGAACATTTGAGGTATATTTATAATAGTTGCTTTGTTGTCATTGTCTGCTAACTCAATCCTCTGTGTCATTTCTGGGTCTGTCTATATTGACTGATTTTTCTTTCATTATGATTTAATATTTTCCTACTTGGTTGCATATCTGGTGATTTTTTATGAATACCAGGCATTGTAAGTTTTGCTTTGTAAGGTGATGGAATTTAATGTTTCCTTAAGTATTTTGGGAACTCTTTTATGGAATGCAGAAATTAAGTCACTTGGAAACAGTTTGATCCCTTTGAACTGTTAGGCAGTTTCTCCATGGCTAATTGGGTTTCCCTGGTAGCTCAGTGGTAAAGAATCTGTCTGCCAGTGCAGGAGACATAGCTTTGATCTCTAGATCAGGAAGATCCCCTGGAGAAGGAAATGGCAACCCACACCAGTCTTGCCTAGTAAATCCCATGGAAAGAGGAGGCTGGTGGGCTACATTCCTTGGGACTGCAAAGAGCTGAACATGACTTAGTGACTAAACAACAAGAGCCATGGCTAATTTGGCCCTATCTTGAAGTAATGCTCTTCTGAGGATTCTACGCGATTCTCTGTGTCTTAGGAAGTGGGAATACAAACTATTCTTATCCCTGTGTGAGCTCCAAAAACTATGACATCTGATCCTTCTCATGATTCTTTCCCATGCCTTGTGTAGATTCTCATGCTTTTTCTAATCATTTCTCAGAAGAAAACTCATTAGGTACTCTTTGCAGATCTCTGGAGTTTTCTTTATGAAGCTTTATTATTTTTTTTTTCTGACTTTTGTTTTTTCAATTCTAGCTACAAAAAAAAAAAAAAAAAATCTAACTACCATATACGTCTTGAATTCTGACGAGGTTTGCTGGGCTTTGTTAATACCATTCAGTCAACTGGGGCAATTATTGATGCTTTACATGGAATGTTTGTCTGTTGAAACTATTGTGCTTAATGTGGCAGTATTTGGAGATGGAGTTTTTGGAAGATATTTAGATTTAGATGAGGTCAGGAGAGTAGAGCTCCCTTGATGGTACTAGTGACCTTATTGAGAAGAGGAAGAGACAGAGCTTTCTCACTCTCTGTCTGCCATGTGAGAACACAGCATAAAAGTGGCTGTCTGCAAGCCAGGAAAGAGGGCTCTTATCAGAATTCAATCATGCTGGCACCCTGATCTGAGACTTCCAGCCTCCAGAACTGTGAGAAATACATTTCTGTCCCTTAAGTCACTCAATCTGTGGTATTTTGTTATAGCAGCTCAAGCTGATTAATATAGTTGGTCTTGCCTTATTTTCCTTTTTTTCAGGACCAGTGGCCATCTTACCTATTGTCCAATGTGTAAAAAAATATTTTTTTCTGTATTTTTTTGTATTTTTAAAATTGTTTTAAGACAGGAAGATAAATATGTTCCAAGTTACTCCTTCATGGATGGATGCAGAAATCTCTTTCAATTGTATGTTGTTGAGCAAATGCAAATTCATTGTAATAAAAACTTGTGTTGAACTATGATCTACAGAAGCCTGATATTAATTATGAAGAAATCTAAGATATTATAAGTTTTCAGATCTGACATCTTTTTCTCAACTCTCATTGATTTGAATGGCATGAAGTTTTAAAAAAACTACTAATCAGTTAATTGAATTAAATATTCTTGAACAAAATTCATTCTTCCTCCTATTTGGTATGCAAATTGAAGATTTTTGAAAATTCCTGAAACACTGAGGGGTCTTGTTATGACCTATGCAAAAATTAGAGAACAGCAAAATATTGCTTAATTCCCATGGCATGAAAGATACCATGAAGTCAGTAAATCCCTTTAACATTTTGGTAAATAGATTCATTTGTTATTTTGTTGCTCACTGGATCCTAGAGATCAGAGTTTTACCAGAAAATAAGTCCTGGATAGGTGTAATTTTATCATAAATAATACATTCCCAGGCCAAACAATAATGACTATACCATTTTCTTCAATTTAAAATTATCCCTATCTAGTTTCTTTTCTCTGATAGTACAAAAGCATGTATTGTGTTTTATCAAGTTTTCTTTAACCAAAGGTGCAAGCATCAAAAAATAAGGCCATCAGTAAGATCCTTCCAGGACAGATTGGAGAAGACAGAAAAAAAATGAGAAGGTTTTTCCTGAAATTGCATTTTCATTTTTCACCTGGAGAGAAAACATCTTTTAGACATTGCTTTAGATCTCTGAGAATGATTGTGTATTAGGTCTTCAAATGTGTTTTTTTAAAACTCCCCTGAAGGGGTTTGGGTGAGAGTAAGCAATCTGATAAAATTCTTATGCATTCACATGCCAGATTTTACCTAAGTTTAGAAGCAGGCTGTCTTTCTGAGACTTTTCACAACTCTTAAAACAACTTATGATCTGAGAGATGGTGAAAAGAAGCGACTGTGCAGACAAAGCCTTTGGGCTGCAGGCGTTGGCCAGCTGCTTTCAGGGTCCTCTTTCAATTTGGCCACCTTTTAGGGTTTTGTTTGGTGTTTGATACAGCTTTTCAGAGCCTTAATAGCCTTTCAGTAACCAGGGTAAGAAAAGGAACTGTGGCCAGGATTGACTGTGTTTGTGCTGGCTGGACTCAAAGGCACAGGAAACCTCCTGCCTTACCTAGCACTTTAACCCTTTGTAGTAAAAATGCCATGACCTCTGTGACAAGCCAAGCTAACCTATTTGACCAGCTCTAGATAAAAGGGGGCAGATGTATCTGTAGCCCATTGTGAGCATTGTCACATTTCTTTTTGAACATGGGTGTTTGGAGAAAGCTGAGAGAATCCAGAGGCACTGGAAGTCACAGTGTCGTAAATTCAAAAGGAGCTACCAGTTGGATGCTTTAATTTCATCCCTCACTGAGTTCCAGGGTTCTTGATTTAGACCTCATTTGGCCACATGAATACTTTTCCCTTTTCTCCAGGCCTCATGGTCACAGCAGCCTTGCTTTCTAACAGCTCTGCCCCCCAATCTCTCTAGGAGCACCAAATGATACATTGAGAGAGGCTAGCGGATTTCACTCTTCCTTTCTTTGGTAGGAAATGAAACGTCACCTACCTGGGACAGATTTTGGTGACAGTCTGTCATACGCCTCTATCTCTTTTACATATTGGGATGTGATGGCTTGTTCTGATGTACCTGATTGGACAAATACATGTTGCTGTGATAAATGTTGAGCAATAGGTGAGCATACGGTTTATGTTGAGTAGCATTCCTTTGTCAGTGATAATTCCGTATGGTACCCAGTGGCATCAAGTTCATATACGGTGGCCCACAGTGTCTAATTTCTATCGAAAACCACAAGAATATCTTAGAAATGAAGGGAAGCCTGCACTGACAGGGCAGAAGATATTGTGTGGGAAAAGGAGACAAATCTTGTAGTGATGATGCTGTAATTCACACTTCTTATGAATAGGTTCCTGAGTTCAATGAGTATAGCAATATATGGGTAGTTGACTTCTTGAAGAGTGCAAATTAATAGCCATACAGGGTATGTGGAAAACATTAAAACTCAGCAACATGAAGGAGATTAAAATATAGCATTAAAACAGGCGAATAATCCTGTTTGAGAAAGTAATCATTGTAGAAGACAGAAATAAACAATGTGAATGTGCACAGGGGCCTCTTAATGTCCCCACTAAAAAAAGACCCTGTTGACCTTCTAGAAAAATTTTCCTGCTGAATGATTAACCATTTGGCATCACAAATGTGAATACATGCTCAAGAATTTTTGTTGGGATCAAGAATGTACACACATTACCACTTAGATACATAAGAGCATTTAGTTTTCTTGATTTTCTAAAATGAGATAAATCTCTCCTATGGAGCCTATTTCACTGGGTGGCAGGGTGCTTGTGTTTATGTGTGTAGGGGTTTAGAGGGCTAGATATTTATTAGAGAGCTTGGGAGAAAATCCGAAATCTACCAGGTAGTGATAGTATTTCGATCTCTTCCAATTTAAATGTGCCTTTTGGATTTTTTATTATGTTGGCTACACTCACTCCTTCAAATTTCCTTTGTCTTTTGCTGCTTTCCTCCAGGTTCCTTTCTGAAAACTGAAAGGAGGTCTAGGTTACTCTTTGCAATTAGAGAAAAGAGTGGTCTGATATCCCTAAGTCCTCCCATGGCTTCTTACTGATTCTGGCTTTGTTGTTGTTCTGGTCTCCCGCTGATCCTGGCTGGCCTTTTGAGACACGGTGATACGTCTGAATGGGGCCTGTGGTTGCAACCATTTGCCTCCATTCACAGTGTGGACTCTGTTCCAGCCCCAGGCCTTTGCGTACCTGTTCTGCTTCTCTGTGTTTCCTCAGTGGGACTTAAGACCCTTTCTGGATCATCCTCATTTTATACAGGGGTCAAGAAATCCAAGGGTGCTACTTCAAACTCATATGTTCAGCAGACTATATCAGTCTCCAGTGAACTATGTTTTGCAGCATTTTGAACATAATTGGAGTTTCTAGAGTTGTACAACCTCCTCCAGGCTGAACTGGTGAATCCTGCCTTCTCCCAGGGCTGAGGATCTCCCACAACTGCTGGGGTACTTCCATCCCTTTCTCCCTATGGCTCCATTCTAATAAGGGGACTCGGAGGACCTGCGCACGTGACCTCTTCACTCTCCCTCTCTCTTCCCATTTTTCCAGGGCCAATGAGATTGTTTTCCTTCTTCTTTCTCCCTGGCTAAGATGTCTACGTATGTCTTCTACTTCTGCGTCTTTGCCTAGGTCCTCAATGGTAAAGGAATCTTGGAGCTGCTGGCTTAGTAATAGAGGAAGATTTAAAAATGATAACCCTGTTACTCATGGGATGCATGGCTTAGGAGTACAAAATGTCTGGATTAAGAGTCCTTTCTGAAACAAGGCAGAAAAAAAGTAAATAAATATCTGGCCAATATAGGAATCTTCCCTGCGGTATACCAGACAGGGAGCATTCAGTTTTTACCTGTATCTCTCCTGTGACCAGTTGTTCCTTGCTCCATGGCTCAGTCCATTCCCGAGTTGGACAGTTATATTTATTCTCCTGCATTCTGTGACTGTAATAAGGTGTAAAGAATTTGAGAACAGGGACTTTAACTAGTTTTTCTTTGCATACTCCACAGATCCAAAATAATGCTTCATATGTAGACTGCTCTCCATGATAATTATTTGCTGAAATAATGAATGAATTCTGTTGAGGCACATTCTGCCACTATAATTCTTATCTCTTGCCCTGTTCTGCTCCTCAGTCCTACAGTATGACAGTCCTTCAAAATGACAATACCTGTAGGCAGATACTATGTTTTTTATTTCAGCCTTTTTGGGCAGACCCACTGTTTCTATTTCTTTCAGTTGCCCTCAAGATGATTTCTACACCATGCTGGTCACTTTAATTTGAATATTTTAAACAGAAAAGCAGAGCACTGTTCTGTGGTCATATCAAGTGGCATGATCTATTACCATCAGAAAACATGGCAAGGAGGTTAAAAGAGAAGAGGAAAAATTTTACATATATATTAAAGAAAAGGACTTGGAAAATAAGTTCTCTAGTAAGTGAAGAACAGCATGAATTTAAGGCTGAGTTTAGAATATATATTTGGAGATTAATAAAGCACTTGCTATAGCCTCTCATGAAATTTTACTTGCAAATTTGAGCAAAATTGGCTTGGCTAAACACAGAATCCTATTGTCCCTAAAAAATCACTCTGAAGTCTGTTAACAGAAGGTAATGAAAAATTGCAGGGATTTGGGATTAGGGCAAGATCCAGAAACCACTGCATAGGGCCTGAGAGAAGGTAAAGTCCTACGTACAGTTATGTGAATGTTTGGAAGGATGCAGTAAAGAGTGAGTGTACTCATGTGTGAGCTTAGTTGCTTCAGTTGTATCCAACTCTTTGTGACCCCAAGGACTGTAGCTCACCAGGCGCCTCTGTCCATGGGATTTTCCAGGCAGTAATACTGGAGCGTATTGCTATTTCCTACTCCAGTGGATCTTACCGACCCAAGGATAGAACACATGTCCATTACTTCTCCTGCATTGGTCGGTGGGTTTTTTTTTTTTACCACTTGTACCACCTGGGAAGCATGGAATAACTGCTTTTTAAAAGTTCAGAGCTGCAAGCATGAGCAAACACTGAGGTGAAGCAAAAAGGATGCTAATAAGACATAAAAATAGTCAGCCATAAATTCAAATGCACAAAATGTCAATTCAATCTACCACAGGGTTTTACCAAATGCTGTAGTTCAGCACTTCGCACTCTGGTTTGTGTGTAGTTTAATGAAATACCTGTTCAGTGAAGGATATGAGTGTTAGAGTCTAGCTCAGGCAGGTCCGAACTTTCAAAATGGTTAAAGTCAGGCACATTTTTCAAAACTCATAGTTTTTAAAAAAACTATGAGTTAAAAAAATTTTAAAAACTTGTAGTATCTGACCTGGTACCTCTGGTAATCGCAGAACGTTTTTCTAAAAACTTAAAATCAATGGTAATGTTAACAATACTAACATTTTCTTCATGATCATCTTTTTGATGTATTCATTATAGTCTCATAAAATTTTTGCAGTCCTAGTTTACATTAGCAATGTAGACCTAAAGCTTTGCATACTTCTTTCAGTCCTTATTTATAATGCTCAGCATCAAATGACAGTTGATTTTATATATATTTGTTCCCAGATGCACTATGGTACTCAAAAATTTTGTATTTCTTTCTCGAAGGTTCTGGCTTCCATTAACTTGTGTTTCAGCAGACTGTTTCTTGGAAATAATATTTATATGACTTTAAAACTGGCAAAGAAGTTGGAAAAAATTTGGCATTTAACTCGTTGAGAGATTTGTGATATTCTCTATCTGAGGTAACCAAATAATTTGTTGTTCACATTAAAACACATTTGAGAGAGAAATGGCACGCTACCATTAGAACACTGAACTACTCGGACAGTGAATGTAACTGTTACTGTCCTGGGAAATCTAAGACTTGTGGTCAACTACATTTGATGAATGGAATGGATCCCTCTAGCAGCTTTGGAGGTTATATCCACAGCTATAGGATTTGAGGTTTTGAGGGAAGATGAGAAATTTTTCTAGGTTATTTGTCTCTACCTATCAGCCAAAATATATATAGTAAATTATCTACGTTTTGGAAAGTTATTTCCCAGCTTTGAACTCTCAAATATTCGTTGCTTGCAACAGAGTCCAAATTGCTTATTTAACCTGTGTATCCAGCAAACTTCTGCAGGTGGGTTGCCCAACTAGGAATTATAGTGTTATGTTAATATCTGGGAGAGGGATTACTGAGATGAAGGGTTGTAGAGTAGGGTACATTTTGGCAAGGAAGTTTTAAAAGTGTAACTTAATGTGAGAGCAAAGCTGAACTGCCAGTATACACAAGAGGATGTTGCCTTGGGAGTGTATGTACATGAGTGTAATCAGTGCAAAAAAGAAAACTGTGTAATTCAGACCATAATGCAAAGCCAAAGGGTAGCCAGCTATGTAGAGTAGTGACAATTCATTTTAATTTCATTTTTGAATGTATATGTAAATACTCACATTTTCATTTTAACCCTTCTGAATGTGCCACCCAAAATTCTCGTGTATTTGGTCATCAGAGATACAAAGACCCATAAGGCTGAGAACCATGACTTTGAGGGTCTAAGTTTAGAGTTAAACCAGCGTGTAAAGTGAGAGCCTGCATGCGTGCTAAGTCGCTTCAGTTGTGTCTGACTCTGCAACCCCGTGGACTGTAGCCCTCCAGGCTTCTCTGTCCACGGAATTCTCCAGGCAAGAATACTGGAGTGGGTTGCCATGCCCTCCTTCAAGGGATCTTCCTGACCCAGGGATCAAACTTGGTTGATCCAAATGAAAGAAGCTCGCCATAAGAGATCACATGTTGTAATTCCATTTGTATGATATGTCTAGAACAGGCAGATCCAAAGAGACAAAAGGAGATTTGTGGTGGCCTAGGTGTGGAGGAGTTTGGGAAAAATGGGAAGTGACTGGTAATGGATATAGGGCTTCTTTTGATGTTGATGAAAATGTTCTAAAATTGATTGGAGTAATGGTTACATAATTCTGTGAATATACTAAAAACCATTGAATTGAACCATTTGAATGGACAAATTGTATGGTATGTGAATTATGTCTTAATACAACTGTTATTTTAAGAAGTGCCTTCTGTATCACCTACCTCAGGGAAAACTATTCTAATTTTATTATTTTTATCTTTATTGAGTTTGCCATTTATTTACCTTTTTGAAGTTTGGGTTGCTTTTCTCTGGTGTCTTCTTACTGTCAAAAGTAGAGCCTCTCTTACGTCTCCTCCACTGGCAAGTAGGTTCTTTACCTCTAGCCTCACCTGGGAAGCACCAGAGTGAGAGCTTAAAGGCCAAAGAATGGGGATAGGGCTTCCCATGATTTGGGGGCAACGTTAAGAGTATACGACTTGTGCCTTTTGACTGTAAGAGAAACAAGCAGGCTCTTGAGGGAGACGCAAGTCTACCAGATGCCTTAGAGTTCCATAGGGGACACAGTGATATTTGCTAATGTGTGAAGTGTATTGAGCATTAATTAAAGGGCCTGCTGTATGTACTTAGGCTAATGCAGATATCCTCACACTGCAGGAGAGAACATATGCTGAGCGGGGACTACGGGGAGCTGGCCTGGTTCCAGAGTCTCTGAAGACTCAAAGGACAGTCAGTCTGCTTAGGCAGCTGCTTTCATCATAGTCAGTGTAGACATGACTTGTGCTATTATCTGACTGCGAAGAAACCCAGAAACTGATGAGAGAATAATTGTGTCTCCAGTGTGGAAGCCCCCTATTGCCATGGGATGCTTGATATCTTTCTAGAACATTGACTCTGTAGCCCCTCTCTTCTTCCTGTATAGCTGAGCTTGTTAAAATAGTTTACTTCGCTGTCTTCCTTTCTCATATGTCTTTAGTTTTGATTTCTATCCCCGCTGATTCTTTGAAAGATCTCTTAGTGGACTTGCTCAACTCCTTGTGGATATCTGAATTATTTCCTAGACAATCAGCCTCATGCTGGTAGAGTCTGAATTGTGGTGTTCTCCATCAGGTCCCCACCTAGTTCAATGCTTGCCTTACATCCAACGTGATCTAAGCTGAATGAGTGAATGAATGAATTATCCAGTGGTTGTGGCCAATGTACTGACTAGTCCTTAATTCTTTCCATTGAAACATTTTCTACCTCTTTTATCTGTTTTTTCACCTAGCCCGTAAATACTGGCATTTATAGTGTTTAATCCTCTGTCTTTTTGTCTGCCTTTATGTGCTTTTCTTGGATGACATACCCTTACAGAGATATTAGTTGATGCTCCAGAACACTGTGTCTAGTCAAGTCAAGCTTCCACATGTTGGATCAATCTAGTGAACTGTCTCTTTGACTTTTCCACCTGAATAAGTGGTCCCCCAGCTTGTATTTGGAAATATCCTGTGGCACAGTACTCCTCCAGATTCTTCAGACTTCTACATATTTCAGCAAACTAAATATATCTTCTTGTGCCATCTATTCTTCATCCTGGTTTTCCTGAGGACTCTTCTGAATAAGCTTAATCCTTCATGCCAGCATGGTGTTTGGATGTTCTAGTTATTAAATAACTATTTAAGATTTATATTTATGAAAAATGCAAAAGAGAAAGTTGGAGCATCTTGGTTGCAACAAGACTAGTTCTTTGGCTAAGTAGTCCCTATATCTGAACTCCTACTATGTATCAAGCTGTGTATTAAGCACTCTACACAAAAATTTTTAATCCTCATAAAAACTTTCTGAAATTATTATTATTATCCATATTTTACAAATGAAGAAACTAAAGCTCAGAAAAATTAAATGTCTTTCCCAGGTGATGCACCTAGTACATGCTAGTGCTCTGACAGGTCAGATTGACTCCAGCCAACGTCTTAATCTTCTGTGTACACATTTACTGGGCCTCTGTATGCTTAATGTAGTCAGTCGTCTTGGTATGTTTGTTAGCAATATTTTTTCTTTGGTGAAACTTCCAGTGTTCCTCTCTGACTCTACCATTCCTGCTTACACGTGATCTCTGAATCTCTTTCTTCTTCTGACTCTTCCTCTTGAGTTGTTGGAATGACTAATAGAACCACCCCGACTCAGAGCCAGAAAGCATCACCATTTCAAGGGCTTTTGGTTCATCACTGAGGTGGCACGTGGGAAGCCTTGAGCAAGAATACGAATTTCCGGAGGCAGGGAGAGAATGAGTCGATTCTGATATAATCAGGTTGTGCTTTTCTGTTTTGCTGCACTGGCAGGAAGTGGTGAGGATGAAGAGGCAGAGGGCTGAGAGATGACATCCAAGGATGAAAATACGGAGATAAAAGAAAGTGTTCTTGAATTCGTGGAAAGACACATCACTGTCCTAGTGTTTTGCTCATGGGCTGGGCTACTTTCATCTCAGAAGAGGGCAACTTCAGTGAAAAGATGTCAGGAGAAGAGAACTTTTAGCACCAAGTTTGAGGGTGAAAGGTCATGGAAAGTGATTCAGATGCTTCCAAATGACTGTCTCTTTGAAGCTTCCTCTTAAAATGGAATCAGGCCATTTAGGAAATAGGGAGTTAGAAAAATACCACTGTGAACAATAGGTAATTAATAATTATTATTGCTGTTGTTATTATGGAGTGTTTTCTCTGTGACGGGCATTGAAATAAGACCAGTGTATCCATACTTCAGTGAGCCTCACAACTCCTGTGCAGAGTATATAATTTCCCTTATTTTAAGGTTGAAGAAATGAAGCTAAAAGAGGTGAAAAGTGCCTGGTGCAGAAACAGCAAGAGCATGGCAGAGCTGTACAGAACTCCACTGCATTTGATTCCCTGTTATTTTCCTTGGAATGTGCACTGTTCTGGTCACTTCTGTGCTTCCTGAAACTTAGAAGGATCACTTAGATCTTTTCCTGGGTTGCCCCTAGATGCTCTTCTGCATTTCTTGCTGGAACTCCAGTACTCTCAGCAGTTCTAAAGGCTCCTGGGCATATGGCTGCCTTCAAACACCCTCCTGTTACCTTGCCCTCCTGGCCGCTTAATAGTGAGGATACATTATCAGAGCTAACAGGACTCAAATGAAGAAAACTGGTCAAGTGAAACCCCCTAAATTGGCTCGTGTGCTTCCTCCGTCTCTTAATACCTGATGCTGGGGATTTTCATCCTTGTCTGGCCAGGCTGCCAGGGAAAGGATTAGCGTGAATAACTCCCACAGCAGTGATGAGCCAGCCGCCAGCTGCTCCTGTGGCCCATTTATTAGAATGACAGAAATTCAAACCTACACATGGGGACCCTCTTTCAGTGAAAATATTACCGCTTTGCTTCAGAAAGATGATCACTCCCCACGCCCACCCTCTTCATTTTGTCCTTTTCCTGCTGTTTCCTCTATCACAGGGAGTTTGCCACCCTCTTCCTAGGCTCACCCTGACAAGCTTTTTGCCTGGTGATGAATGAGGTGTGAAGTACGCAGGGCAAAACTCCCTGGAATGCGTGTCTCTGTAGTGCCGTGGGAACCGCGGAGGCCAGGTTCTCAGCCTGGCTCCTCCGCTTGCCCACCGCGTACTCTTGGCTCTCTTGCTTAACTTCACCGTGCCTAATTCCTTCCCACTCCCGGGTAAACAGGGGTCATAAAAACACATGCGTGGTAGGTAAATATAAAGGTTGAGAGCCACGCCTGGCACAGAGTTAAGAGGTTAATTCATGTTAACTATTGTTACTGGTGGGGCAGCTTCACTCTGGCTATAGGATCTGACCTGATCTTTGAGCTGTCTCAGCTGCAGAGTCACTGAGTGACCTCAGCCGTCATTTGCCTTCAGGCTGTCGGTGTGAGGGGCAGGCAACACAGACTAAAATAATCTAACTTTTCTCTGTTTTCTTTTAAAGGTGGTCTTCTCATTACTCAAGTTTCAGAGACACTAGGATTGTGTGCCTCCTTTTCTCTTACTCTCTATTCACTTTCCTTTAACTATTTATTTTTCTCTGATTCTGTTTTGCTCCTTCACATTAAGCTTCATACTGTGAAGTCCCACTAATGACTTCTGGTCTGGCTAGGGTTATGAACTACTATGTCCTTAACACCCCTTCTACATAGGATTCCTCTACCCAAAGGGATTGGTTCAGGAATAGGCCTATGGCCAAGAATGGGCTGATAAGATGTGAGGATAAGTTTGAAGGATCTGCCTGAATACACAGTTCTCTTCTTCTGAATATTGTAGTTTTGCCACCATGAGGAAAGCCAGCCTTGTAATGAAATGGTCATTGCAAAAAGTGAGCAAAGATACTCTGAATTGGATGGCGTACTGAATCGATAATTTCAAAAGCCATCTTTTCTTTGAGCTCTTTGTTACAAAGGCAACAAGTTTTCTGTTAGTTTAAACCAGTTGAATAAAAACAGAGAGTTCTGAGATGTGTGTCGTAGTTGGATGAACTTGTAATGAATTCCTATTGTTTCATCAGTTCTAGTTCTAGGTGATTTTCACTTACCCATGTTTGACAGTGGATTGTGGTTTGACTATAAAATTCTTTCTTCAATATTGGTGACTTAATTCTGTATCTAAATAACTAATTTAGGCTGTGTATCAGTTGTATTCTTTTTTTAGTGCTGTGTAACAAATTAATGGCCTTTCCCAATGGGCTTCCCAGATGGCTCAGATGGTAAAGCTGACCCTCTTCCCCCAGCTTTTAATAGGGAAACCAATATACTCTGCATCAGAGTTGGTGAGGATCAAACTTATTGGGGGTCACTTTTGTCATACCATATGCTATGCATTACATTGCCAACAAATATCTGTCTAGTCAAACTGATGGTTTAGTAGTCATGTGCAGATTTGAGAGTTGAACCATTAAGAAGGCTGAGTGTAGAATTGATGCTTTTGAACTGTAGTACTGGAGAAGACTCTTGAGAGTCCCTTGGACTGCAAGGAGATTAAACCAGTCAATCCTAAAGGAAATCAACTGTAAATATTCATTGGAAGTACTGATGCTGAAACTCCAATACTTTGGCCACCTGATGCGAAGAGCAGACTCATTAGAAAAGACCCCATTGCTGGGAAAGGTTGAAGGCAGGAGGAGAAGGGGATGACAGAGGACGAGATGGTTGGATGGCATCACTGACTCAATGGACATGAGTCTGAGCAAACTCCAGCAGATGGTGAAGGACAGGGAAGCCTGGCATGCTGCAGTCCATGGGGTTGCAAAGAGTTGGACATGACTGAGTGACTGAACAACAACAGCATGGTATGCAGAAAAGTGCTTCTGCAAGCTGATCATGCCCTGATTCTCAGAATGTGTGAATCTGTTATTTTACATTGCAAAAGGACTCTGGAATGGGGAGATTATTCTGGATTATCCAGGCAGGTCAAGTAGAATCCATGAGTCTTTAAAAGTGTAGAACCCTTCTTGGTTGCAGTTTGAGAAAGATGGTACCAATAAAGAAGAATCAGGAACTTAACTGTTGATGTAGAGATTAAGACAGCATGCTTCCACTGTAGCAGGGGATGTGAGTTCAGTCCTTGGTCGGGGAACTAAGATTCCACATGCTGAGAGATGCAGGCCAAAAAAAAAAGAAAAAAGAAAAAAGCCATATATACAATGGCTTAATTTCAGTACCTGTCACAGAGAAACCACTTCTTAACAGCAATAATAATAATAATAATTACCTATTGTTCACAGTGGTATTTTTCTAACTCTCTGTTTCCTAAATTGCCTGATTCCATTTTGAGGAAGCTTCAAAGAAACAGTCATTTGGAAGCATCTGAATCACTTCCCATGACCTTTTACCTCAAACTGAGGTTGCCCACTTCTGAATTGAAAGTAGCCCAGCCCATGAACAAACATCTGGGACAATGATTTGTCTTGCTATGATTTCAAGAACACTTTCTTTTATCCCCACATGTATGTCCTTCTTGGATGTCATCTCTCAGCCCCCTATCTCTTCATTCTCTCCATCTTTTTTTTTTTTTTTTTCTGTATAGCATAACAGAAAAGTGATATTAACTGAGCAGTTACTATATGCCAGACACTTGACCTTGAACATTCACCTCTAGAACTGTGAGAAATAAATGTCTTTTATTTAAGTTACCTTCAATGGCACTTTCTTATAACAGCTTGAGCTGACTAAGACATGGCCAATCATTTGGCCATGTAATGCACATAAAGTATCCATATAATACATTGATACTTTAGAGAGGACACACAGAGAAATTGAGCATGGGGAAATTTTCACTATTTTCATACTCATTTTGTATTCTAATGGTCTAGAAAGAATTGGTTGGAAATCTAAAGCTTCTAGACTAGCTTCTGAATGTGAATAAACTACTTCAAGCTAGTTGTTAAAATCTCTGCTGCATCTTGTTTTCCTTGGGATGCTCTCCCTCAGGTCCTAGCTTTTCCCTTTGCACACAGGCCTTTTCCCCAGGGATTCACATGACCCCATCTCTTATCTCCTTCAGATCTTTACAAGGATGTCACCTTCTCAGTGAGGCTGTCCTCATCCACTCTGTTTAGAATTACAAGTCTTCACCGCAGCTACTCGCTATTTCTCTTCCCCAGCTTATTCATTTTGAATAGCTCTCAGTTCCGTCTAGCACACTGCATATGTTTCTTTATGTTGTTTAGTATCTATTTCCTCTCAATAGGATGCACGCCTTGTAAGAATGGGACTTTTTGTCAGTTGTGTCGACTCTTACAATCCTATTACCTAGAACACCATCTGATACATGGCTCAGTAGTTCTTGGATGAAGTAATGTGTTCGAGGCTCATTTTTCCCCCATATTGATTGTCTTATTAAGTTCTCATAACTCTTTGGAGTAGATTGAGTTTTATTATCATTCCAATTTTACCTGGAAGCCAAGGCCTTAAGAAATTAAATAACAACTAAAATCCTATGCTTACAAAAGGCATCTTTCAAACCCAGGCAGTTTATTTCCTGAGCCCACACCATTATCCGTTCATTATAATCCTCCCAATCTTTAATTTGTTTCGCTATTTGCTGATAAATGAATAGCTTATTATTTTTGTATTGAGGTTGCATCAGCTGTACAAATGAAACAGACCTTTAAGGACTTGTTCAGGCAGGGCTTTCTTCATTTGCCATGGAAGTCTGGAGTGATGTCTTTGAGGAACAGCATAGCTGGTCAAGGAAGGCATCGAGATTCCAGGTTCCTCCTGGTTTACTGCTCTATCACCCTTAGTATATTGGTGGCTGAATCTTTGAGTATCCAGTTCACATATCAGGCAGGAAGAAGATGAAATTAGCAAAAGGCAAAGGGCACCGAGAGCCATCTCTCCTTTTTGAATTTATTTTAATAGGATGAATAGTTGCTTTCTCATCAGCCCCGATAGTAGATATCTGTGTACATTTTATTGTCTGTAAGTGACTGTTTCTGCAATTGGGCTCCTTGAAACAGGATGGAAAGTAATATCAGTGAGGTAGAAAGGGAGCATAGACATTGGGCGTTTACCGTAGTGTACACCATGCTTTTGTTATTTTCTTCAAGGCCTCTGTATCAGATGCCTTATCCTGTAATAATCAGCAACTCGGATAGCAAAGATAATTAGGAAAAATATTAATGTCAAACCAGGATGTCCAGAGGCAGGAAAGAATTCAGAGCTGGCTGAAGGAATTGGGCTCCTTAAGACCTCTGTGCTTTGCCATCTCCTGTACTTGTCTTCATTCTCATGCTGGAAGCGAGGTGACCGCAGTGGGTCCAGATGTTAGATCCACACTTGGCAACATCTGCAGGGAGAAGAGGGACCTAGCCCTCTTTTCTTCTTGTCAAGAATGAAATTGCTGCCTTTGAAAACCTTTCCTTTTTTTAAATGAAGTGAATTTATTTCTTGTTGCCTGTGGCGGGTCTTCATTGCTGCAGGGACTCTGCTCTAGTGGCGGAGAGCGGGAGCCGCTCGTCACTGCCGTGCACGGCTTTCTCACTGCAGTGGCTTCTCTTCTTGTGGAGCGTGGGCTCTAGGTTGTGCTGCGGCTGCTGCTGCGAAGTCTCTTCAGTCGTGTCCGACTCTGTGCAACCCCATAGATGGCAGCCCACCAGGCTCTCCTGTCCCTGGGATTCTCCAGGCAAGAACGCTGGAGTGGGTTGCCATTTCCTTCTCTAATGCACGAAAGGGAAAAGTGAAAGTGAAGTCGCTCAGTCCTGGCCAACTCTTCGCAACTCCGTGGACTGCAGCCCACCAGGCTCCTCCGTCCATGGGATTCTCCAGGCAGGAGGACTGGAGTGGGCTGCCACTGCCTTCTCTGCTAGGCTGTACAGTTTAGTAGTTGCAGCGCGTGGGCTCAGTAGCTGTGCCTC
Organism: Antilocapra americana; assembly: GCA_007570785.1. Classification (NCBI taxonomy): domain Eukaryota; kingdom Metazoa; phylum Chordata; class Mammalia; order Artiodactyla; family Antilocapridae; genus Antilocapra; species Antilocapra americana. Next base: position 16,454,865 of record ML663010.1, on the reverse strand, counting down.
CCGGGCTCTTGAACATAGGATATAGAGTTATGGTGCATGGGCTTAGGTGCGCCTGGCATGTGGACTCTTACCAGATCAGGGGTCGAACTCATGGCTCCTACACTGGCAGGGGAATTCTTCACCACTGAACAACCAGGGTAGCCCTGAAAACTTTTTACTGGACTTCTCATGTCTTGGTGAGAATTGTGTCCCATGCTCACCCCTGTACCCCATATGCATATACAGGTTTGACCTAGACCAAAGAGAGTCATCCATCCCTTGCAGCACCTCCAAAGCTCGTGAGGGAGCTGGGCAGAGGCCAGAACACAATTTCTTATTCTGTTAGAAGGGAAGACAGGAAGATAACAGTTGGATAATCAGTAGTATCTGCTAACATAATTATAATTTTGAAAACTATAATTTCATTCATTATTTATCAGCTGATTTTTGAGTTATGACTTCCTTGAAGATGAATCTATGACAGATTTCTAAATATACTGAAACTGTTAGAACACTATGAATCCGAGGCTTGGATAAATCTTAATTCATAATCTTTGATCACATTCCTGCAGCAAATCTGCACTTGTCTGACATATTAGCCCCGGAGGTAATGATGGTGAAGAGGTGAAAGAAATAAGGGAACCCTTCTAAAGAAGGGCGAGTCAATTTTTTCATGTCTTACTATCCTTGTAATTCAGGATTGTGTCTGTGTTATCCCTGCAGGTCTGTCTTATGTGAGTGATGTAATAAAAAAATAATCATTGTAGCCATCAGACTCTCCAGGACAAGTCCATATAGCCTGAAATATTTTCCAGGGAAATAGATTTCCCAGTTTAAACTTCACGTTTGACTGGTTGTGCTGTTTATAAACAAATAGCGTGAATAATTTAGGTGAAGATTTACTGTAAGTTACAGATAGCATTCCTTTTTTTTTCTTAAAGCTGTTTAAATATACTGTTATCAAGGAAAGAGGATCTTCAGAATCAGATAAGGCATTATTAGAATTTTGTGCAGATTTTGTTGGAGTTTGCTATATTTTGGGAAAGTTTATATCATGCCTAGATCAATTTAAAATGAAATGAAAGTAACTTTAACAAGAATATTCTGTGAGGGCATGTTGTCCTAGACTTTTTGGTATGTATTATCTTATAAGCCATACCTCATTTTATATAGATGAAGAAGTTCAGAGAGTTTTAAGTAAGTTGATCTAGGCTAAAGGTAGCGAACGAGTGGGCTTCTTGGTAACTCAGATGGTTAAAAAAAAAAAAAAACACCTGCAATGCAGGAGACTAAGGTTTGATCCCTGTGTCAGGAAGATCCTCTAGAGAAGGAAATGGCAACCCACTCTGGTATTCTTGCCTGGGAAATCCATGGTTAGAGGAGCCTGGTGGGCTACAGTCCATGGCTTCCAAAGAGTCGGACACTACTGAGTGACTAAGCACAAAGGTAACAAAGTCAAACACAGTGCTGATATGAAAATCTATGCTGCTTTTTCACCATTATCCATCACGTTTCAAATGCACGGAGAACACAGGCCATTTTCATCTCACTGTGGAGTGGAGAATTCAAGCATGTCTTTTGTAGAACATCAGGCCTACAAGATACTGTGTGAACCAAAGTGTTTCATGGCCAAGTTAATTTGGGAACAAAGACATATCACAACTTTTGATAATTTATGATATACAATCACATAGCACAACCTCTGAGAAATTCTTCAGTTAAGGAATCTGTTTAACCTTGTATAGCCAAAAGTTTCCCTAACTTAATTGACTACTGAATACCTCCACCAAACTCTATTGTTGACTCAAACATAATAAAAAGTGAGCTCCTTTGTGTGGAATACTCTTTGAGAGATTCTGTGGTAGAGATTACATGTAAAACTTGATGATATGTTGGAGTCAGACATAACCAATACATCCTGGGAAACAAACTAATGTCTGTGTTTCCTTTTTGCTGACTTAACATAGAATATTTTTGACTGAACTCACAGAGTTCCCAGTCTAGATTCATTTCCTAAGGATTGTCAGGATCACCATGTTGCTTTGATGGCTTTTGCTTTATTACTATCATAGGGGACATATGTTGGTTTGCTTTTTTCTTTCCTGTTAACAGAATCCTTTTCCTGTGACTCCTAGTTCATTTAAGAATGTGTGAGCAGTGTACACCAAAGAGAATCCTCCCTAGGACTTTTCCACCAGTGCTATTGCTGACCTTCTTTTTCCTCTAAGATCTCGGATGTGTCTTGTGCTGCTAGGGATCATAGTGTTTATACTTATGGGAGAATGGCATTGAAACATGTTAAGTATCATATGTGAAATCAATCGCCAGCCCAGGTTTGATGCTCGGGGCTGGTGCACCGGGATGACCCAGGGGGAGGGAATCGGGAGGGAGGAGGGAGGGGGGTTCTGGAGGGGGAGCGTATGTATACCCATGGCGGATTCATGTCAATGTATGGCAAAACCAACACAATAAAAAAAAAATAGTGTTTATACTCATGGCTGGAGTCTAAGAACTGAATTCCAATGAAAATGCCTGAGTTCATGGATCCTGCTGTCTGAAGCCCCAAAATTTATTCAAAGATTTTCAGGTTGCATGAGCAAATTCCCCCCTTCCCCCTTCTCTCTATCTCTTCTTCCCTCCCTTCCTCCCTTCTTTCTTTCCTTCCTTCTGTCCTCCCTTCCTTTCTTCTCTCCCTTTCTCTCCATCTGTCTTCATTGCTAGTAGTTTAAGATTGCCTGCTGCTATGAACTTAGAGTGTTGATTAATATATCTACTTTCAATCAGCTCAATAAATCAGTATTTTTTTCTTCCAAAACGTTATATTACTGAACTGCTAGATCTCAGTTGTGTCTGACTCTTTGCAACTGCGTGGGCTATAGCCTGCGAGGCTCCTCTGTCCATGGAATTCTCCAGGCAAGAATACTGGAGTGGGTTGCCATGCCCTCCTCCAGGGGATCTTCCAAGCCAGGAATTGAACCAGGGTCTCCTGCATTGTGGGTGGATTCTTTACTAGCTGAGGTACCAGGTAAGTCCAAATAATAGAGGGTGTATGGAGAGTTGACCATAAAGCAGAGCACAGTAGAATTGATGCTTTTGAACTGTGGTGTTGGAGAAGACTCTTGAGAGTCCCGTGGACTGCAAGGAGATCCAACCAGTCAATTCTAAAGGAAATCAGTCCTGAATATTCACTGGAAGGACTCATGCTGAAGCTGAAGCTCCAATACTTTGGCCACCTGATGCGAAGAACTGACTCATTGGAAATGACCCTGATGCTGGGAGAGATTGAAAGCAGGAAGAGAAGGGGATGACAGAGGATGAGATGATTGGATGGCATCACCAACTCAATGAACGTGAGTTTGAGCAAGCTCTGGGAGTTGGTGAAGGACAGGGAAGCCTGGCATGCTGCAGTCAATGTGGTCGCAAAGAGTTGGACAAGACTGAGCAACTGAACCGAACTGATACAAGTAAGTGATATAAAGACCAGGAAAGCTCTTCCAGTGCCAGTAGAAATGGGGAGATTCAAAATGTATCATCATTTTCACTGCTGTAATCCTAACATCTAACACCATTCCTGGCTGTGATGAAAAATGTTCAAGGAATATCTGTTGACTGTTTAATGAGCACATTTGTCATCATCTTTCAGAAAAGATCAACCCCCTTTTCTCTCTTTATAACCCCTGCACGCTAATTTTGAACCAGAGGCTTAGAATTGTGAAAGAAACTGTATTTTCAAGGAGCTTATACTCTAATGGGATAGACATTTAGAAACAAATATAAAAACTACTAAAAAGTAAATCTGTAAAAGATAAACACGTTATCTGGGAAGGCAAAAGAAATTCTGACTTTTGACAGATGTGAGAGCTCAAAGCACAGACACCCATGTTAAAAAACTGGTTAGTTTTAGATTGACAATATGTTTGAAAAGTTGAGAAATTTTACATAAAATTTTATGGTTGCATTGCTTGTTTTTCCAGTTTTATTGAGATATAACTGACATACAGCACTATATAAATTTGAGGTGTGTGTGTGTTAGTTACTCAGTCATGTCCACCTCTTTGTGACCATATGGACTATAGCCCCCCAGGTTCCTCCATCCACGGTTTTCTCCGGGCAAGAATACTGCAGTGAGTAGCCATTCCAGGTTTAAGGTGTACAGCATAATGATGTGACTTACGTATATCATGAAGTGATTACTACAAGTTTAGTGAACATTCATCATCTCCTATAGATACAAGATAAAGGAAAAAGAAAATTATATTTTTCCTTGTGATGAGAACTCTTAGGATTTACTCTCTAAACAATTTTCATGTATAGCATACAACAGTGATAATTATATTAAACATATTGTACATTGCACCCCTACTGCTTAATTTTATGACTAGAAGTTTATGCCTTTAGATCATCTTCATCCAATCCCTGCTCCCCCATGATATTTACATTGCTTCTTTTTTTCTCCCACTCTTTTTATGTATCTATTTTTCTGTTGTTTCTTTAAACACTAGAAAATCTGGCAATGTGGACTTGTGTGTTGCTGTGGGGAAAATGGTTAAGACTGAGTACCTGCTCATCCCTTTACGTGATATGAAGTACACACACACCAACTTTGCACAGCTTTTACCACACCTTATTCTCTTGTGCCCAGTCCCTGTTGCTCGTCTGTGCCACCTGCTCTCATAATGGTGTTTGTGTGAATGACACGCTGCCCACTTAGCGGCAGCCACGAAACAGCACCTGGGGTCAGGAATCACATAACCCATCTGCTGATCAAAATGCCTTTGAAGGGTATTAGTATAGAAACAGAAAAGAAATGAGTGTTCTAGGATTGAGGTAGGAGATCGATGGGCCCCTGGGCTGGACAGCTGGTGTTTGTCAAGTGGAGTAAAACCAAAGCTTTAGGTAAAACCAAGGCATTTAGTAAAACCAAGGCATTAGGCATCATAGGGTGTTTAACATAAGGTACAAAGCACAGTGCCTGGCATTCACTTAGCACTCAATAAGTGATAACTTCTTTAAAGTTACAAACGCTTGCCTTCTGAGAGCAATTCTGTGCCCCTTTGCTTTATTTTTAATTGTCCTCCATTTCTTACATTTTCGAGCACATGCTTTACTTGACAGCAGATTGAAATTGGTGAGTCTGTCTCAGAAAACGGACGTCCTTCCTTTTGAGTATGTTGATTTATTACCGGTGAGAATGTAGAATTTAATAGAGATGGTGGCTGGTCTCAGCAGCCATAATTCAAACAACTGAGACACGCACACGTAGGATTGTCCAGCTCTGCGGCTTGCTCATCTGTGCATCCCTAGGGTCTGCACTGTGCTTGACATGTACAGAATCATCAGTAGACGCTACCCAACTACATCCTTCAGGATCCACCGGCAGGTGATTTGAGTAATAGCTGGTATGTATTAAGTACTTAACTGAATTTAACAACCTGTGCTGGATGTTTATACATACTGTCTCATTTGGTTCTGGTGTTGTTTCCCCTTTTCACATCTTAGGGAAGATAAGTCATTTGCCCAAGGTCATACAGCTGCTACAGTGGCAGACATAGAATTCATCCCCAGGACTGGCTCCTTCTAGAACCAAGTGTTTTTTCCCCCTCCCTCCCAGGCCATCCAGACACAGTACTCTCTACTTTGGTCTCATAGATGAGAAATGGTGAGAAGCAGGAAGTGCGCCTCGCCCTGGTTACTGGGTTGGTAGACGTCGCTGGGTTTTCGGCCTCTTCAAGTTCAGTGCCGCCGCTGCAGTCCTCAGCACTCACACTTCTTTCGCGTTCTCATTCACGCCGTTGGTCAGATGGCGGTATCACTCTCGTGGACTGAAGCATTCCTCGTGAGGCTGTCACGGCCGCACTGGTGTTCTTGGTTAGTGAGGTGGTAATGGCGACAGCAGAAGTAGGGCGCTTTACTTTGAGAGTAGGCTGTCAGGCTTGTATCTGAAAGTAAATGCATTTCCTCAAAACTCCAGGATCAGCTGAGCTGCGTGAGAGAACTCAGCTCTCTTTCTCTGTTCTTTCTTTATCCTGTGGCCTTTGGCTTTTGAGACAGCTAGTGACTCATCAGGAGATCATCAGACATGGGATATTTGGAAAACTGAGAGGAAGCGAAGACTCCTCTTATGCCATGATCTAACCTTTTTTTTCCCCCCAGTCTAAAGGAGACATGACACAGTTTTCCCCCCATTTGCATTAGCCAATGCTACGAAGATTCTCAGTATGTCTGGCCTGACTAAGGATATCCATTAGCTTCAGAGATCACTACCCTTTCCCTCTCCTCAACTCTATTTAATGAACAAGCCTATCTTGTTTGTGTGACATTTAATTTTATACAGTGTTAATTTAAGAAATGTATTAGTACAGTGGATGTATTAATGGCTGTGTCTCTTCGATCTATTACAAAGCTGTCGGTTTATCCCTGAGAAAATATTACTGAGCCAGGATCATTGCTCAATAAGAGTGATTCTGCATTGCTGATGGCTGTGCCCTTGTTTTGTCAAGGCTACGTTGCAGACATTCTTTATTTCCTACAAGCCCAGATGGTACTGTTTGGGGGACAGAGTGGATTCAGACCAGATCAACCCCTACCTTTCCTATGCAGATCTGTTTATCATGATCATTTTCATTATCTGTTTATCCTTTGGATGGGAAGCATTTTTGTTTGTTTGGTTTTGGTTTTGGTTTTTTTCTTAGGCCTCAGTTTCAGTAGTTGAGTAGTGACATCTCTTGATTCAGGTGCGCGGTCCCTATTGCTTGCAATACTTCTGCTATTTTATTTTATTGTTTGTCTTTATTGTTATCCCTATTGTATACCTACTCCCATGTCCCTCCCTCCCTCACGGCAGCCATTCTTATCATCCAGTTCATGCTTCTTTGCTGTGTGTCTGTCTTCCAAAATGTGCGTTGCAGTTTTACACATATGTGATTTTACATTAGGTAAATGATAAGATGTCAAGTATCTCACCTGCTCATTTTTTTTAATCAACATTGTGCTTTTTAAGATCTACCCGTGTTGCCATGTCGAATCCAATCCTCTGCCTTTAACTGCTCTCTTCCTTCTTTCTAAGGCCTTGAAAGGAACTGCCAGTGTCTGGCAGGCAGACCCACTCAGATCATTCTGCTTTTTCGTTCAAGGCTGAGGTCAGAGTCAAGTGACAATGTGATGATCTCAGAGTAGCTCCTTTGCAGTTTATGGAAGACCCTGAGCTCATGACAGGAGACATTGACATTATAAGAGTTGTTTGTCAGTTCCTGAAGGTACAATGAGTTTTTTTTTTTCTTTTTTTTGCAGAGAGGTAAAGCAAAACACTATACTATCATGAAAGCAATGGAAAAGACTTTTTCTGAGGGCAGCCTCCATGTCTTCAGTTATGATCTGGAGATGATGATAGTACTCCCATCATGAAGTTGCTGAGGTTAATAGGAGATAATTTATGCAATCTGTTTAGGACTGGGCCTGACTGTGCCTGACACATTGATAAATGGCTTGCAATTAATAGTCTTAAGTCTGGTGTTCCATTCACATTACAGCATGCTGCCTTATAGCAAGAAGATTTGTTCTTTTATTGGTGCGGGCACTGTATGGATTATCTGAAAGATGTGAGAGAAAATGAGAGATGGGGACTGATGCTCTATATCATGATATTTAATTGTGAGCTGACACACTCATGCTTCATGTGCAACAAACTGTGAAGGCTGAGAGTGTGAGCACAGCTCATTGTTGTAATCAAATACAGTATACAAAAACGTTGTTCTCTCCCAACAGGATTCATAATTGTTATTGTGTTGCATGGTCATCGCACATAAATGGTAGATGGTGTATATACACACATCCACTGAATATTATTACTCTCACCAGCAGGGCATGCTTTACTTTTCCAGTTGTTGTCCCTGTTTTGTTTTGTATTTCTAGTGTCACTGACCTTCATCCACATGAGGGAGATGTGTACAGGGAGAAGGGGACCCTGACTGGGGGACATTTTATTTCATTCTTTAAACTTTATTTATTTTAAGAATTTCAAATTTTTTGGTAGTTGACATAGCCATTTTTAATGATACATTTATTTTCTAAGAATTTTATGGTAATACATTCTTTCTGAAACAGTATTAACTTTTGGGGGGCGGATTTCGTTTTTTAATTAATTTTGATTGGAGTATAGTGACTCTACAATGTTGTGTTAGTTTTTGCTGTACAGCAAAGTGAATCAGCTGTAAGTATGTATATATCCCCTCTTTTTCGTTTTTTAGATTTCCTTCCCATTTAGGGCTTCCCTGGTGGCTCAGATGGTAAAGAATCCACTTGCAATGCAGGAGACCTGGGTTTGATCCCTGGGTCAGAAAGATTCCCTGGAGAAAGGAATGGCTACCCACTCTAGTATTTTTGCCTGGAGAACTCTATGGACAGAGGAGCCTGGCAGGCCACAGTCCATGGGGTGGCAAAGAGTCAGATAGGACTGAGCGACTCGCACTTTCACTACCTTCACTGCCGTGCAGGTCACCACAGAGCACTGAATAGAGTTCTCTGTGCCGTGCAGTAGGTCCTCATGAGTTATACTTGGTGTCAGCAGTGCGTGTGGGGCACCTTAGAAGGAAGTATGGAATGCTTGAGGCCCTGAGTTTTGACATGGGGGCTTGGTAGTGAGAGAAACTGATGAGTCTGAAACCTCTCTTCTCAGTGATAGACATGCAGGAGCTTCCTATCTCAGTCATCCCTTGCTCAGGACAGCAGGAGCTTATAGAAAATATGCAAAACCTGTGTCTCCCGGGGCTGGTCCCACAGAAACCCCAGACAGCTGAGGCAGGCCTGCCTTTCTGCTGAGCCTGATAGCTTTGTCTGTGTGGCTTGACATTCCTCTGACTCAGGGTTTTTGCAAAGATGAGCTGCAGGCAAAATCCATTCCACTGTCTGTTTCTGTAAATAAAGTTTTTAAGGGAAGACAGGGACTCTCTAGTAGCTCAGCTAGTAAAGAATCCACCTGCAATGTGGGAGAGCCTGGTGTGATTCCTGGGTCAGGAAGATTCCCTGGAGAAGGAATAGGCTACCCACTTCAGTATTCTTGGGCTTCCCTAGTGGCTCAGCAGGTAAAGAATCTGCCTGCAATGTGAGAGACCTGGGTTCAGTCCCTGGGTTGAGGAGATCTCTTGGAGAAGGGAACAGCTACCCAGTTCAGTATTCTGGCCTGGAGAATTCCATGGACTGTATAGTCAGTGGGGTCTCAAAGAGTCGGACATGATAGAGTGACTTTTCCTCACTCACTCAAGGGAAGCCAGCCACCACGCCCACTTGCTTTCCGCTTTCCTCTGGCTGTTTTACAGCAAACCACAGAGCAGTAGTCGTGGTAGAACCCTAGAACAGGCAGACTAATGTATTTACTGTTTGGACCTTTATAGAAAAACTTGGCCGGCCGCTGCTCTAACTCAGTGTGACACTTCTTTTTCACAGATCAGTCTAGGGAGGCAGAACAGAGAGGGTGGAGAATGGGCATGCTCAAGTCAGATGAAGCAAAGGCTGCAGCTCTTCTTGCTGTATGGCATTAGGTCCCCATTTCCTCCTCTGTAGGGCAGGAAAAATGTGCCCTTTCATAGTGGGGAAAATCAATATGATAATGCATGCAAGTTGCTTGCTGGTGCCTGGAATTTAGTAAGCACTCAATACATATGGGCCTTCCCAGGTGGCACTAATGGTAAAGAACCTTCCTTCCAGCACAGAAGACATGAGAGACAAGGGTTTGATTCCTGGGTTGGGAAGATCCCATATTCATTTGGGATCGCCTGATGATTGAGACAGTAAAGAATCTGCCTGCAGTGTGGGAGACATGGGTTCAATCCCTGGGTCAGGAAGATCCCCTGGAGGAGCAAATGGTACCCCACTCCAGTGTTCTTGCCTGGAGAATTCCACGAACTGAGGAGCCTGGCGGGCTACAGTCCATGGCGTTGCCAAGAGTCGGACGCGACTAAGCGACTACCACTTTTACTTTCTTTCCATGCACATTATCTATTTGTAAAAATCAAAAGGTTGATGTAACTACATGAAAAGAAGCCTGTGAGTCAGTCACTCTGGATGTTTGTGTGCTGGGAAGTATATTGCAATTGATTGTAAGGGATCTGTTGAAGAGAGGCCTGGGTTGTTGGAGGTGAATTATGCCCCAGTATTTCTCAAGGTCTGTCCCTGTCACTTTAAGTACAGGAAGGTGCAGACAGAAGCTCTCTGCCATCAGCCTTGGTGTCTGCTCACGTATGTCACGAGCAGACGAGGGAATGAGAATTTCTCTCAGTTGATCGGGGTGTCTTCTGTCCTTCTGTGTCGGTGGGACTCCGGTTAGATCAGATGCTCAGGAGTGACAGCCTGTTATTAATTGCCACAGCCACTCACTTAGGGAACCAGGAGGGGTATGAACTACTGTATCATTTCGAGTTAATAAATGGAGAGGGTCTTTCCTCACAGGTGATGTTAATAGAGGTCTAACTGGGGAAGTTAGACCCAGAAGGAAGGGGATGTTAGACGGTCAAGTTAGACTCATTTCACAAGATAGAGCATGAGAAATTAAAACTCCGAACTAGAAGATCTCCCCACCCTCAAGTGGCCGTAAGACCATTTTCAGCCTGTGTTGCTTAAGCCGTGCTTCCTGTGCAGCTGGTAATGAGCACTGTGTGACAGAGAGGGTAGCTCATGCCTGAGGACTTGAGTACTTCCTTCCCATCACACTTTTATTCTGTTAATAACATAGGTTGCTGCTATTATTGTGTGAAATATTACTTTTTAACATACTGTTGTTTGCCCTTTAGGACTTGCTAATGTACCTGCCATTTACAATAGGCTCTTAAAAGCAAGTTACTGATCTTAGCTGCTGTTTCTGAAAAAGTTTTGTGAGCATGAATTCTTCTAAACATTGCTGTTAAGCAGTGTATCCTCATTTGGATCTAGTGTAAAGTCTGACGCATATTAATAATTATTTGTTGAATGATGATAAAGCAATAAATATATTAGATATGGTTCCCATTTTTATGGATTTCCAGGTATAAGAGGGGAAGGTAAACACTAATCCTATTATATATATAATGATTAGCTCTGTGAGGTAGGTGTTTTTCCACAAGTAAGTTACGACCTGCTCAATAGCATATACCAGTAAGTGGCAAAACCCAACTTTGCTCCCAGGTCCGACCCTGTCCTCTTCATCTTTAAGCTCTATTGCACTGCGTAGATAAGTAATTTATCAGAGATAACATGTTTGTGGTGAGCGAGTAATTTGAAGAATATGATGAGAGCATTTACAGATAGCAATAAACTTTGTTTTGGCACTAGGTTGTGAAGTGTGCTGCCTACCTGGAGAGATTGATCTGGGCATCAGGATATTCTCCAGTATGAGTCCATATAGAACAGGGGTGCTGTATATTAAAGCAGCATTTCTCAGTGTGGACTCAGGCCACCTGCATCAGAGTCACCTGGAATGCTTGATAAAGATATAGCTTTCTGGGCTCATTCAAGAAATAACTGCATCTGAATTTTTACCACCAAATAGTTTTGTACACGTTTAAGTTTGGGAACCACTGCTAGTATTATGTGTTTGTTTTTAATATGAAAGTGAAAATCGCTCAGTCAGGACCAACTCTTTGCAGCCGCATAGATTATACAGTCCCTGGAATTCTCCAGGCCAGAACACTGGAGTGGGTAGCTATCTCTTCTCCAATGGATCTTCCCAACCCAGGATTGAACCTTCGGTCTCTAGGCTTCCCTGGTGGCTCAGTGGTTAAGAATCCACTTGCCAATGCAGGAGACATGGGTTTGATCCCTGAGTTGGGAAGATTCCCCTGGAGAAGGAAATGGCAAACCACTCCAGTATTCTTACCTGGAAAATCCCATGGGCAGAGGAGACTGGAGGGCTACAGTCCATGGGATCACAAAGAGTTGGACACGACTTAGCAACTAAACCACCACTACCACTTGAAAGGATGTACCAGGCAGTTCAGTCAAGATAGCATAAGCCTGCCTTATGCATTTTGAATGAGAAACCATTTAATAAAGGCGATTAGAAGGTTGCACCCCTATTGAAGAGGTTAGGGAGCAGAAGGCAGCATGGCCATTCCAGACTTTGAAGGAATCCTAAAGTGCAGAAATTACAGGTAAGTTGCTGTTAGTTACCTCTTCTGGCTGGAGCTCCTAGGGGGATGAGTCTCAGGGAGACTACTGGAAGCCAACAGAAAGCTTCATATGTGACATATGCCATCCCCCACGTGACTCCAACACTACTGTCAGAGGACTGACTCCAGCTTCTTCCTTCTGAATCTCACATGAAGGTCTTAGATTCTTGACTGGATTGTATTAGAATTCTTGTAATAAGAGATTCTGAGCAATGAAGTTTCCAAGATATCAGCCTCTTTGTTACACGGAAGAGCACGGTATGGAAAATCAACAAGTAATATCTGGCATCAAAGATCTTTAAACTCAGGGCTCTATTAAATAAAACCAAAGAATTAGTTGAGAACTGAGCTTATGAGAAAATAATCTCCAGCTGATCTGCTAAGAGATAGTTTGCAAAAAGAGATACTAGCAATTTAACAAAACCAAACCCAAGTAATAATAATATCAAGTAGATGAAGAGTCTGGTTCTGGTACGTTACCTTTCCACCACTTGGGATGGATCACTTTGTTCCTGGTCCAGATCCACTTCTGTTCTCATCTTTGGGCATCTCGACTATGTCTTCATCTTGTCCTTGTTAGCTTTCCCTTTCTGATCCGTGCTAGTTCTATTCCACTGGCTGATTCAGTTGGAGTGGACATCTGACTGAAACTGGGACAAATGTGCTCTCTTGCGATTTTGAAGATAAAACCAGCAGTTGATACAATCAGACAGAATTGGGCTTGCACTTCACTGTCATTTTAAATTGTGACTTGAAGACCTGACAACCCAGAACCTTCTTTAACCTGGAGTCATAGAGAAGTAGCAAATATGGCCCATCATTAAGAGAAAGATATTATCAACTATAAGTCCATGTCTAAGAGAGGCACAACTTGCCACTTACACTATGACATACCTTTTCATCATTTAGAATTTTTATTTTATGATTCTTTAAACAACTTTTTTCCCTATTTCTCACAAAAAAGGGAAATATAAGTAAAATAAATTAAGATGTTCCTAAAACGTCATGTTCAGAGATCAGCTCTTTGAAATCACCTTTTCTGTATTATATCATCTGCTGTGCCATTGAGAACATTGGTGATGGAACACGTCTTTGGGAAAAACAATGCTCTACTGTGACCTCTAAGATTTTCCTCTAATGTAGTGATATCATTCTCAAGTTTGGGTGCAAACTTATGGACCCAACTGCATCACGTGTCGCTGAAAGTTAAGATATTTATGTGAAATAACAAACCCATAGCTAGCATCATACTCAATGGTGAAAAGCTGAGTGCATTCCTTTTAAGCTCAGAAACAAGACAAGGATCCCCACTCTCACCATTTTTATTCAACATAGTTTTGGAAGTCCTGGCTGCAACATTCAGAGGAGAAAAGGAAATAAAAGGAATCAAAATTGAGAAGGAAGAAATAAAACTCAGTTGTTTATAGATGACATGATACTACACATAGAAAGTCCTAAAAGTGCCACTAGAAAACTTCTAGGGCTCATCAATAAATTTGGTAAAGTTGCAGGATACAAAATTAGTATGCAGAAATCTTTTGCATTTCTCTACACTAACAATGAAATATCTGAAAGAGAAATTAAGGAAACAGGCCTTTACCACTGCATCAAGAAGAATAAAATACCTAGGGATAAACCTATATAAGGAGGCAAAAGACCTGTTACTTCAAAACTATAAGATGCTAATGAAAGAAATTGAAGACCACACAAACAGATGGAAAGATATACCATGTCCTTGGATTGGAAAATTAATACTGTTAAAGTGACCATATTACCCAAGGCAATCTATAGGTTCAATGCAATCTCTATCAAATCACCAGTGGCATTTTTCAAAGGCCTGAAACCATTTTTAAAATTTGTATGAAAACAGAGAAGACCCTCAATAGCCAAAATAATCTAAAGAAAGAAGAATGGTGCTGGAGGAATCATGCTCCCTGACTTCAGACTATACCTCAAAGCTACACTAAAGAACACAGACACACGGAACAATGGAAGATGATAGAAAGCTCAGAAATAAACCCACACATTTATGGTCAATTAGTCTATGACAAAGGGGGTAAGAATATACAGTTGAGAAAAGATAGTCTCCTTAATTATTGGTACTGGAAAAGCCGGTCAGGTTCATGGTAAAAGGGTGAAATTAGAGCATTCTCTAACATCATTTACAAAAAATAAGCTCAAAATGGATTAAGGACCTAAATGTCAGACCAGACACCATAAAACTGCTAGAGGAAAACATAGGCCAAACACTCTCTGATGTTAATTGCAGCAGTATTTTTTGAATCCATCTCCTAGAATAATGGGGAAAAAAAACAAAAGTAAGTGGGACCCAGTTAAACTTAAAAGTTTTTTAACAGCAAAGGAAACCATAAGCAAGACAAAAAGACAACCTACAGAACGGGATAAAGTATTTGCAAATGATGTGACTGAAAAGGTATTGACTTCCAAAATGTACAAGCAGCTCATATAGCTCAACATTTAAAAAAACCCAATCACGAGACAGCAAAAGAATCGCAGATGTATAGAACAGTCTCATGGACTCTGTGGAAGAGGGCAAGGGTGGGATGATATGGGATAATGGCATTGAAACATGTTAAGTATCATATGTGAAATCAATCGCCAGCCCAGGTTTGATGCTCGGGGCTGGTGCACCGGAATGACCCAGGGGGAGGAAATCGGGAGGGAGGAGGGAGGGGGGTTCTGGAGGGGGAACATATGTATACCCATGGCGGATTAATGTCAGTGTATGGCAAAACCAACACAATAAAGTAAAGAAAATTAAAAAAATAAAATAAAATAAAAAAACCCAATCAAAAACTAGGCAGAAGAACTGAGTAGACATTTCTCCAAAAAAGACATACAGATGGCCAAAAGTTATATGAAAAGATGTTCAACACTGCCAGTTATTAGAGAAATGCAAATCAAAATTACAGTGAGTTATTACCTAATACCAGTCAGAATGGCCATCATCAAAAAGTCTACAAATAATAACTCCTAGAGAGGGTGTGGAGAAAAGGGAATCCTCCTTCACTGTTGATGGGAAAGCAAATTTGTACAGAAGCTATGGAGAACAGTATGGAGGTTCCTTAAAAAAGCTGAAAATAGAATTTCCATATGATCCAGCCATCCTACTTCTGGGCATACATTTGGGCAAAACTCATAACTCATAAAGATACATGTACCCCCATGTTCACAGCAGCACCATTCACAGCAGCCAAGACATGAAAGCAACCTAAATGTCCATCAACAACTGAATGGATAAGGAAGATGTGATTCACACACACACACACACACTGTAAGAATGAAATAATGTAAGAAAGAAATAATGTCATTTGGAGCTGTAAGAATAAAATAATATCATTTGGAGCAAGGCAGATGGACTTAGAGGTTATGATTCTAAGTGAAGTAAGTTAGAGGAAGACAAATATCATAAAATATCACTTATGTGTGTGCTTAGTCATTCAGTCATGTCCAGCTCTTTGTGACCCTTTGGACTGTAGCCTGCCAGACTTCTCTGTCCATGGAATTTTTTAGGCAAGAATATTGGAGTGGAATGCTATTTCTTCCTCCAGGGGATCTTCCTGAGTCAAGAGTTCAGTCCAAGTCTCTTGTGTCTCTTGCATTGCAGGAAGATTCTTTACCTGCTTAGTCATCAGGGAAGCCTGGGTATGATATCATTTATATGTGGAATCTTATATATATACATATATAAATGAATATATATATGTGTGTGTGTATATGAACTTATATTCAAAACAGAAACAACTCACATAGAAAACAAACTTATGGTTTACCAAAGGGGAAAGGAGGGGGAGAGATGCATTTGGAATTGACAGATACTGACTACTACATATAAGACAAATCAACATCAAGGACCTACCTATAACTGAATCACTTTACTGTATATCTCAAACATTATAAATCAACTATACTTCAATATCAATTAAAACATAAATTTATGTAGTTTAGAGCTGTTTATTCTGGGAAAATGTGAATTCTGGACTCCATTAAATAGGTTTATGTTGGAGAAGAAGATGATTTTCAGAGGAGTGGGAGGACCAAAGGTATGGACCTTGGTAGATATGAAACAGAGAAGACTGCAGGAAGACAGCCTGGAAGCTTCACAGTTCTGGAAAGAACTGCCTGTACACCCCCAAATTGTGGTCCAAGTGATGCTACTGTCATCTTGAGTTGCTCTTAAACTTAAAAAAAGTAGGCTCTTTTTTTCTTCTTATAATTAAACAATCCATGACTAAGATATCCTGAAGAAGTTCGTGCCTAGTGGGGAATATGAACATGTAAACAGAGACAATTACAACAGTACATAGTTTGTGCTATGAAGAAGATTATGTACAGAGTCCTGTGGGAGACCACAGGGTTGAGTGGATTTGTATTTCCTTCCTGTAATTTCTGAGCTGGTGACCAGCCTCATTCAAATATTTTATAAATGATGCTCATTAAGACACAGAGTGTGCAGAACTGAACTGATAATGTTCCACGGTAGAATTCTAAGCAGGCTGTCAACTAAGGCCTATGCTGGCTGGTCACTGCTGTTTTGAGAATTCATCCCAGGCTCCTTTTTAAGTGATTGGATTCAGTTCAGCCATTCAGTCATGTCCAACTCTTTGCAACTCCATGGACTGCAGCACGCCTGGCTTCTCTGTCCATCACCAACTCCCAGAGCTTTTTCAAACTCATGTCCATTGCATCTGTGATGCCATCAAACCATCTTACCCTCTGTCATCCCCTTCTCCTCCTGCCTTCAGTCTTTCCCAGCATCAGAGTCTTTTCCAATGAGTCAGTTCTTCTCATCGGGTGGCCGAAGGATTGGAGTTTCAGCTTCAGCATCAGTCCTTCCAATGAATATTCAGGACTGATTTCCTTTAGGATGGACTGGTTGGATCTCCTTGCTGTCCAAGAGACTCTCAAGAGTCTTCTCCAACAACACAGTTCAAAAGCATCAATACTTTAGCACTCACTTTCTTTATAGTCCAACTCTTACATCCATACACGACTACTGGAAAAACCATAGCTTTGACTAGACAGACCTTAATTGGCAAAGTAATGTCTCTGCTTTTTAATATGCTATCTAGGTTGGTCATAGCTTTCCTTCCAAAGGGCAAGCATCTTTTAATTTCATGGCTGCATTCACCATCTGCAGTGATTTTGGAGCCCCCCAAAATAAAGTCTGCCACTGTTTTGATTGTTTCCCCATTGATTTGCCATGAAGTGATGGGACTGCATGCCATGCTCTTAGTTTTCTGAATGTTGACTTTTAAGCCAACTTTTTCACTCTCCTCTTTCACTTCCATCAAAAGGCTCTTTAATTCTTCTTCACTTTCTGCAATCAGGGTGGTGTCATCTTCGCATCAGATGTTATTGATGTTTCTCCTGGCAACCTTGATTCCAGCTTATGCTTCATCCAGCCTGGCATTTCGCTCGATGTACTCTGCATATAAGTTAAATAAGCAGGGTGACAATATACAGTATTGATGTACTCCTTTCCCAATTTGGAATCAGACTGTTTTTCCATGTCCAGTTCTAACTGTTGCTTGTTGACCTGCATGCAGATTTCTGAGGAGGCAGGTCAGGTGGCCTGGTATTCCCATCTCCTTTAGAATTTTCCACAGTTTGTTGTGATGCACACAGTCAAAGGCTTTGGTGTAGTCAATAAAGCAGAAGTAGATGTTGTTTTCTGGAATTCTCTTGCTGGATCTGATGATCCAGCGGATATTGGCAATTTGATCTCTGGTCCCTCTGCCTTTTCTAAATCCAGCTTGAACATCTGAAATTTCATGGTTCACATATTGTTGAAGCCTCACTTGGAGAATTTTGAGCATTATTTTGCTAGTGTGAGATGAGTGCAACTATGTGGTAGTTTGAACATTCTTTGGCCTTGCCTTTTTGGGGGATTGGAATTAAAACTGATCTTTTCCAGTCCTGTGGCCACTGCTGAGTTTTCCATATTTGCTGTTATAGTGAGGCAGAACTTTCAGATCTTTTAGGATTTGAAATAGCTCAACTGAAATTCCATTACCTCCACTAGCGTTGTTCGTAGTGATGCTTCCTAAGTCCCATTTGACTTCACCTTCTAGGATGCCTGGCTATAGGTGAATGATCACACTATCATAATTATGTAGGTCCTGAAGATCTTTTTTGTACAGCTCTTCTGTGTATTCTTGCCACCTCTTCTTAATATCTTATGTTTCTGTTTGGTCTGTTACCATTTCTGTCCTTTATTGTGCCCATCTTTGCATGAAATGTTCCCTTGGTATCTCTAATTTTCTTGAAGAGATCTCTAGTCTTTCCCATTCTATTGATTTTGTCTATTTCTTTGCATTGATTACTGAGGAAGACCTTCTTATCCCTCCTTGCTATTCTTTGGAACTCTGCATTCAGATGGGTATATCTTTTCTTTTCTCCTTTGCCTTTCGCTTTTCTTCTTTTCTCAGCTATTTGTAAGGCCTCCTCAGATAGCCATTTTGCCTTTTTGCATTTTTTTTTCTTGGGGATGGTCTTGATCACTGCCTCCTGTACAATGTCATGAACCTCTGTCCCTGGTTCATCAGGCGCTCTGTCTATCAAATCTAATCCCTTGAATCTATTTCTCACTTCCACTGTATAATCATAAGGGATTTGATTTAGGTGATACCTGAATGGTCTAGTGGTTTTCCCTACTTTCTTCAATTTAAGTCTGAATTTGGCAATAAGAAGTTCATGATCTGAGCCATAGTCAGCTCCTGCTCTTGTTTTTGCTAACTGTATGGAACTTTTCCATCTTTGGCTGCAAAGAATATAATCAATATGTTTTCAGTATTGACCATCTGGTGATGTCCATGTGTAGAATCTTCTCTTATGTTGTTGGAAGAGAGGGTGTTAGCTATGACCAGTGCATTCTTTTGGCCAAACTCTTGTTAGCCTTTGCCCTGCTTCATTTTGTACTTCAAGGCCAAATTTGCCTGTTACTCCAGGTATCTGTTGACTTTCTATTTTTGCATTCTAGTCCCCTATAATGAAAAGGACACCTTTTGGGGGTGTTCTAGAAGATCTTGTAGATCTTCATAGAACTGTTCAACTTCAGCTTCTTCATCATTACTGTTCAGGGCATAGACTTGGATTACTGTGATACTAAATGGTTTGCCTTGGAAACAAACAACGATCACTCTGTTGATTTTGAGATTGCATCCAAGTACTACATTTTGGACTCTTTTGCTGCCTATGATGGCTACTCCATTTCTTCTAAGGAATTCTTCCCCATAGTAGTAGATATAATGGTCATCTGAGTTAAATTGACTCATTCCAGTCCATTTTAGTTCACTGATTCCTACAATGTTGGTGTTCACTCTTGCCATCTCCTGTTTGACCACTTCCAATTTGCCTTGATTCATGGACCTAACATTCCAGGTTCCTATGCAATACTGTTCTTTACATCATCAGACTTTAATTCTGTCAGTGGTCACATTCACAACGGGGTGTTGTTTTTGCTTTGGCTCCATCCCTTCATTCTTTCTGGTGTTATTTCTCCACTGATCTCCAATAGCATACTGGGAACCTACCAACCTGAGGAGTTCATCTTTCAGTGTCCTATCTTTTTGCCTTTTCATACTGTTCATGGGGTTCTCAAGTCAGGGATACTGAAGCGGTTTGCCATTCCCTTTGTCAGAACCCTCCACCATGACCCGTCGGTCTTGGGTGGCCCTACACGGCATGGCTCATAGTTTCACTGAGTTCGACAAGGCTGTGGTCCATGTAATCAATTTGATTTGCTTTCTGTGATTGTGGTTTTCATTCTGTTTGCCCTCTGATGGATTAGGATGGAGGCTTACGGAAGCTTCCTGATGGGAGAGACTGACTAAGGGGAAAACTGGGTCTTGTTCTGATGGGCCGGACCCTGCTCAGTAAATCTTTAATTCAGTTTTCTGTTGATGGGAGGGGCTGTGTTCCCTCCCCGTTTTTTGATCTGAGGCCAAACTGTGGTGGAGGTAATGAAGATAATGGTGACCTCCTTCCAAAGGTCCTTGCTGTACTCAGTGCTTCCAGCCCTGGAGCAGGCCACCACTGACCCTCACCTCCCCTGGGGAGTCCTAGACACTCCTGGGCAAGTCTGGGTCAGTCTCTTGTGGGGCCGCTGCTCCTTTCTCCTGGGTCTGGTGCACACAAGGTTCTGTTTGTGCCCTCCAAGAGTCTATTTCCCAGTCCTGTGTCAGTTCTGGCAGCACTATGGTGGGATTGATGGAGACCTCCTCCAAGAGGGCTTATGCCATACCCACGTCTGCTGCACCCAGAGCCCCTGCCGCTGTGGCAGGCCACTGCTGACCCATACCTTGGCAGGAGACACTGAAATACTCAAAGGGCATGTCTGGCTCAGTCTTTGTGGAGTCTCCTGGTGACCTCAAGGTTTTGTTTGAGCCCTCCAAGCATCCCTGGCAAGTATGGGGTTTGATTCTAAACGTGATTTGCCCCTCTTACCATCTCACTGGGGCTTCTCCTTTGCCTTTGGACATGGGGTATCTATTTTTGGTGGTATCCAACATTCTCCTATCAACAGTTGTTCAGCAGTGAGTTGTACTTTTGAAGTTCTTACTGGAGAAGATGAGTGCATGTCCTTCTACATCTCTTGTGGTTATTTCTCTTCTTTTGTGTTTGTATTGTTGTTTGTCAAAATCCTACATTTTTCTGGCCATGCCCAATATCTCTATATAGTTTCCCTGTCTTGGTTGAGCTCACCCACCACCTTGTCAAGGTCTTTCTTCACTGTGCTAAAGAATGTTGAGTGCTCTTCATCCTCCTGTCTTTATTGCTGCCTTCCACCTATTCTTTCTCCATTCAAAATCACCTTTTAATCTGCATTTCTCTGATAATCAGTGATTTTCAGCATCTTTTCATGTGCTTCTTTATCATCTATATGTCTTACTTAGAGAAATGCCTGTTTAAGTCTTCTCTCAATTTTGAATTGGGATTGTTTGGGTTTTTTTGGACATTATATAGAGCTATTTGTATATTTTGGAGGTTAATCCCTTGTCAGTTGCTTCATTTGAAAATACTTTCTCCCTTTGTAAGGGTTGTTTTTTCCTCTCATTTATCATTTTCTTTGTTGTGAAAAAGCTTTTAAGTTTAATTAGGTCCTGTTAATTTTTTTTTCATTACTCTAGGAGGTGGGTCAAAAAAGATTTTGCTGTGATTTGTGTCAAAGAATGTTCTCCCTATGTTCTCTTCTAAGAGTTTTATAGTATCTGGTCTTATATTTAGACATTTAATCCATTTTGAGTATATTTTTTTGTATGGTGTTAGGAAGTGTTCTCATTTCATTCTTTTACATGTAGCTGTCCAGTTTTCCTAGCACCACCCACTAACTATTAGAGAAATGCAGATCAAAACTATAATGAGGCATCACCTCACACCAGTCAAAATGGCCATCATAAAAAAAAATCTACAAACAGTAAATGCTAGAGAGAGTATAGAGAAAAGGGAACCCTCTTGCACTGTTTGTAGAAATACATATTGATACAGTTACTATGGAGAACAGTATGGAGGTTCCATAAAAAGCTAAAAGTAGAACTACCATATGGCCCAGCAATCCCACTAGTGGGCACATATCTGGAGAAAGCCATAATTAAAAAAGACACATGCACCCCAATGTTCTCTATAGCAGTATTTACAATAACTAGGACCTGGAAGCAGCCTAAATGTACATTGATAGATGAAGTTGTGGTATGTATATACAATGGAATATTATTCAGCCATAAAAGGAACCAAACTGGATCCTTTGTAGAGATATGGATGGACCTAGAGTCTATCTTACAGAGAGAAATAAGTCAGAAAGAGAAAAAAAATTGTATATTAATGCACATAGGTGGGATCTAGAAAAATGGTATAGATGAACGTATTTGCAAGGCAGGAATACAGATGCAGACGTAGGAAACATGAAGAGGGGGAAGGAAGGTGACACAACACGGGAGAGCAGGGTTGCCATCCATACACTACTATGTGTAAGGGCTTTCCAGGTGTCGCTAGTGGTGCAGAACCTGCCTGCCAGTGCTGGGTGTAAGAGGTGCGGGTTCAATCCCTGGGTCAGGAAGATTCCCCACTCCAGTGTTCTTGCTTAGAGAATCCCATGGACAGAGGAGCCTGGCAGGTTACAGTTCATGGGGTCACAGTCAGACACAGCTGAAGTGACTTAGCACAGCATACACCATGTCTAAAGTAGGTAGCTGGTGGGAAGCCGCTGTATATCATAGGGAGTTCTGCTCAGTGCTCTTCGGAGACTTAGGTGGGTGAGGTGGAGTCGGGGAGGAGGGAGATCCGAGAGGGAGGGGATATATGTATACATATAGCTGATTACTTTTGATGTACAGCAGAAACCAACACAGCATTGTAAAGAAACTATATCTCAATTTTTTTAAAAGGGAAAAAAATCATGTTTTCACTCCCAATTCCTGTTCTTTCAAGAAGCTTTCCCTGATTGTACTAGTCCAAGCTACAGCTTCCTTCTCTTAACAATTCTTATATCAAAACTATACTTACGTAAACCCATGGCAGTTTCATGTCATTGTATGGCAAAACCAACACAATAAAGTATAGAAAATTAAAAAAAAAACTATACTTACTTGTTTTAATGTGACTGATGTTGTTTTCTCAACTAGGTTGTCCATTCTTGGAGGTTGAAGACTGTATTTTAATACTTTGGTTCAGCAAATATATGGAGTTATGTTGTTCGTGTGCTAGATACTGAGCTTGGTGACGTGAAATAAATATGGTCTAGTAGATGAGAAACGATACTTAATAAAAAAACATGCATGCAAAAAAAGTGATGTAAAATGGAGAAGGTATTAACAAAATTAGGGATCAAGATCTATTGGGGTTTAGGCGAGGAAGAGCTGCCTTCCAGTTGGGAATATGAGAGGAAGATTTTCTGACGTGGCAGTACTTGGATTCTTGAAAGCTGGTTAGGATGTGGGCATACAGAGAATGAGGCAGAGGCAGGAATCGCAGTGGCTGCTCATAGTTGATCGATTCAGTGACCATTTGTCTAGGGCTGGTGTTGAACTTTTTCGGCAAAGGTCTAGACAGTTAAGTGTTTTAAGCATGGTCTCTGTGTCAGCTACTCAATTCTGCCTTTGTGGTGTGGAAGCAACCGTAGACAATAGACAATATGTGAATGAATAGACGTTGTTGTTCAGTCTCTCAGTCGTGTCTGACTTTTTTTGACCGCACGGACTACAGCACGCCAGGCTTCCCTGTTTGGACATGTTTTAATAAAGTCTTAGTTATAAGAGCAGGCAGTGATTCAGAGCATAGTCGGTTGGTGTAGTTTGCCATCTCCTTGTTCAGGGTGTTACATGATTGACTATGTAATGGAACATATAATAACAGCTTCATCAATGCTCAAAATTAGTAAAAACTAGAAGTAATTTGCTGAAATGCTGACAATAGTTGTCTGATTACTGGGGCTACAGATATTTTGTTCTTCTGTCCACTTTTTTATTTTTTCCAGACACTTTATAAGGACAAACAGACTTTATTTACAGAGTTAAGTATAGATAGTGGGCAGTATGGACTTCCCCAGTGGCTCAGCAGTAAAGAAACCACCTGCAGTGCAGGAGCTGCAGGAGACATGGGTTCGATCCCTGAGTGGGGAAGATACCCTGGAGGAGGGCATGGCAACCCACTTCATTATTCTTGGAGAATCCCCATGACAAAGGGGGGCAACAGTCCATAGGGTCACAAAGAGTTGATATGCCTGAAGCGAGTTGACACACACACAGTGGGCAATATACAGAACCTAGACCTTGGCACGCAGATTTTCAGGGCATGCTTGAGGTTGCCACATCAATACCTTTTCTGCAAGTATTACCCCTGGTGCTAAAGAATCTATTGTCCTTGGAATGCTAGCTCAAGATCCGGCAGACAGACCTGCATCACAGCTGGGCCATTTCTTCTGCTGCCCTCTGTCACCAGCTCCACAGAGCCATTATATTGTTCAAGAAACATTATAGTAAAAGGCTGCCTAGGCGGAAACTAAATTGACTTTCTGATTCCACCCTTAACCCTCTCTTTTTGTGGTCTCTGAAAGGAGCCCAGAGTTTTTATAGCACTCTGTGTGACATGCTGCCAAGTCAGATAGGAGATGGAATAATTGCAGACTTAGCCTTCACCTCAGATCACAACAATGTCAATGAAATATGGTGAAACAACAACAGCTGTCTGATGAGAAGTGAGCTTAGGAAGCAGGCGTTAGGCTTTAAATTCTAAGGTGGAATGCTAATGATAAGAGCTATGACTTCTTAAGTACCTTCACTGTGCTTTGCTTAGCATGTTTCCTTGACTTTCAAAACAACGCTTCAGGACAGATATGGCTATCCCCATTTGACAGGTAGGGAAATTGAGGTGTGGAGACATATAGTGGTTTGCTCAAGGTTATGGCTTGACTTAGTAAAGTCGAGATTTGAACCCAGATCTGCCTGATTTCAAAGGCTATTCATCACACTTTGCCTCTCTGCTTCCTACTAGCTCTTCTTTCCTTCACTGCAAGAGAGTTGTGCCCACAGTTGAGTCTCAAAGTGACCTTTATATGTTTGAGCAGTCTGCCTTCTAGTCTTCCTGCTCAGGGAAGAGAGTATATGACAAGCTCAGTAACTACAGATAGCATGTGAGAAATCAAATAAGTTTGGAGGGCACAATTCAAAGACATTTGATTGAGCTTAATTAAATTTAGGCTATGGGCAAGAGAATAAATTCTTAGGAGAAAATGAGCGAATACCTCTCTCTCTCTCTTTTGTTTTTCAGACAATGGTACTGCCAGTTTTCAGACACTATTGTCATGGCCCTGTAAAGAACAACAATGGCTAAAGAAAATTTTGTGAGTTGAAAACAAACTTTGTGATGGGTTTTGTAATAAGATTTTCTTAGTTTAAATCTAAAGTTTTTCAGTTACTATGTGTATGTATGTATTGGGTTTCTCCAGACAAACAGAACCACTAGGAAATATGTATATACATATATGTGAGAGACAAGGAGAGAGAGATTCTAAAGAATTGGCTTATATGATCCTGGGGCCTGGGAAGTCTGAATTTTAAAAGGTAGGCCAGCAGGCTGGAGACCCAGGAAAGAGCTGATATTGCAGCTTAAGTCTGAAGGCAGGCTGGAGGCAGAATTCTTTATTTCTCAAGGATCTCAGTCTATTTTCTCTTAATACCTTCAATATATGAGATGAGCCCTTCCTCCATTATGGTGAATAATCTGCTCTCCTCAAACTCTACTGATTTAAATGTTAACTTCATCTTTAAAAAAATGCCTTCACAGCAACATCTAGAATTATGCTTGACAAGATAAATGAGTGCCATGACCTAGTCAGGGTGACTCATATAACTAATCCTCACTTTATGTAAACATCCATAAGAATTCAAGCACTCAGATCTTGTTTCCTTACTTGTTGAATGGGACTAATACTAGTATCTGCAATATAAGGATTGCTGTGAGGCTTGAATGAGCTAATGAGTTAGCTCAGAGTGCTGGAACCTTGTAAGTGCTCAGTAGCTAATTATGTATGTGCTCAGTTGCTCAGTCGTGTCTGACTCTTTGCAATTCCCTGGACTACAGCCCACCAGGCTCCTCTTTGCATAGAATTTTCCAGGCAAGAATACTGGAGTGGATTGCTATTTCCTACTCCGGGGGATCTTCCCATCCCAGGGGTCAAACTCTTGTCTCTTGGATCTCCTACACTGGCAAGTGGATACTTGACTACTCTGCCACCTGGAAAGTCCCGATAATATTTATTATTATTATTATTGTTAGTGACATTATTACTTTTCACTACCACTTTTCAAATTTGGAAGCACCAAGAATTTTGCTTTACAAGTTGGATTTCTCTTTCTGCCTGAAGTCTCCTATTTTATTTTCCTAGTTGGCTTGTAAGCTAGTTTGTTATTTATTAATGTGTACCCAAGATCCTGTGCTCTGAACCAAAGATTTCTTTTCGTTTTTATTGACATATAATACAATACGTACAATATTATATTAGTTTCAAGTGTGCAATGTAGTGATTCATTATTTTTATATATTATGTAATGATCACCATGATAGATCTAGCTGTCATCTGCTGCCCTGCAATGGTATGCCAGTGTTATTGACTGGAATCCCTATGCTGCACATTACACACCTGTGGTGACATTTATTTTATAACTGAGCTTTGTACCTCTTAATCCCCTTCCCCTATTTCTCCCACCTCCCATTCCCTCCTCTCTGGCAACCACCAGTTTGTACTCTTGTATCTGTGAGTTTGTTGCTGTTTTATCTGTGACATATGCTCTTCTGATTCCAAATATAAGTGAAAATGTAAGTGAAATATGATATTTTTCTTCTCTGTTTGGCTTCTTAATATTTCACTTATAATAATACCCTCTAGGTCCATCTATGTTGTCACAAATGACAAGATCTGATTCATTTTATGGCTGAAGACCATTTCATTGTATATATATTAAATTGATATGATACATATGAAATATGCATGAAATATATTTCATTGTATATAAGCATATACCACATTTTCTTTATTCTTTCATCTATTAATTCATCTACTAATGGACACTTAGGCTGCTTCCATATCTTGGTTATTGTAAATTATGTTGCAATGAATATAGAGGTACATAAATCTTTTCAAATTAGTGTTTTCATATACTTCATATAAGTACCCAGAACTACTGGATACTTATGTGCTGGATTGTATGGTAGTTCTAGTCTTAATTTTTTGAGGAAACTCCATACTGTTTTCCATAGTGGTTGTATCAATTTACATTCCCACGAACAGGGCATAAGGGCATACACCTCCTCCCCAACACTTGTTATTTCTTGTCTTTTGGTAGGTGTGAGGTGATATCTCATTGTGGTTTTGATTTGCACTTCCCTGACGATTAGTGCTGTTGAGCATCTTTTCATGTTCCTGTTGGCCATCTGTATGTCTTCTTTGGAAAAATGTCTATTCAGTTCCTCTTCCCATTATTTAATCAGATTATTTTTTATATTGAGTTGTATGAGTTCTTTACATTTTAGCTAATATTTTTGCAGTGAGATTGCAAACTCCACTTATATTTCTCTAGCTAAAATATTAAGAAACATGGAGAACTTTATGCATTGCTGATTTCCCTTAAAAGTGCCCTCTTTCTGTTGTGAGGGGGAGTTGAAAATTACCATTTATTAAATCTGAAATAAGCAGAGCCCAGAGAAGTCAAGGGTGGAATGATTGGCGCTAGGTCAAACCACAAGTCAAGCAGAAATAGTTCAGGGTTTTCAGCCTCTGTGTGGCACTTCCCATTAGACTGTCATCATTTATCATGTTCCATTTTCTTACAGATGGAGCTGTTTCCACAGGGTATTTTCCAGGAAATTCATACGTAAACCCCAGTAGTGAATTTAGGCTTCTTTTTCAGTACGATCTGAAATGTCAAAGGAGTTGGAATGTTCAGAAGGTCAAATATTCTCAAAGTTGAGAGTGATTTTGGTCTCTGTGCTTTAATTAAAAGGAAATGTTTTTAAGGTAAGCAACCTTCCTGGGTTGGTCCCCAGTAAAGGTCCTTCTGCTTGCTGTCATTTGAGCCAACTGAATGAGACCAAGTTTGGTTTAGAAGCAAAGGAAAGTTGTGTTCTATGATCAAAGAATGGAGAGACGGAGCTCACAGTGTCGGGTGGGGTACAAGCACTCCCTGAAAGGCTAGGGGAAGGGCTGCCTTACTAGGTTCTGTCAGCAGGGAGGGGGTTGGACTCTCGCCAGACAGTCACTACCGAGCTGCTCACGCTCCAGATCACACAGTGTCTCCACACACAGCCTGCCGCTGCCATCTTGAGTTGTGGAGTCCTGGGCGGTGCTTCTCCACATGGCTGGAGTTGAAGTATTTGTTGACCACAGCTGTTTCGCATTAGAAACACTGGTCTGAAGTGCTGGGGACAAAGTGTCTGCGAGCCACATCCTGTGAACAAATGAAACTAGACCAAGCATCAGGGAAAAAGAAGAACGTTTATACTTTAATCACCTAGATTCTATTTTTATTTCCTGGGAATTGTAAATGGACTTTGTCCGAGACATTAATGGACCAGTCAACCAACTTGTTGTGATGAGGAGGAATATTATGGTGGTTTAAAGTATGTGCCCTGGAGCCAGGGTGTGTGTGTGTCTCAGTTATGCCCAACTCTTTGCGATCCCATGGACTGTAGCCCACCAGGCTCCTCTGTCCATGGGATTCTCCAGGCAAGAACACTGGAGTGGGTTGCCATGTCCTTCTCCAGCGAATCTTCCCGACCCAGGAATTGAACCTGGGTCTGCTGCATTGCAGGCAGATTCTTTACCGTCTGAGCCACCAGGGAAGCGCAGTGCTTGGGTTCAAATCCTAGCCATGTGACGTTTCAGCTGTGCCATCTCAGTTTCCTGAACTGTAGGGTCAGAGAGAACATTACAGGCCCTCCGGCATAGGCACTGACTGCGGTGGTTCTAAAGCAGTGCGTCGGAGGTAGTCAGTGTTCACTAGTTTATTTCCATCATTGTTGCCGCTGCGGTCACCACTCTTCAGGTAGTATTTTCCATATGTAGTGTCTATCCGTCCTGCCTTTTGCCCTCCAGAGTTTACAGTTTAAAACAGAATATGAATTACCAAGGCCCACTTATTTGGAAGTGGCAAAATTCTAACTCAATTCAATTCCAAACTAATTTAAGCCAGAAGGGGAATTTATAGGCTTGCTTGTAATCAGAAACCCAGATTCCTAGAGGAGTCTCTCTTTCCCTCTTTACTCTTCATTTTTTTCCCCTTTTTCACCAGCTTTATTTTCTGAGCCTGGCCTATCCGTGAGTGGAGGGCATGCTCTCCAGACACTTTGCTTTTATGTGTTTATACTTTCATGATCAGAGTGGAAAAGACACTTTCATGCTATCTTTACCTTGAAAAATTCCAAGGAATCTCTGTGACTGACTGGTCACTGGTCCCGGTGGGTGACTGGTCTAACCTAGGTTATGCGACAATTCCCATAGTTAGGGACAGGTCCTATTTCCACTAAAGAGTCATAAAAATTATCAAATGGAAAAGGGCCTTAAAAGTCATGTTTCTCTGATGTTGTCCAAAACTCAGACTGTATAGAACTGTTCAGTTTGGCCCCATGTTGATGATGTGCAGTGATGTAGTTCTTACCCTATTTTCTGCTGCTTCCCACTTAGATTTTCATTACATTGTCAAAGGATGTGTGGTAATTTTATATTAGGAGATAGTTGAAGGGTCTGAGGCAGGGCTGTATGTGTATGATTTAAAAAGACCTCTCTGGGTTCCTTATTCACACTTTGGCTGGTAACTGAGGAGACTGCTGGGCTGGATGTGAGGTGCCTCCTCCCTTAGCATTCCCAGGCCGACTCTCTTGGTACGATGACCTTAGTGCAGAGCCACTGGGAGAAGACAGATGAGGGTCAGCAGAAAGTGTAAACTGTGGGTTCTGTTCTAAGAAAGGCCCATTTTGCAACTTAAGCCTGCAATTTAAAAAATTAATATCGACTATAGTGTTTCCAGGTAGACCTCCTGAAGAGGTCCCTCTTCAGCATTAACAAAGCTATATGTTTTGTTACATAACCTTTACAAAGATTATGAAAGTTGTTTGTAAAGAGTGCTGTTCAGTAATTAAAGCACTCACATTCTTTAGCAGGTTAAGCATTTTCCCTTGAGATTTTGTTCAAACTTTAAATTTGCCAAGCAAAAGAATTTTGAAAACACTAACGCTGAGTGAAGTCATAAGGCCAAGTTGGAAAGAACTTGAAAGCATTTTTGTAGTTGAGTGGAGGAAGGGGGCCAGGGACTACACATTTAAAAGTTCATTCAACATTTAAATTTCACTTAATCCGCATATTTTAATATGGTACTTTAACTTCACTTGTTCCAAGTGACCATTTGAGAGTGTTTTTGAATTAATCGCCTCAGAGAGTATATCCCAAGTTTTCTAACAGGAATGGTAGTGAGGTTTGAGAGTGTGATCCTGGATTTAAATACTTTGTTGTAAGGATATTCAATTTTCTTTCTGAACTGTAAACGTATATACCTCATCTTTCAGAGTCAGGTGGGCGCTTCTTATTCTAGAGCATTTCTGAGATTGTGTAGCATGAATCATCTAGCTAGCTTCCCAGAGCTAGCTTCAATTTCAGATTCATTTGAGATACAGTAAATTACTATATGTCTACTTAGTTTCCATCTTCCAATATTCTGTATCCTTTCCTATAACCTTTGCTTCTGTGGGTCTTTGATAGAAAAGTCACTTTGTTGTCATCTTAGTGATATTGTCATGATAACTAGATGTTGTCACCAGCTTCTTCCATTTAGTAATGTAGGTTGAAAATATTTTCTTGTATTTTTATATTCTTAGATAAGATAGTTGAATATCTATATAGAATTTATAATTGGGGTAAACTATAATTCATTTAGTTACTGTATTTTCATGTGTATTTATATTCTAATTTTTATAATTATGAAAATAATGTGATAAAAATCCTTGTGACTGCATCTTTGTGCATTTGATTATGTCCTTGGACTAAAAGGTGACACTTGGGAATATTTGGTACATGTGTGGGAGTGAGGATATTTATCCATGCTCTTGAATCCCTCAGGGACACAGTCATTCTCTTCTGCTAGTTGAAGAATTTGGATGAGAGTTTCAGAATCATGGCTCTATCATGCTGTCATGAAATCATTTTAGATTTGTTTGGACTTATATTTTAATAACAAACCCTTTGAAGGTGTTAGAGAACTCACAGTTTATCAGGAAATAAATCATGCTGTTGACATTTAGAGATGTAGCCCCAGTTTTTTTTTAAACAGTCTTATTAAGATAAAATTGATGCACAAAAAACTGCACATGTTTAATGTAAACATTTTTATGAGTTTGGACATATGCATACATTTATCATTACCTTATTAGGTAATGCATATCCATTACCTCTCAAAGCTTTCTTTGCTCTCCCTTTTTTTTTAAGAAGAAAACTTTACATGTAGTGTATTCTCTTAACAAAAATTTTAAGTGTACAGTACCACATTGTTAACTATAGGTACTGTGTTGTCCCAAATCTTTTGATGTACTTTAGAAAATTGGAAAGCCTTAGTTGAGGAGTCAGAGGTGGTGGTCATGTGCTAGTATCATTGAACAACTGTCCCCAGTCTAATTCAAGCTTTATTGATGTGAACTCCAAGATGTTTACATTCATTCATTTATCCATCATTTAATCAACCATTTCGTATTGAGCATTTGCCATGTGACAGGCACTATCTAGAGGCATGATCTAGAAAACTGAATAAAACATCCTGGCTCATATTTACATAGAGTGTATTATTTAATCAGAGACAGAAGGGAAAATAGACTTTGTGAGTGTAACAAAATTTTCAAGGTCTGTAGTTAACAAGTGGCATAATCAGGGTCACCCTGATGGATGCCAAGACTATACTTGAACCTGCACTGCCTCCCCAACAACCCCTGAGTGTAAGAAATTAGAAACTGCACAAAAGTGTGAAATATACTGCAAGAGTCATGCCTCACACAAACATAATATGAAGGTGCCTGAAGTTACCTATTGATCACAGTGTGGTTTTATAATACAGACGCAGCCTTCCAGATAAGCCAAGGGAAGACCAGCCTTTTATAGAACTTATACTCTGGCCAAGGCAAGTTGCTAGTCCTTGAAATTATGCTAAAGCTAATAAGTATGCCTGTTTTACAGATGAGAAATAGATTTGGGGGAAAAAAGTAAAGCTTTTCTTTCTTTTTTTCCCCTTTCCCCAGCAAAGTCCCACAAAGTGGCAGAGGTAGAATTTTGCCCAAGGCATGTTTGGCCCCAAACTCATACTGTCTCCAACAAGTTAGGATCTGTGACTCAGGAAATGGGTGGGATGATATGGGAGAACGGCACTGAAACATGTAAATTATCATATGTGAAATTAATTGCCAGCCCAGGTTTGATGCATGCATGATACAGGGTGCTCAGAGCTGGTGCACCAGGATAATCCAGAGGGATGGAATCGGGAGGGAGGTTGGAGGAGGGTTCTGGGAGGGAAACACATGGATACCCATGGTGGACTCATGTCAATGTATGGCAAAACCAACACGATAATGTAAAGGAATAAACTAATTAATTAATTAAAAAAAAGATTTGAGGACCTTACAGATAATAGAAAAAATCTGAAAGATTAGGTTTATTACCTGATAGAGGTGCTGTTGTTTTATTTTGTCAACTAAGGGTAAATGGGTATGTTTCAACCCTTCATTGTGCCTCCTGAAACTTTTAAAATTCAGTCCCACATGTCATATTCATCAAGAAACTGAGAAAATAGAATTTTGCTCATTTTATTAAGTACACTTATCCCAAGTTGAAAGTATTTGGCAATGGGTCACTGTGACTTCAAGTAAGGAGTGACTTCTCAGACACTTTGAGAGAAATACTGCTATAGTATTGATACTTAGAAATTTCATTGCTGTCTTGGATAGTAGAATGAGTGTGCTTATTAAATATCCCATTGACAGAAAGTTGGATGTGTTGGCTAATGCCTTGGAAACAAGATTGAAATTGAAAATGACTTTAACAATTGGGAGAAGTGGGAAGATAGAAAAAGGGTGAAATTCAATATGTTGAAAAACTGATGGTGGAAAGAAACGTCAATATACTTCACTTTTTCATTAAATTTATCAAATGTAACAATATCAGGGCTGTTGGCCAATGGTGGTATTGCCATGATGATGATGATGATTAAAGGTAACATTGCAAGTTTTCTAGGAGAGAACAGTAAAAATCAATGGAAGAGTAATTGATTTTCATGGCTGTGTGAAAGACTAGGTGATTTAAACGTTGGTACAGATTTGTCTTGAATGGCGGATTGTGACTGAGTTGTGTTTAATCAAATCTTTCCAGCTATGATACTTAACTTGAATTCTCTATTCTTTCTTCCCCAGAGGAAGCTATGTGTCTAAAAACCAAGTAATAGGAGAATGCATTTTAAGATTGGATTTTATAGGAGATGTAAGGTTGGGGATCCAAGGTTATGACTAAGCCTCTTTTAAAACATAAGGTGGCACATAAACTTTGTGTGTGATAATCAAGCAAAAAATGGCAGTTCATACAGATAGGCAATGATGTGTACCTGTGAGTACCTAAATAGGCATTTCTGACAGGCCAAATAATAACCATTCATGATTCTCTTTCCCATTTATCTGTTTCTAACCATGAGATATATAGCAGGTTCTGTTTTATAACTGATCAAGAAGGTAGATCAAATTGCCAACATCCATTGGATCATCGAAAAACCAAGAGAGTTCCAGAAAGACATCTACTTCTGCTTTATTGCCTATGCCAAAACCTTTGACCGTGTGGATCACAACAAACTGTGGAAAATTCTTAAAGAGATGGGGATACCGGACTACCTGATCTGCCTCCTGAGAAATCTGTGTGCAGGTCAAGAAGCAACAGTTAGAACTGGACATGGAAAAAAAAACTGGTTCCAAATTGGGAAAGGACTATGTCAAGGCTGTATATCGTCACCATGCTTATTTTATTTATATGCAGAGTACATCATGCAAAATTCTGGGCTGGATGAAGCATAAGCTGGAATCAAGATTGCCGGGAGAAATATCAATAACCTGAGATATGCAGATGACATTACCTTTATGGCAGAAAAGAAGAACTAAAGAGCCTTTTGATGAAAGTGAAAGAGGAGAGTGAAAAAGCTGGCTTAAAACTTGACATTCAGAAAACTGAGATCATGGCATCCAATCCCATCACTTCATGGCAAATAGATGGGGAAACAATGGAAACAGTGACAGACTTTATTTTTGGGGGTTCCAAAATCATCACAGATGGCGACTGCATCCATGAAATTAAAAGATGCTTGCTCCTCGGAAGAAAAGCTATGACCAACCTAGATAGCGTATTAAAAAGCAGAGACATTGCTTTGCCAACAAAGGTCTATCTAGTCAAAGCTATGATTTTTCCAGTAGTCACGTATGGATGTGAGAGCTGGACTATAAAGAAAGCTGAGTGCCCAAGAATTGATACTTTTGAACTGCGGTGTTGGGGAAGACTTTTGAGAGTCTCTTGGTCTGCAAGGAGATCCAACCAGTCCATCCTAAAGGAAATCAGTCCTGGATATTCACTGGAAGGACTGATGCTAAAGCTGAAACTCCAATCCTTTGGCCACCTGATAAGAAGAACTGACTCATTGAAAAAGACCCTGATGCTGGAAAAGATTGAAGGTGGGAGGAGAAGGGGATGACAGAGGATGAGATGGCTGGATGGCATCACTGACTCTGTGGACATGAGTTTGAATAAGCTCTGGGGGTTGGTGATGGACAGGGAAGCCTGGCATGCTGTAGTCCATGGGGTCACAAAGAGTTGCACACGACTGAGCGACTGAACTGAAGAAGGCATAATATTTTTTTCTGGGGGAGGGGGGCAGGTAGACCAACAGAAGGGGCCAGAATGTTGTTTAAGTGTCTATTTGGGGTTAGGATACCTGGGTTGGCTTTGAAATCCTATGGATAGAAAAATTAGGACCAAAATGTGATCAGATTTTTTGTGAGACTCTAAGCATAGGCAGAACTTTATCAAGGCCTAATAACTAAATTTGGCAAAGAGTTTAGAAGGAAGCCCCCTTCCTCATTTCTGTATGAAGCCCAGAAAGACCCTGGCACTGTAAAGATTGGAAGAATTATTATTCAGAATGCTTTCAGTTTCAGATAACAGTAAAAGTCACCCTAAATTGATGAAAGCAAAAGATATGTCTATTAGCTCTCTTAATAGAAATATTTAGGACTATATCTTCTGGCTTCAGGCATAGTCGGATTCAGAGGCTCAAATGAGATCATCACAGATATCTCTGTCCCTCCAGCCTGGCTCTTTTCTGATTGAATGTCTACTCAGATGTCTTAGTTGGACTTCTCTGTGATGACAGGGTGGCTGCCAGCACTTCTAGCTTCTTATTTTAATCCCTTGTTTTCATCTACGGTTATTACAAAAGTCTTGGGTCTGACTCTTAACTACTCTGAAACAGGTCACATGTGGTACCGTAGTCAGGCAGCCAGACTACCCAGACTGACGGTGATGGAGACATGGCTCACCAAGAGGACTAGGGGTACTGTTCCTCGAGGTGGAAACCAGCAGTATCAACAAGCCAATGTCCACCAGAGAAGGGAGCTTTGAGGGATATAGGGACACTGCCATGAGCGTTATACCAGACTTCACATGATGGATATGGACTCTGGGGTACCAAGACCTCCCCAGATCTCCTCAGGCAGGCACATGGACTAAAGGGAAGCAGAAGAGAAAGGCATGTTGTGGTGGGTATGCCTCACAAATTAGGATGTGTCTCATTAAGTTCTCTAAGAAGGAAGGGGAGGTCTTTGAGGGGAAATTAGTTTTTGGCAATTAGAGTGAAGGGGTCTGGCGCTGTAAGAAATTGGTCATTGTAAGAAAATGTCGCTCTGGTTTGCAGTTACTGGCTGCTGAAGTGCACAGAATTTAGATTGCGACACAGTTCTTTTTGTGGGATTTAGTGGGAAATAAATTGATCATATATGGATTAACTACTTGGAGAAGGAGAGGAGACATGAGACCCAGAAATCTATTGCCTCTTGAGAATTGTCAATGAGACAATTTGATGACTATGTGAAATGATGCTAATTTTGACACTAAGACCTGGGATGATTTACAGTTTCCTTATACTTGATCTAAAATGATGAGAATGGTAATAGCTCAAAGTTTATTGCTATGTACTAGGCACCATTCTAAGCACTTTCTATGAATTATCTTGATCAGATTCTTGTGGTAACTCTAGGCGTAGGTAATATTGTTATTACTGTATATGTGACGGGGAAACTGTCATACAGACAGTCTAAATCCTGCCCTGGACCAGGACCCCCCTGACTGGTAAGTAGAAGAGCCAAAACAGAAACTTTAGACTGACTAATTCTGGCACCCAGGCTAGTAATCAAGCCACATATCCTCTCCAGGAGAACAAAGGCAGGCTTGCTGCTTGTGGATATAAATCTGCTGAGGCTAGAATGGGGCAGGGGCTTCATTCTTTGTTCTTCCCTTCCTCTCTCCCTCCCTTTCTTCCTTGCTTTCTTCTTCCCTCCCTTCCTTCCTTTACCCTCTTCTCCCTTCTTCCTTTTCATTCTCTTTCTCTAATTATTCATGGGCCTAAAAACTCTGGACCGTTCCCTACACTGAAGCTATACCTCCCCTCTCCCCAGTTATGAAGTAGATTGACCCTTGCTTGGATACCTAAATATTTCAGACTTATGGATGGGAAGTCTAAAGGCTCATTCTTACATAAAATTAGAGTGACGTATTAATGTAGCATGAAATGGGATCATCTTGTTCAACTCCTGCCTTTTGAACTCTTGATGTATTTTGCTATTTTTCATTTGTGGTGGTACGTGTTTTTCACTGTAACTCATTCTGCGGGCACTTCAGGGTTGGAGACTAATGGGCACTTATAGCAGCCTGCCTACGTGTGTTCCAAGCACAGATGCCTTTGGGCAATTGCTTGTGGAAAGAAGGGTCGGTGTACCTAAAGGCTTTAAACTAGCACAATATGACAAGTTTAATGGAGACTTTAACCTCTTCAAAGTGTCAAAGTTTCATGTAAGCTAAGAACAGAAGTCCTTTTACAACTGCCTGGTCACCTGATGTCCAGAGATATATCCCCTCAGTTTCAGAAGTACACAAAACCTGTGCTTGCATTTGGGAGAAGGGTGGGCTCTACAAGGGGCT
The DNA here is from genome assembly GCA_007570785.1 of Antilocapra americana. Classification (NCBI taxonomy): domain Eukaryota; kingdom Metazoa; phylum Chordata; class Mammalia; order Artiodactyla; family Antilocapridae; genus Antilocapra; species Antilocapra americana. The sequence continues at coordinate 16,417,977 of ML663010.1, read as the reverse complement.
TCAGAGGAGGCTCAGTAGATAAAGAGTCTGCCTGCCAATGCAAGAGATCTAGGAGACACGGGTTGATCATTGGGTCAGGAAGATCCCCTGGGGGAGGGCATGGCAATCCACTCCAGTATTCTTGCCTGGAGAATCCCATGGACAGAGGAGCCCAGTGGGCCATGGTCCAAGGGTTGCAAGGAGTCGGACACAGCTGAGCAACTTATACAAACACAAGGAGGAGCAGACCATAGGACAAAGGTCTCTAACTTACTCCCCAAAGGATACAATTTTTTATTTGAAAAAGGGTGTGGAGAGGTTCAAGCCTTCGTATATGACTCTCGTAAGGATTCGAATTATGGCACAGATATGTACCCAACAAGTGGCAGTTATTGTCATTTTTCTTGGGGTATAGTATGAGTGAATCTTGCAGATCTGAGTTAAATTCTATCTCTGAGGTATTTAGGTTTTTACAGATTTGGTTTCCTATTAATGTCAGAGAGATAATAGTATCAATAGGATCTATTTCAGAGATCAGCAAACTTTTTGTAAAGGATTAGGTAGTAGTTATTTTAGTATTTAGTATTTAGGTCCATGTTGTGACTATTTAATTCTGCTATGGTAGTATAAAAGCAGAAATAGATAATATATAATCAAATGGGCACACTATGTTCCCAGTAAACCTTATTTATGGACACTGGAATTTGAATTTCATACAATTTTAATGTGTCATGAAATGTCATTTTCTGTTTGAATTTTCCTCCTCAACTATTTAAAAACATAAAAAACATTCTTAGCTTGCAGGCTGTACAAAAACAGGTGCAGGCAGCAGGCTGGCTTTGGCCTGTAGGCCATACTTTGTCAGGCTTTTATTTATTTCATTGAGTAAGAATGAAATATTATGTGTATTATATAAAGTATTTAATGCTTGGCACTGGCATTAAATAAATTGTAACAGTTACTTGGGAAACTTTTTTTTTTTGCTGTTTTTAACTGTGCTTAGAGCCTGTAGATTTTTAAAGAAAAATCCAAATGTGTAACAAATAGTAAAAAATAAATAAATAAAGACCACTCATCAATTACTTGTATTTTCCCCCATCGAGAGAATAAGTCTATTTTTCTCATCCTCGAATCTGGAGTGTCTGTGGCTTCTTTTAACCAGTAAAATGTGTCAGAAGAGATATTGGGCAGTTTCTAAGGTTAGATGGCCATGGGGGTTTTGCAGCGTTCATTTTTGTTAGGAAATTCTGTGATTCTACACGAAGCCTTTGCTCCCATGATGGATTATGAGACTATGTGGAAAGAGGCCCCGGATAGCCCAGCCGTCTCTGCTTGACCACGTGAGCTTCAGGCCAATTGATGTTATCTGAGTCAGAGATGAGTCATCCCAGGTGAGCCCTGCTCAAACTGCCAGCCCACAAAATCATGAGCAATTAAATAATTGTTATTTTAAACTCCTGGATTTGGAGTGGTTTGTTATGCAGCAGAACTAACTGATATGAGATGCTACTTGTATCACAAAGGAAAGCATTGAGGTTGCAGCAAAGCCAGACACTTGAGCTGAATCTTTCCTTATTTGGTCTAGTTCAGCCAAAGCATCCTGAAAAGCAGAAAGGACTGAGAGGAAGGTACACAGTGGCAGAAAAAGGCATTCCAGGGCATGAGAAGTGGACAGAGGTATATTCTGGCTGAAGTGAGCACCATTTTGTCACAAGTGTTTGCAAACTGTAGGACTAATTGTATAGGCAACAAGTAAGAAAAATGTGGTTGAATAAGATGAATAGTTCTAAATTTGAGTTGGCATCAGGCATACATTTCAGGCTATGAAAAGTGTTGACAACCTAAATAGCCATATCTGACTTAAATTATGAGTATGCTGAACGTGTGAATCTGTTTTTTTCCCATTGCATTATAGTTAAAAAATCAAACTAGGCATACATGGGAACTATGGCAGATGTGAGGAGATGAAGATATGATGAAAACAGAAGCATCTCAAGTGCAGACTGGAGCTTAGAGTATACCTTTGGAAAATAAAAAAGCATTGTAGCTTTGGAGAGAGCATAATTCAAAGAACTGAAGCTCCAGGGAAAGTAACTAAGGAATAATATTATTCTCTAGCATCCCTAACTCACGTTTACATGATATGGAACCAGGCTCGAATTTGGAGTCCTTGACTGTTACCTCAAGTGTCAGCCACTCAGTCGAGTCCGACTCTTTGTGACCCCATGGACTGTAGCCCACCAGGCTTCTCTGTCCATGGAGTTCTCCAGGCAAGAATGCTGGAGTGGGTTGCTATTTCCTTCTTCAGGGGATCTTCCTGACTCAGGGATTGAACCCGGGTCTCCCACATGGCCGGCTGGCTCTTTACCGACTGAGCCACCAGGGAATGGTCGCCTCGCTCTGAACTATGTTGGCTGCCATCTTGTTTACTCCACTGTTGAATCCTGGGATTCTGTTCCCCTCATCTTAATCATTCGTCATGTGGAAACATGCAAACCAATTCACTACGTTTCCCTCGAGCTCTTTAACTTGTGAAGTAACAACAAAATATTCCTTGCTCCGTCTCCGGATGAGGTGCAGGGCTGGACTGGTATCTGTTCAGTACTAGTGACTGGTGAGACATGCTGCTGTTTATGTCACTCGTTCATGAGGTAAGTAATTAGTGCTGAGCGTCCTTCTGGATGCAGGAGAGAGAGCATGATTACAGACTTCAGGAACTTTATGGCTCATAATTTATTTAACAAATATTTATTCAACAACTTAGTACTGTGTTTTAATTCTCTAACTGGAGTTTTAAAATCAGTTTGTGACTTGACTAAAGGGCATAAAATGTTAAGTTTCACTGGAGTTTATTTTTCTCTTCTTCATAAAGACAAGAAGGGATTTTTTTTTTTAACAACCAAAGCCTAATCTACAATCAGCCATATTGGCAAAACTGAATAGATTTTCCTCAAAAATCTTTCTTTTTTATTATTTTTGCCCTCCCTCATCCTTTCCAAGTGCCTCTGAACAGCTCTCTTCCTGCTGTGTCGGAAATGTAAGAGAGATAGCCAGTCTAATTCTATCTATAAAGCCATTTCCCCGTGTTCCCCTCAGACTGTATGCAGCAGTATAAATCTCAGATAATGCGTCCAGGTTAGCAGAGTTACTTAAAAGAGTGGACAGCCAGTGCGGCACATTTATTAACATCATATATAACAGGGTTGTAGCTGCACAGTAACTTCTATTTAGTCAAAAAGGTGGGGAAGAAGTGCTGCTGAAGTTTATGGGTCTGACTGTGGACTGGCGAGGTAAGTTATGCACCCAAATAGCTCTTGTGTATCATAATATGGAGGTGAATAAACCATCTTTAAACTGTACACTATCTCTCCATTAGAAGAAATGGATCTATTATGCCCTGTCTTTGGAATGGCATAATAATGACTCCACTGAAACACACAGATACACACACACACACACACACACACACACACACACACACACACACACACACACATTTCTGAGAAGCTTCCTGGCTGCTCTCAACAAAAGCTTTTCTGCCCATATGTGACACAAGGCAGGTCATTTAGGAAAAAGAAAAGGCTTTTTAAGTTGAACAGGAACTGATGGGATGTCGACACCAAGAAAATTGTAGCTCATAACTTGTCATTTCCATCCTACAACGGTAAGTGTCTTTGGTTGGGTAACTTAGTGAGGTAGTTAAGCACCTACTACGACACAGTGCTGTGCTGAAATGACCTGGTTGTGTATCTGCCTCCCTCCCTGGGCTCTGAACCTTTTGGGGCATATGTTGTTTCTTATTCATCTTTGTGTTTCCTATTACTCAAGACATTAATGTACTTAAATTCACTATAGCTATCCTTAGTCTGCTTTCTGTATTCTTTTCTTTCCTGGCTCCTGTGGTGACAGCTACTATATCTCATGAACTGTGGGATCCTAATTCCAACGTGAAGTATCTTTCCTGTAAGAAGGGACACATAATGTATATCTATCAGTAAAGTCTTTGCAAAGAGAAGAGACAGTTCTTTGTTTTGATGGTACCAAGAAAGGGGAAAGCTGATCTTGGTCTCTGTAACAACAAGTAACAGTAACAAAAGCATCCCTAACAAGATGACCTCTAAATGCCCTTGGTAGATGACACTGTAGAGGAAACTCATGGACTCTGAGTTCTAAGCTCTCAGACACACATATTTACTTTCCCCAAGTCCTCCCCTTTCTTTCCCTGGTTGCAGGATTTTGACAACTTGTTTCCTTCTCTGTACTCAGTTATACCATGGAGCACCCTGTCATGAAGTTTTGATACCTGGGACAGCAAAGCATGCAACAGGATAAAATTTGATTATTCATGTGTAAGAGAGATTCTTTGTGCTATCAAGAGATATTTCCTATAAATTCCTATAAATAATCCCCATAGCATGTTTATAATGCTTAATTTAACACAGATTTACATAAAACATCCCCAGTACATATATTGGGTAATACGTATAGGCTTGTATATATATATATATAGGGTAATGTAGAAGCCTGATGTTTTCTAATGTGCTCTCAAAAAAGATGATAAAAACATGACTGGTGCTTTTGTTAAAATACACCAAAGCAGGGAGACATCTTGGGAAGTTACTGCTGAGATCCTGGAAGAAAGATAGAAAGCCAGCGAGTACAAGAGAGAGGGTACCAGCCAGGCAGAGCATCTGTTTTCATCATCATCTTAGGGAATTACTGAGAATGCATTTTAAGGTTAGACTTTGCTAAAGAAAAAAAAAAAAGAGTAGTTTTTACTCAGAATATTTTTGTGCTGAAATTGTGTTCCTACTTGGCACTTCTTTGCCCTCTGCCTTGTTTTTTCCCTTTTCATTTTTTAGGTTGGGAGAAGGAAACGGCAACCCACTACAGTATTCTTGCCTGGAAAATCCCATGGATGGAGGAGCCTGGTAGGCTACAGTCCGTGGGGTCGCAAAGAGTTGGACACGACTCAGTGACTTCACTTTTGTTCTTTCACAAGGACTAAGGAGCTGATAGGTGTGTTACTTGCTAGGAACATAAAGACACACCGTGAGGTTCTCATGTTCAGAAATTTTAACAGAGTTTTCTACATTGTGAATGTAGAGAGGAGGCGCCCATGAAGCTAACTGATGCATTAGTGAAAGGAAAAGGTTAGTCATTCAGTCCTGTCCTCCTGTCCAGCTCTTTGCAACCCATGGTCTGTGGCCCAGCAGGCTGGCCTCTCAGTCCATGGGATTCTCCAGGCAAGAATACTGGAGTGGGTTGCCATTCCCTTCTCCAGGGGATCTTCCCAACCTAGGGATTCAACCCTGGTCTTTTGCATTGTAGGTGGGTTCTTTACCATCTGAGCCCCCAGGGAAGCCATTTAATTCTTCTTTAAAAATTCCCCTTTATAGAGGAGGCTGATGATTTTTTTGGTTGGGCAGGTTTTGACTTGTTAGATAAAGTCTCATGTCCTTTCAAGCTTGGATTTTTGGTTTTACTCAGGTTTTAGAGGACAATTGAGTCCTCAAACAAATACATGAGTGGTTCCCCCTTAAGCACCCAGAGCTCTGACACTTGAGTGAGTTAGGAGAACCTTTGTTTCCTCTAATCAGAGAAGTCAAGATTGGGGGGCAACAGCAGATGTGAAAGGAAGAAGCACAGACCAGAGTTTGTTTGGGGAGATTCTTCTGAGACCAGGCAAAGTATACAAAGAGGCAGGCTCTGTGGGAGTCACGGGGTGGGGAGGTAGGGGGTGCTGTGCTGGGCAGAAAAGACACCTGGTATTCTTGCAGTGCCCCAGGGCAACAGCTATGCTCACCCAGCGAGCTCTGACATCATGTCTCTCAGCTTTCTCGCTTTGACTGTGGCTTCTGTGTCCAAGGTTGAAATAAGAGCACATGATTAACCCACTTTCAAGGAACGGTGCAGGCATGAGCACAGAAGCATGCTCTGTGAGCTGAAGAACACAAGGGCTTTCTCATAGAATCTGTATGGTAAAGACCTCTGTGCTTAGTCGCTCAGTCGTGTGACCCCATGGACTGTAGCCCACCAGGCTTCTCTGTCCATGGGATTCTCCAGGCAAGAATACTGGAGTGGGTTGTCATGCCTTCCTCCAGGGGATCTTCCCTACCCAGGGATTGAACCCAGGTCTCCCTCACTGCAGGTGGATTCTTTACCATCTGAGCCAACAGGGAAGCCCAGGTAAAGACCTCAGATTTTATAAATCATTAGAGGAGTAAAGGGTTCCCCCAACCCTCCTTTCTCTTCTGATGGAGTTGAATTTTCCTCCAGTAAAGAAAATTTAACTAATTTAAGAGAAATAAATGGACCATTTTTCACCCTAGTGTTATGAAATAAAATTTATGCCTGCTACAAATACATTGGGGCTTCCCAGATGGCGCTAGTGGTGAAGGACCCACCGGCCAGCACATGAGAAATAAGAGACATGGGTTCGGTCCCTGGGTCGGGAAGATCCCCTGGAGGAGGAAATGGCAGCCCACTTCACTATTCTTGCCTGGAGAATTCCATAGACAGAGGAGTCTGGCGGGCTGTGGTCCATAGGGTTATAAAGAGTTAGACACAATCGAATCAATTTAGCACACACACACAAATACATTTGTAAAGCATTCAATACAACGGCTAAAAGGCGATTAGTTAGTAGATTATTACTCTAATTAATACATCAGTTACAGTGAGCTCATGTCCTTTGTAAAAGCAAAAGTGTTAGTCGCTCAGTCATGTCCGACTCTTTGTGACCCCATGGTCTATAGCCCACCAGGCTCCTCTGTCCATGGGATTCTCCAGGTAGGAATGCTGGAGTGGGTAGCCATTCTGAACCTGAAGCTCCAATATTTTGGCCACCTGATGTGAACAGCTGACTCATTGGAAAAGATCCTGATGCTAGCAAAGATTGAGGGCAGAAGGAGAAGAGGGCATCAGAGGATGAGGTGGCTGGATGGCATCACCGATGCAATGGTCATGAACTTGGGCCAGCTCCAAGAGATGGTGAGGGTCAGGGAGCCCTGGCCTGCTGCCGTCCATGGGGTCCCCGAGAGTCAGACACGACTAGGAGACTGGACAGCAACAGGAGCCATTCCCTTCTCCAGGGGATTTTCCCAGCTCAGGGATCAAACCCAGGTCTCCTGCCTTGCAGGCAGATTCTTTGCTGTCTGAAGCAGCAGGAAAGCCTGAAATTCTTTTGTAAAGAAAGATAAAAATGCTACTTTATACAGTTGTTCTGAGAATTCAAAGAAAATTAGAAATATCTGTAAAGGTGATTACTGTGTAATATACTGACTTATAAAAGGTAGTCTATAATCTGGAGCTACTCTTAACATTTATGTGTATTTCTTTTATTATACTTTTTATTTAGAGGCTGGTATATAAAATTCTGGAAGAAAATCACACCACACGCCGTGTTCTGTAGCTTAGTTGCTTACTGAATTAATTATCAGTATGAAATCCAGTGAACAAGGTGATGTGAGTTTTCCTTTTCATTTGGATAATTCAATGGTATTCTTTTCACACACTTTCTTCACTTTCTCTTAGTTAGCATTTCTTCTTTTATTTGTGGGTAAATAGGATCTTGGTTCGTTTCTTTTTCTTATTGTCCTTCATGGGTATTCCATGAGCATTATAATAATGCCTCACAAAAATACTAAGTCCTTTTCCTTAGTCTGAAGTCACGGGCTTCTGTTTCTGTAGGTTGAGTAGATCAAATAGATTTGGGTCCTGCCAAGATGAGAGGTTGAGAGTGGATACTTCTGAGCTTCAGCAATACGCTGATCCTGTTTCTTTCTACAAAGAATGATTGGTCCTGTACCATGGAAGGAGATGACTGGATGTAGTATTAACTGCTTCTAGAAAGGATCCATAATCTGGGAAGCTACACTCTGAGATCACTGATGCTGCTAATTCCTGGTTCCTGTAACATGGTTGTGCATGTCAGAGGCTGGAGCTGTTTGCAGTTTACGGGAGAAACTATATAATTATATAGTATGTGCAGTAAAGCATGTTATATAAATTTGAGTCAAGAAATATATTAGAGGTAAGCAGGGGAATTCCTGCAGCCTGCACAAATAAGTCATCCAAATTGATAGTAATATTTAAGCATTTTAAAGTCAACTAGTAATTTGTGAATCTTTTCTGGTAAAGAGATTCATGCAGTATAGATAAAATCAAAGTTACTTTTGAACATCATTGGAAATTTCAGTATCCTCCCCTAAGGCAACTACTGTTACCATTTTGTTAATTACCTTAGGGATATTCTAGTGTGTATGTGTGTTTAATATAGTTTTATTTTGTGAAGTTTCCTCCTACAAATATCTTATTCTTCATTATTTTACAAATATAATTTCATCGAACACATTTACCATTTCTATACTCCACAGTATACATTTCCATTGTTTAATTATACCTCTCTTGGTGGGCATTTAAAATCTCTAGTTTGCTATTATGGGCGTCTAGAGGCAACTCTGGGTAGTTGTTGGGAACAGAGACTATGCATCCAGCTCCACTGCTTACTGAGTTAGAGCAAGTCGCCTACCGCTGTGCCTCAGTTTCTTGGTACAAAAACGAGCCACCGTTTTGTGTTGAATAAGCTGATATATGTAAGTAAGATGCTTGGAATCGTACTAGCCTCACAAGTTTCAGAATTGGAATCACTATTTGTAATGTTATGATGACTATCAGTATGTTCTTCCTCTCTTTTCCTTTCTCTCTCTTCCCTTCTCCCTTTCGTTCTCTCCTTCCCTCCCACTCCCCTTCTCTCACTTCTTTCTCATTTCCTGGCTAGATACAAAGAAGTATCAGAATGCTGCTGCTAAGTCACTTCAGCTGTGTCCGACTCTGTGCGATCCTATGGACTGTAGCCCACCAGGCTCCTCCGTCCATGGGATTCTCCAGGCAAAAATACTGGAGTGGGTTGCCATTCCCTTCTCCAAAGAAGTTGAATAATTGTGTCCAAATGTATGCTTATTTGATTTTTAAAATAGATGTTCTAAAACATACTTCCAAAAAAAATGGCATACCAATGTATATTACTGCCAGAAGAGTACTTATAGTAAATGTTTTCTCATTCCTTCTCTAACGTGTGTTATTATCAACCTTTATTGTTTTTGCCAATCTGTTTTGGCTAAAAGGCTCTCTCAGTACACATTTGACCCTTGAACAATTCAAGGGTTAGGGAGCTGACTGTCCACACAGTGGAAAATCCACATAACTTCTAGTTGACCTTCCTCTCTATCGGTGGTTCCTTCATACCCAGGATTGCACATCTGTACACTTGCAAAAGGGCCTCCCTGTTGCCTCAGATGGTGACGAATCTGCCTGCCAATGCAGATGACACAGGAGATACAGGTTGGATCCCTGGGTTGGGCAGATCCCCTGGAGGGGGAAGCAGCTACCCACTCCAGTGTTCTTGCCTGGAGAATCCCACGGACAGAGGACTGGTGGGCATTGCAAAGGGTTAGATATGATGGAGCAACTAACATTTTCACTTTTTACACTTGAAAAAATACCAAGTATAAGTGGACCTGTGCAGTTCATATCCCTGTTGTTCAACAGTAAACTGTAGCTTTAATTCACATGTCCCTATTCACTGTGGGATTTTGTGGTGTGTGTGTTTTCAATTAAACTTTAATTTTGAGATGCATTGTAGAGTCCCACGCAGTTGTAAGAACTGATAGCCATCCATGTATCCTTTATGCATTTCCCCGCTATGGTAATGTCTTATAAAATTACAGTACAATTCACAATCACAACATTGACATTAATTCAGTCAAGATACAGAATATTCTGTCAATCTAAGATTTCTTCTTATTACACTTTTATAGCCACTCCCAATTTTGCATCCTCAACTTAACCTTTTAGTTACGTTAACCACGAATCCTTTCTCCTTTTCTGTATTTCTGTCATTTTTAAGAATGTTACAAAAATGGGGTCATACAGTACATAACCTTTTGTGATTGGTGTTTCATATGGCCTAATTCTCTGGAGAATTATATCTTTAGTACTATTTTCCTTCCTTTATCAAGTTACTTGTTTATCATATTTGTGTATTTTTTTCCTCCTACCTTGTTTGTATTTTTCTAATTGATTTTTGAAACTATAATATATATTCTTAGTATGTTAGTCCTTAGATTGTTTTAAATGCTATAGCTGTTTTCTCATTTGTCGTGTCTTTGAGTTCTGTTTATAGTCTTTTGGAGTTTGAAATTTTACATGTTGAGAAAGTTAGGTCTGTTAATACAGCCTTTTCTGAAATTTTCATTTTTATCTCTTAAAACAAGTCTTTCCTACATCATGGTTTTGTGTGTGTGTGTCTGTGCACCTGCATATTTAAATACAGGCAACTGCAGATGGTGACTGCAGCAATGGAATTAAAAGATGCTTACTGCTTGGAAGGAAAGTTATGACCAACCTACACAGCATATTAGAAAGCAGAGACATTACTTTGCCAACAAAGGTGCATCTAGTCAAGGCTATGGTTTTTCTAGTGGTCATGTATGGATATGAGAGATGGACAGTGAAGAAAGCTGAGTGCTGAAGATCTGACACTTTTGGACTGTGGTGTTGGGAGAAAATTCTTGAGAGTCCCTTGGACTGCAAGGAGATCCAACCAGTCCATCCTAAAGGAGATCAGTCCTGGGTGTTCATTGGAAGGACTGATGTTGAAGCTGAAACTCTAATACTTTGGCCACCTGATGCGAAGAGCTGACTCATTGGAAAAGACCCTGATGCTGGGGAAGATTGAGGGCAGGAGGAGAAGGGGGTGACAGTAGATGAGATGGCTGGATGGCATCTCGATGTCACCAACTCGATGCACATGGGTTCGGGTGGACTCCAGGAGTTGGTGATGGACAGGGAGGCCTGGTGTGCTGCGGTTCATGGGGTCGCAAAGAGTCAGACACGACTGAGCGACTGAACTGAACTGAACTAAAAATACATATATGTGTCCTCTGTATTTTATTATGCTTTTATGCTTCATATCAGGGCTCACTAAACATATTTTGGTGTATTTGTTATGATCACAAAATACTTTCGAAGGCAGTGTAACAATGGAACTAGGCAGTTATTACGCTCTAATATTAGGTAAGCATTTTAGCACCTACTTTTTTTTTAAATAAGAGGCCAATATCACAGGTCTATATTAAAGGCATACCCCTTGCTAGCATTTGAGTTTGAAACTCTTGTGGTTTTCTTCTTTTAATGGTTAGTTTTTAATATATCTTTCATTTTTTTTGTTTTCTGAAAAGATAACACATTTCCCAACAAAATTTACACTGTTTAATATACTTAATTTTTAACAAAAATTCAAGCTTAAGTATCTCTCATTCTATTGCATTGGCCAAAAACTTCATTAGGATTTTTCTGTAAAATGTTACAAAAAACTCAAATGAACTTTTTGACCAACCAGATATATAAATTATTTCTTTCTACTTTGGTGTCAGGACATATTGAAATATTTGTGATAGTTTACATTTCACCTTGCAATGTTCCCTTGGTTATAGTCCTATGAAGAGATAGTAGTCATCACAATGTTAGTATTTTGAAGAGAGTACATGCAAGTTATAGAATGTCAGACTTGTGTATATTGGAGACGAGTTTGTGGAAAGTTTACCCCTTGGAATTTGGGATTTTCCTGAGAAAATTAGGCCTCCTCAGAAGTAAGATTAGATCTCGACTCCTCTGGCATCTAATCTATTATCTTTATTCCCAAGTTACTTGGACATTAACAACTGAACAAAGACCTCAGGGAATAGGGCCAACTCCCTGATAAAGTGGCTGTTAGGACACTGGGCTTCCCCGGTGGCTCAGCAGGTAAAGAATCCGCCTGCAATGCAGGGGACCTGGGTTTGATCCCTGGGTTGGGAAGATCCCCTAGAGAAGGGAAAGGCTACCCACTCCAGTATTCTGGCTTGGAGAATTCCATGGACTGTATAGTCCATGGGGTCACAAAGAGTTGGAAATGACTGAGTGACTTTCACACTTAGGAGACTGGCAGAAGTGATGATTAATGGCTGTTGTTTTTCAGTCACTAAGTCATATCCAACTCTTTGCATCACCATAGGCTGCGGCACTCCAGGCTCTCAAAGTCATGTCCATTGACTTGGTGATGCCATCCAACCATCTTGTCCTCTGTCACCCCCTTCTCCTTTTGTCTACAGTCTTTCTCAGTATCCAGGGTCTTTTCCAATGAATCAGCTATTTGCATCAGACTGGCAAAGTATGGGAGCTTCAGCTTCAGCTTCAGCAACAGTCCTCTGGATGGATACTCAGGGTTGATTTCCTTTAGGATTGACTGGTTTGATCTCCTTGCAGTCCAGGGGACTCTCAAGTCTTCTCCAGAATCACAATTCAAAGCATATGTTCTTCAGCTCTCAGCCTACTTTATGGTCCAACTCACACATCTATACATGACTATTGGAAAAACCATAGCTTTGGCTATACAGATGTTGGCAAAGTCATATCTTTGCTTTTTAAAATGCTGTCCAGATTTGTCTTAGCTTTCCTTCCAAGGAGAAATGTCTTTTAATTACATGGCTACAGTCACCATCAGCAGTGATTTTGGAACCCAAGAACAGAAAATATGTCACTGCTTCCACTTTTCCCACTTCTATTTGCCATGAAGTTATGGGACTGGATGCCATTATCTTTGTTTTTTGAATGTTGAGTTTTAAGCCAACTTTTTCACTCTCCTCTTTCACTCTTGTCAAGAGGCTTCCTTAGCTCCTCTTCATTTTCTTCCATTAAAGTGGTATCATCTGCATAGCTGAGATTGTTGATATTTCTCCCGGCAATCTTGATTCCAGCTTGTGATTTATCTAGCCCAGCATTTCACGTGATGTTCTCTGCATATAAGTTAAATAAACAGGGTGACAATATATAGCCTTGTCAAACTCCTTTCCCAATTTATAACCACTCAGTTGTTCAGTGTCTGGTTCTAACTTTTGCTTCTTGATCCTCATACAAGTTTCTTAGGAGACAGGTGTGGTTTTCCCATCTTCTTAAGAATTTTCCAGTTTGCTGTGATCCACACAGTTAAGGCCCACTGGACCTCAGACTCCAGAATGTCTGGCTGTAAGTGAGTGACCACACCATTGTGGTTTTCCAAGTCATTAAGACCTTTCTTGTATAGTTCTGTGTATCCTTTCCACCTCTTCTTAGTCTCTTTTGCTTCTCTTAAGTCCATAATGTCCATTTCTGTCCTTTCTCATGCCTGTCTTTTTGTGAAATGTTCCCTTGATGTCTCCAATTTTCTTAAAGAGCTCTCCAGTTTTTCCCATTCTATTGTTTTCCTCTGTTCCTTTGCATTGTTTATTTAAGAAGGCTTTCTTATTTCTCCTTGCTATTCTCTGGAACTCAGCATTCAGTTGGATATATCTTTCCTTTTCTCCTTTGCCTTTTGCTTCTCTTCATTTCTCAGCTCTTTGTAAAGCCTCCTCAGACAACTGCTTTGCCTTCTTGCATTTCTTTTTCTTTGGGATGGTTTTGGTCATTGCCTCCTGGACAATACTATGGACTTCCATCCATAATGGCTAGGGAAGGAAGTGGAAATACTTGAATTTCCCTGGAAAAGGGTTGAGGAAACTGCTGGCAGGTGAAAAGGATAGTGAAAGAGATTTAGAGATGTTGTCATATAAAATTAGTGCATAATTAGTAAATACTAAAATTAGTACATAATAGACCCAGCAGAGGATTATGCTCTGAGGTAGGCCTGGGGACACACCATTCACTAAGACGTCAGGAATATGCTGGTGGGACGTGCAGCAGACTCACTAAGAAGTTCATTGGTGGCTCCCCTCTAGACCAAGGTTGACATGGAGGGGGTGTCACAAAGCTGGGCTCATAAGTATCAGGGACAGTGGGCCCAAGTAATGGAGGTAGAGTGGGATATAACCCCTTGAAGTCAGGAGGTCACAATTATGGTAACTGCTGGAAAGTTGGAAGGGCAGTAAACGGGGCTTGACTCACAGAGAATTACAGATATAGCTAATAGAGTTATAGATAAGGCTAATAGAGTATGGTGGGCTTCCCTGATAGCTCAGTTGGTAAAGAATCCACCTGCAATGTAGAAGACCCTGGTTTGATTCCTGGGTCAGGAAGATCCCCGATAGGCTACCCACTCTAGTATTCTTGGACTTCCCTTGTGGCTGAGCAGGTAAAGAATCCACCTGCAATGTGGGAGACCTGGATTCAATCCTTGGGTTGGGAAGATCTCCTGGAGAAGGGAAAGGCTACCCACTGCAGTATTCTGGCCTGGAGAATCCCATGGAGTGTATAGTCCTTGGGGTCACAAAGAGTCGGACACGACTGAGCAACTTTGACTTTCCTTAGGTGCAGAAGAGTCCAGCAGCCAACCACAGGGTCTCTTGATATCTGTAGCCCCCAAAGTAGAAATCTGAGTATGTTTGCCCCCATAAAAAGTTAGCAGTTCCTTGCTCAGTCTCACCCAAATCAGTTTTTAATTTCTGGAACCACTGGCCCACGAGGTAGCCAGTGTGAAGAAGGCCTTGAAGCACTGTGGCAAGTATATCCTATTCCTATGATTCCTATGTTCCTTCCCCAATAGGACATATGACTATTACTCAGGGATTTGTAAACTGATGAAAGAGGAATATCTATGTATTTTAAGGGTCCAGGCACAGGCTTGATTTCACATTAATACTTGAAAACTGAAAGCATTGTAATTCTTTTCAGTTGGAGTAGGGGCTTACTGGGACCCAGTAATAAATGGAATCCTGGCTAAAGTCTGGCTCAGAGTGGATCCACTGTATCTGTGGGCAAGTCCTATGGTCATCCCCTGAACCAAGTGTATGTTGGAATTGATGTACTTGGCAGTTGGAGCCACCATCATATGAAGGCCCAGAAGATGAAATTATAGTGGGGAAGGCCAAGTGGAAACCCTGAACCTTCATCCCCTGGCCAAGGTAGCTCATAAGAAACAAAGCAAAGCAACATGGCATCTTTAGGCATAAATTAGCGCCAACTTTAAAGACCTAAAGGATTTAGGCTGTTGGCTCCTATCACATCTCCATTTGATTCACTGGTCTAACCCCTCCAGAAATATCATGAATCCTAGAGGCTGAGTATACTATTGACCACCACAGTCTTAATTGCATTGCATCCCTGATTACACCTGCTGTGCTGGAAGCAGGATGCGGGACATGATGTTACTGTTAGAGCAGGTTAATAAGGGCTCGGGTACTGGATATTGATTTGTGAATGTTTTTTTCCCCATGTCCGCTGTAAGTAAGGGTTAGAAATAATACACATTTATGGAAGAGAGACAAAAATATTAATTTACAGTTTTGTCTCAGGGCTTTGTTAAGTTTCTTGGCCTCTGTTGTGAAATAGTCTGAAGAACTATTGCATTAATGACATTTTGTTCATCAAAGAGGATGGGCAAGAGATGGCTAGAATGCTGGATGCTTTGGGAAGTGTCATGTGTTCCAGAGTGTAGATAATAAATACTATGAAGATTTAGGGATCTGATATTTCCAGGCAGCTTTTAGGATTTCAGGAGTGAGGGCCATCTGGGATGTCTATTTCAATGTAAAAGAAAAGTTGTCTTGCCTCTTATTTCCTTCCACCTGTTAAGCCTTGGTGGGTCCTGAAGGCAACATATTAGATCCCTAGGAATGCTTCTCTAGTCCTTCTAGCTGGCGATATGGAGGCCTTCATGCTCTGGGTGGTGCCTGGTGCAAGAGAGGGCACTGTACCGGAGCCAAGGTGCGGTACAAACAGCCATGCTGCTTGGACCATACAAGCCAGCACAACCTGTGGTTCTGTGCGGGTGGTAAGAAGAGTTGCACAGTGGAGCTCTTGGCAACGCCCTTATGGAGAATCACAACACAGGACCCTGGAGGCTAGAGCAAGGTGATGACATTCTCAGCATAGAAATATATACTTATATGCTTTTTAGAAACAGTTTGCTGATAGAGAGCCCTGTAGTGCTTGGCCATGGGGCACCAAGTAACCAAATGTCTGAAACTGAGTTGGATTCTGTCAGACATGCCAGGTCATAACTCAGATGGGCTAGCAGCAGTAACTTCTTAGATAGAAATGGTATGTACAGTATTGGGCAGAAGCAGGAGCAGAAGGCATGAGTAATGCATTCCAGTGCCCCATTCTTTAGTCATGCTGTGGCCCTATGGGAGGTCTCAGAAGACCAATTGAAGGAGGATGAAACACTGAGTTTGCCATGTGGATGGGATGATTCGGTATTTGGGTTCACACTAAAGCAGATCAGTTCAGTTCAGTCACTCAGTCATGTACAGCTCTTTGTGGCCCCACGGACTGCAGCACGCCAGGCTTCCTTATCCATCACCAATTCCTGGAGCTTGCTCAAAGTCATGCCCACTGAGTCGGTGATGCCATCCAATCATCTCATCCTCTGTCGTCCCCTTCTCCTCCTGCCTTTGGTCTTTCCCAGCATCAGGGTCTTTTCGAATGAATTAGTTCTTTGCATCAGGTGGCCAAAATATTGGAGTTTCAGCTTCAACATCGGTCCTTCCAATGAATATTCAGCACTGATTTCCTTCAGGATAGACTGGTTGGATCTCCTTGCAGACTAAGGGACTCTCAAGAGTCTTCAACACCACAGTTCAGAAGCATCAGTTTTCTTTGATGCTCAGCTTTCTTTCTAGTCCAACTCTCACATCCATTCATGACTACTGGAAAAATCATAGCTTTGGCTCGATGGACCTTTGTTGGCAAAGTAATGTCTCTGCTTTTTAACGCTGTGTAGGTTGGTCATAGCTTTTCTAAGGAGTAAGTGTCTTTTCATGGCTGCAGTCACCATCTGCAGTGGTTTTGGAGCCCAAGAAAATAAAGTCTGTCACTGTTTCCATTGTTTCCCCATCTATTTTCCATGAAGTGATGGGACCAGATGCCATGATCTTAGTTTTTTGAATGTTGAGTTTTAAACCAAATTTTTCACTCTCGCCTTTCACTTTCATGAAGAGGCTCTTTGGTTCTTCTTCGCTTTCTGCCATCAGCATGGTGTCATCTGCATATCTGAGATTACTGATATTTCTCCTGGCAATCTTGATTCCAGCTTGTGCTTCATCCAGCCCAGTATTTCACACAATGTACTCTGCATATGCTTGACAATATACAACCTTAATGTATTCCTTTCCCAATTTGGAACCAGTGCATTGTTCCATGTCTGGTTCTAACTGTTGCTTCTTGACCTGCATACAAATGTCTCAAGAGGCAGGCCACATGGTCTGGTATTCCCATCTCTTGAAGCATTTTTCGCAGTTTGTTGTGATCCACACAGTCAAAGGCTTTGGTCATAGTCAATAGAGCAGACGTAGATGTTTTTCTGGAGCTCTCTTGCTTTTTCAATGATCCAATGTATATTGGCAATTTGATCTCTGGTTCCTCTGCCTTTTCTAAATCCAGCTTGAACATCTGGAAGTTCATGGTTCACGTATTGCTGAAGCCTGGCTTAGAGAATTTTGAGCATCACTTTACTAGCGTGTGAGATGAGTGCAATTGTGCAGTAGTTTGAGCATTCTTTGGCATTGCCTTTCTTTGGGATTGGAATGAAAACTGACCTTTTCCAGTCCTGTGGCCACTGCTGAGTTTTCCAAATTTGCTGGAATATTGAGTGCAGCATCTGCATTATAGCCACATTCAGGGGTTAGAATTTGGGGCTTCCCAGGTGGCACTAGTGCTAAAGGATCCACCTGCCAATGCAGTAGCACCAGAAATGTGGGTTCAATCCCTGGATCATGAAGATATTCTGGAGCAGGAACTGGCAACCCACTCCAGCATTCTTGCCTGGAGAATTCCACTGGCAGAGAAGCCTGGTGGCTACATACCATGGAGCCACAAAGAGTCAGACACAACTGAGTGAGCACAGGGAACCCCAATGCAGACCAGTAGCCCCATTTTTTTTGGCTCCCTGATTTATCGAAATGTTTTCTCACAAATTACATTTCTTTAATCAGCTCCAAATTCTGATTCTTGTTTCTTCAGCTCAGTGAGAAGTCATGTTTTACTTTGCTTCTAGGTTCAGACACTCTTGGTACGTGGGTTCTGAAAGTGCTTCCAAAGAGAAAGTCTCAGAAATATGGGCTTGCCTTCTGTATTTCCTTTCTCTCAGTTGTTACAATGCTGTTCTGTTGTTCAGTTCCTAAAAGCAGTTACCTAATATGGTTTTTCCAGTGTTATCTCTGACATGGCAGAAATTTAAGTTCCGTTCTGATCACTGCATCCTCATGGAGGCTGGAAGCCCCTCTGTCCTCTGTTTTGAACTGAGTTAACAGAGACATAGGTGGTTAGTCTGAAACAGTTCATGCCAGTCAGGTCTCAAATTTAGATCTAATTCACCATCCATTTTTATATCCAGTGCATCTGGGATATCAGGTTTTTATATATGATGATAATAAATCTGTTTGATTGCAGATACCTTCTAGGCTTTTGGGGCAAGTTTGGGCTCAGTGGAAAAAGTGTGCTGAACTCAGGCTCCAGTGACTGGTTGCCATGGTTATGGGAGGAGAAAATCATGGCCAGAATGCTTTACTTTCCAAACCCTATATTACATCAACATTAAAAAAAAAAAAAAAACTAGTAGAGAAGTGATTTGATATAACTGAGAAGTCCTGACTTCACCTGGTGATTTGGGATTCACCTTATGGGTTTCACCTTCTGTTTTTCCAATTTTGAAGAAGCACATGAATGTCTCCCTGGTGGAGCTAGTTTGAATTGAGTTGGAATGGGTGAATGTGGGTCCATTTCCTATCCTGGCAGATGTACTACACTCCTCAGTTCTCATCCTTGGCAATTAACAATGGGTGTGAAGTGAGACTGGAGAAGGTAATGGCACCCCACTCCAGTATTCTTGCCTGGAAAATCCCATGGATGGAGGAGCCTGGTAGGCTGTGGTCCACAGGGTTGCTAAGAGTCGGACACGACTGAGCTTCTTCACTTTCACTTTTCACTTTGCATTGGAGAAGGAAACGGCAACCCACTCCAGTGTTCTTGCCTGGAGAATCCCAGATACGGGGGAGCCTGGTGGGCTGCCATCTATGGGGTTGCACAGAGTTGGACATGACAGAAGCGACTTAGCAGCAGCAGCAGTGAAGTGAGACAGTATGGAGTTCTTAAGTTAGACGGTATGGGTGACAAATGCCTACAATTTCCTGTGAAGGGTTCTATCCCTGAAAAAAGGGAACTGAAAATTCAAACAGATCAATTAGCAGTTGTTTTAAGCATACATTTTTGGACCCAAGGATGTTTGGCTAATTTTACAGTTGGCTTTAGTTGGAGTCATTATTGAATGTCTTCTGCCTAAATTATGCTGTATTCAAAATGTGAAAATTTTCATTTCATTTGGCAGCAGCCACTCAAGTGGAAAACTGAAAATCCCCAAACAGAAAATGAGCAAATATTTGTTCTGTCACAACTCAAGCACCTGGTGTTCTTTCCCACCCTGAACAAAATTATCCTGGCCTCCTAGCCAATGCATGCAGCTATTTTACAATATCCCAGGAGAAAGGCACCCCATGGGAACCAATGAGCTGATTATTTAATAATAAAAGACAAAAGTTTAAATAAGAGAGATATAAACGTCTTCACAAGAGTCACTGGAGCTCATCATGTAACTCAGGCCTGCTCACTGTTCTGAACATCATAGATTCTGGAATGCGGGGGCAC
Organism: Antilocapra americana; assembly: GCA_007570785.1. NCBI lineage: Eukaryota > Metazoa > Chordata > Mammalia > Artiodactyla > Antilocapridae > Antilocapra > Antilocapra americana. The sequence continues at coordinate 16,398,342 of ML663010.1, read as the reverse complement.
AGTTGAATGCACTTTGGTGGAGGCCCCCCACCCCCGATAGGATAGCTTCTTTCCCATTTAAATATCACATTTTGTTCAGTGAATTGATATTATGCAAGTTGAACTAAATGTGTGGACCAGAGGAAACTTCTAAATATCAGAGCATTTGCTTTCCTTTTCCCCATTTTATTTCATAATTGCTAATACTTTGATCACTGAGGAAAGCTTTCTTATCTCTCCTTGCTATTCTTTGGAACTCTGCAGTCAATGCATGTATCTTTCCTTTTCCCCTTTGCTTTTCACTTCCCTTCTTTTCACAGCTATTTGTAAGGCCTCCTCAGACAGCCATTTTGCTTTTTCGCATTTCTTTTCCCTAGGGATGGTCTTGATTCCTGTCTCCTGTACAGTGTCATGAACCTCTGTCCATAGTTCATCAGGCACTCTGTCTATCAGATCTAGTCCCTTAAATCTATTTCTCACTTTCACTGTATAATGATAAGGGATTTGATTTAGGTCATACCTGAATGGTCTAGTGGTTTTCCCTACTTTCTTCAATTTCAGTCTGACTTTGGCAATAAGGAGTTCATGATCTGAGCCACAGTCAGCTCCTTTACTATAATATTTCCTAATTAAAATTCATATACTGAAATCAGTAGCTTTAACTAAGTAGCAGGAAAATAATCTTCTTGAACAAGTTTGTCTTAAGAATTTACTAAAGGGGTAAGAAATTTCCCAGTTTCTAAATTAGTTCCTTTTTAGTTAGATTATTCAACAACCATTTACTTCTCCCAACAGGTAGTAGAGATACAAAATAAGGAAGACAGAGTAGTTTCTGGTTTCAAGAAATTTACACTTAAAAACTTTGAACAACTTTTTGTGCTGTCACAGAACTACAAAATTATTACCTTCACCCTGCTCAAGCCAGTTCATCTCTGTATATTTCACACAGGGTAATTTCATAGATAAAATTATATATTTTATATATCATAAATTATTATCATACTCTTACAAGTTATATATTATATAATTTTATGAAAAAGTTCTACATTATTTTCGTCTGTCCTAATGAAGTGACCTTAAATCCATCCATTATGGATATAAAAATAAATACGACATATATTTAAATTACCCCAAATATACATATAAAAGACTTCCTTCTTTTCTATACCCTCAGAATCTTTGGAAATTCTTCATCTTAAAGTTTGACTGACTCATCTACAAGCGATTTAAAATAATCCATGTTAATAACAAAAAGCCCCCAACAAATTTCAGATAGAATGAGGAAGGTGTATTTGAGTCCTCAGATAGGAAACTGATGGAAATAGAAGAAATTCTCCAGGAAGATTGTGGTTAAGAGCTTAAGTTTTGGAGTCACAAGCGAGTATTATACCCCACTGCATCACTAAATCATTGTGTGATCTCTGGCAACTGGCTTGACCTTTTTGAACTTAGAATTTGTTAAATAGGGGCTTAATACCGAACTCAAAGGATTGTTTTAAGTATCAAGCTTGGAATGCTCGTAAAACCTTTAGTACAGTGCTCGGCCGTGTACAGTGCCTGATACATGCTTACTGTCCCATTTGATGGATGAGGATACTGAGAACTAGAGAGGCTGCTTGCTTGCCTAAGATCACACAGCATGGTAGTGGCCTGAAGTCCAAAGCACTTGTATTCTATACACATGCATACAGAGGCAATTTCAGTTTTTCTTAAGTCAGGTACTTTCCCTGCTTGAACTCTTAAGCCTACACAGAGATCCCTGGAATTTTTGAACCTAGACAGGGTCCCTTCATTGCTTGTGTCTTTGGTGTTTCTGGGTATGAATGAGTGTGTTTGTGTCTGTATTCACAGATGCCCATGATTCCGGTTCCCATCCTTCAGTCCCTCCTAGGGGAGGGCAAGGGCCCTTTGTTCTGCATGGACTTTTTGATGGAAGTAGAGTCCTTCTGTTTAAGGAAAAGAGCAGTCAAACAAATTTATACTTGGCACTTTATAAATCATTTGAATTCAGAGACTTCATTAATGCTTTTTGCATAGATCTTTCAGAAGGATGTCTCAGGGTCTGAGAGACTTACAGGGAGTTTTTCCTGTAGATCAGTGGTTCTCCAACTTGACCCTGGCATAGAATCACACAAAGGGCTTTTTAAATCATGGGTCACTCAGTTTCACCCCCACAGTTGCTAATTTGGTGGGTCTGCAGCAGAACCCTAGAATTTGTGTTTCTAGTATGTTCCCAAGTGATGCTGACATTGCTTGCCTGGTAACCACACTTTTAGACCATTGCTTAGATCTTTAGACAAGAGTAACTATCTTGTAGAAGGATGACACTGGGCAAGCAGAGCTCAGCAGATGCAGTGTTTTCAGAATAAGATCAACTACCCAGAAAGTGCCAACAAAAGGAGACATACTTCTTCATAGATGAATTCATATATTTGGATAAATCATATGCTGATTTACTCTGACTAGTGAGACCTTTGTTGAAACATAAGGTTTTTTTTTTATCAGGTATAGGAAATTCAAATCCCATTTTCAAAGGAGAGACTTGCCTTAGACTGATGGGAAGAACACAGACTTTCACTCTCTGGGATCAAATTGTGGTCTGTATTTGCTTCAAAACTATGTATTTGCTTCAAAACTTTGAAGTTAGTTAATATTTCCAAGTCCAACTGGAAAATGGAGATATTAAAGCCTAATCTTGAAAGACTGTTTAAGGGCTTTACAGAGTGCTTATTTGACAGTAGGAATTGAATAAAATGCAGATATTTATGTTTAATTAAAAAAAATGGTAGTTTTCCTGTCATTTGACTTTAAAGTGCTGAATCAGAGAATATGAACCCATAAATGTCTCTAAACTAAACCTTTAAATACCTTTTCCCTTCCGGCTATCATTGCAAGTAAAATTCATACAATTCTATTTAAAAATCTTCATTGATTTAATGTCAAGATAAATAGGATTAGGGGTAGTATACTTCATTCAATTCAATATACATATATTGTAGGCAAATAGGTCCAAAGGAGTTAATTCTATGGGAAAGTGTTGTTTAATCATTCAAAGCTATGAAAACCCCCGTTGACCAATTGCTGACATTTTTGAGGGCTACAAAAATAAAACAAGCAACAAAAACAAAATATTGGCTGAAGGTTAGAACTTTAGATAAAAACTATTTGTAGGATTATATACAAAAAGTTTTCTATAATTTATTGGCAGTTTGTGGACTTTTCGAGATAATGTTTTCTTACATGTATTCGTTGTCTGATATAACTTCAGTAGCCAGTGTCCAGGTAAGAGGCAACTCTGCCCAGCTTCACTGACTGCATAGTAGACCATTTAAAACTGCTTTTCATGAATGGATGGCTAATGTATGTAAGTAACTTTCTTTTTTAACTTATTTATTTTGGGTGCTGTGGGTCTTCTTTGCCTCACTTGGACTTTCTCTAGTTGTGCAAAGCAAGGGCTACTTTCTAATTTTGATGTGTGGGCTTCTCATAGTGGTGGCTTCTCTTGTTGCAGAAAACTGGCTGTCAAGCTTGTGGGCTTCTGAGTTGTGGGACGTGGGCTTCGTTGCCCCACAGCATGTTTGATTTTCCCAGACCAGGGTTCAAACCTGTGTCCCCTGCACTGGCAGGCAGATTCTTAACCACTGACCACCACGGATAACTGTGTCAATTGGGTAAATGATCACATGACCTAAATGGTCAGAGCTATCGCTGACTTCTAAGACTTCATTATCCTTAAGTCGTGCAGGGTCAGTATAAAGGGAATGACATTGAACTCACTTATTTGTTCCTAATTAGGTAGCCCCTTGTGGGTGATTATAGCTTCATTGGATAACTGATCCTATTTGACAGCCATACAGTGGTTCTACTGTGACTCATCTGTGATTGCGTGGATTTCCGCAGTAGTCATAGAGAGAGTTGGAACAGATAACAAAATAAGTTGTCACCCTGGTTAACTTCTAGAGGGAGCTCAAGACATCACTTCCCACTTCTCCTCCTCCACTCAAAGATAAGCAAGTTGCAAATGAAGGAATAAATAGGTATTCTCAGGGATATGTGATTGAACATGAAGTTTAGGAGAAAATTTTAAGTGGAGAAACAAAAGAGTTTTCTCTAAGATACAAATATGACTCTTCCTTTCTGCTCATTCATAAGTTTCCTGTAGTTGGGTGGTTTAACATTGTCTTCAGTAGAACAGGATAGGGAATGGTTTTCTTAGGCCCATCTATTTCAGCTCTTGATACTTGTTTTGTATAATCATTCCAATATCTAAGTGCTGAGATCCACGAAGGCCAAACCAGTGTGTGATTCTGGAGGAGAGAGGCCAAGGAGAAAGCTGCTTGACTTCCCTAGAATGTACAGAATGTGACAAAGCATATGAAAAGGCTAAATGGAATACTAACTGGTGATATGGGGCCAAGGCTCATCTAATAACCATGGGCATCTATTTGGGCATATACCGTTTGAGAATATTCTGTATTTCTGGTAGCATAGTAGGGATTCAGGAGGTGAATAATGTCCTCCAATCTCTCTGTCTTATTAGAAGTAGGGCTTATCAAAAAAAAAAATCACATGGTACATCTGCCAACACATGTTTTAAAGTACATTTAAATGATGTATAAAATCAATGAATTTATATATATTGCTTATCTTTGCATAATAAAATTTTAGAAGGCTAAAGAAGCAACTGTTGACATTTATTGCTGCCCAGCAGCTTTTGAGTCCTGACTACTCCAGGCTCTGGGGGCAAAAGAAAGGCTTACTGTTCCTTGTACAAGTGTGTATGTGGGTGTGTGTACTAAGTGCTTCTATTCCTTTTCAGTAAATGTTATACACTGAAATGGTCATTGTTGTTATTTATAGGTTGTAGGTTGAGAAATGATTTATTTCTCTCTTTGAAAATACCTTTCTGTTTTCTGATCATTTTTTTTTTTTGGATCATCATGTATTACTTTCAAACGAAGCAAAGATAATTTCTATTCATTGTTTAATCCTTAAAACAACTAAGCCCAGGGCTCTCTGGGCTTTAGTTTCTAATCAGATTAAATAATTTGTCTATGATCTTATCTGGCAAAAACTGGGATTCAAATCTGCTTTTCTGACTCATTTTGCCATGCCAAACAGGCCTAATTATGACAAGAACAAAGACTTAGTGTCTTCTTAACGTCCACTGCCCCCAAAGACCCCACTAGTCATAGCGCCATTTCGTGATGTTTTCTTCCCATGACTCATTAAGATGAGTCCGTTTGAAGTCTGTGGATGCCTCTGAGTCAAAACTTGGGGAGAAAGGGCCTTGAAGAGGTACCACTGTGATGATACCAAAGGGCTGACCTTCTCTTACCTGTCTTATTCAGGGGGTTACATCCTTTACCTTTTAAAGTTCTGTTTCTCTGGGTACATTCCTAGGGACCAGAAAGACTCATTAGAATTCAGTCCCTACTGTCTGCAGAAAGGCAATTTACATGTGGCACCAGCTCAGACATGCTCCTTCTAATTCATTTGAAGGGTGCTGAAGGAGAGCAGCAGAGTTTACTATTCGCCTGCAGCCTCTCTGGTGCTCATTAAGGTGGCTTTATGGTCTCATTTTTGGTCCGGCTACTTTCCAGAAGGATTTACCAGAGTTCTTAGGGAGAGGCCACCATGTGAGGTGAGGGTGAGCCCAAGGCCCAGAATTGAATTTCTGCTTGTCAAAGGATGCTGCTCTCGAGGCAGGAATGGCCAGCACCTTGGACAGACAAGTACTGCCACGCCTGCCCCATGGCTGTGACCGCTAAGTGCTAATTGATTTCTTGGCTGAGTCTGCATATAGTTTCTGCACCCTTGGGCTTCCCTGAAAGCTCAGTTGGTAAAGAATCCACCTGCAAGGCAGGAGACCCCGCTTCAATTTCTGGGTCTGGAAGATCTGCTGGAGAAGGGATAGGCTACCCACTCCAGTATTCTTGGGCTTCCCTTGTGACTCAGCTGGTAAAGAATCCGCCTGCAATGAGGGAGATCTGGGTTCAATTCCTGGAGAAGGGAAATGCTACCCGCTCCAGTATTCTGGCCTAGAGAATTCCATGGACTGTACAGTCCATAGGGTCACAAAGAGTCAGACACGACTGAGTGACTTTCATTTCGCTTTCTTGGGCATGCTCATCACATCACTCTAGGAAGTTATACCCATTGACCATGCTTATCATGCAACCAGTTGAAACCTGTTTGCTGCCCCCAAAATAAAGCAGGCATGGAGCTGAGACCGTCTGTGTGTACATGCTTAGGGCACCATCCCCAACAGATTCATTTTATGTCCTTGTTCAAGTTTACAATGGTCCCAGTCATTTTTCTTTGTGCTCTACTTTTCTTGATCTCTTTAGCTTTTCTCATGAGGAACTAACCACAACATATCATTCGGGAATGATCTGATTAGAGCAGAGAAGAAAGAGTGGGCTGCTTACCTTCCTCAATCTCAGACGGTTCTCTATCTGTTGATGCAGCAGCATTTACCACCTCTTAGGACATTTGTTACTGTGGATCTGTGTCGACTCCACCCTGTAGAAGTGTTTAGAATAAAAAAAAGAATTCTTTTGGAACTCATTTGGAGGGTTATATTTTTATTCATATTAAATTTATTGTGAAGACCAGATTCATTGTTCAGCCTTTGGTCATCATTTGGTGCAGAATTCTGTGGTGAAACATGCTTTTTCTTCCTCAAAGCTTTTCTCACCCACAGGTTTGATGAGCAGCATCTTCTATCTTTCTTTATGAAGAATCCATGATATTTAGTGTTTCTACATCTCTGCATAAGAGGAGAGTACAGTAGGCCCTTCTCTTTCTCTATTAGTTTTATCCATTTTTCAGTTCTCAGCTGCTTTCTTTTTCTTGGAAGACTTTCTTAACCCCCAACTTTGTGACTTTTCCCAGACTTGTGACCTTGAATTGGTGATTCATCTGTGAATTGAAGGATTAAGCATTAGATGCTATTTAAAGTCTCAGGATGCTACCCTGGGCTAATTGGCAAACATCTTGGCTACATTTATTGCTTTCAGTTTAAAGTATCATATTGGCTTATCAAAAACGTTTCCTCTTATATTACTACAACAACATAGGTCTGCTCAGTTCTTAAACAAAACAAAACCAACAAACCCTGCCATAAGTACTAGAATTCTTTGTTATTTAAATCCACAGCAGGTTAAATAAGAACTGAGATAAAGGAATTGTTTATACATGGAAATTGTTTTCTGCTTATGGTACATTGATCCCTGATTACTCTTCCCCACCCTTCTTCTATCTTGCCTGTGTTGACTCTGGCGACTGCCTTGCGCTCGCTCTCTCTCTCTCTCTCTCTCTCTCTCTCTCTTTATATATGTATATATATAATATAAAATCTGTTCAACTGTTCTTTAAATTAAGATAGAGGAGATCAGTATTTTCCTTCCTAGGGGATGTGTCAACCATCATTAAAGATGCAGACAGCAAAACAGCAATTTGAGCCTCAGAGAGCAAGTTGGAAAAAAATAATTTACAGTTCTGTTTTTGCTGCTGGCATTACACTAAATCACACCCAGTCCCTTCATTTGTTAGGCACGCTTTCAGTCTGGGATCAGAACAAGTCTAACACTGTAGGTTCCCCCCGCCCTTTTTTGCAAATAGCATTTTTCAGAAACCTAGAGCCAAGAAAAAGAGAATGATGCCTGCACAGATGCAAATCCCTGATCTGTGCCTGGACCTCAGACCGAGGAAGGCAGGCAAGGCTGAACATGAGAGCATGACTCGTGGCAGTTGAGGGGAGAACAAAAGTCTTGTCTTTTTTCTCCTTTTCTTTTTCAGAAAGCCTCAATCAATACCCTGCTTATAACTGCACCAAGGGGCACAGGGGCAGAGAATCCAATACAAATGCATTAAAACCTTTTAAATTTGACACAGTACAAAGGCAGAAGTATTCTTGACATTGAATTTCTTGTATCAGGACAATTATTTCAAATTACCTGGGCTTGAGGACTTTTGGAATAGAAGGAGTTTATGTCAATTTAGCATTACCCTTTGTCTTCTCAAAATTTTAAGGTGTTTTTTAAATTAATATTTTATGATTTGGTTGACATTATCAACAATAATGAAACCGAATCCTCCTAAAACTGAATTCCCTTTCTGAGTTTATGATTAATCTTTGTATCCACAACTTGATTCCTTTTCTTTGTTCTGTCTGACTTCAATCCTATGCTAACTGACAGCTAAATCAATCAGAGGATTAAGATAGCCATCGTTGATAGCATCATTAATGCACTAAAATTGCTATCGTAGATATCACCATTAACTTCTCCAGGGCAAGATGAGCTTACAGATCGCTGAGCCACAGACCACCTGGCCTGAGAATCATAAACCAGAGACTCTGACTCCTGAAACTACAATTAAGAAATGTCACAGAAATGTCACTAGCTGATGATTAATCCCTGCCTCTTTGTTCTTTCTCTCTAAAAAACCCACAACTCAAATACTAAGTTAGAGTGGATCTGAGATTTCTCTCCCATTCCCTTGCTCAGTGTCCTGCAAAAATAAATCCTTACCTTGCTGCAAACACCTGCTATTGGAATTTAGCTTCCAGCACCACGTGCACATGAGTGCTTGTTCAGTAACAATGGTAATGTTGCTTTGAAAGTTCCACGGGCCTTTGATATAGAATTTGGAAGTCAACTGTGCCAATTTTACCTATTTTGCAAATGCAGATTTTGAAGTTTAGGAAGGAGAATACCTTGCCAATTCCTGGCAGAGTTGGGACTAGCAAATTTCTGCTGGGTCTCAGTCCAGATTGGGCCACGGGGTAAATCCTTTCCAATCTGACCACATCTGCATGAGGTCCTCACGTGTCTAGTCGTTGCTGCCATGGATATCTCACAGTTAAAAGACCAGGAGCCCTGGACGGCTGGGTATCCTGTCACAAGCAGGAAGTGTTAGCTCTCACAGGTTTAGACCTTGATTCATGGGTGTGTTCTGAAATAAACATTTTTTAGACAACAAGCCTCATAGCTTAAGAAGGAGAAAAAAAGAAAAAACAAAATGACTTGGAGGGAATAACAACACATAGAAACAACAAGTGAGCAGGTTGCTTTGAGGATGTCAAGGTCACTTCGAAGTGTTTAGATATAGTTCATTTATTGTGAATGCTCAGATGCTTTTTCTTTTGACATTTATCCTAGTCCATCTCTTCCCTTTTGATAGTGTTGATTGATTATTGGTATATTATCCAGTGCAAATATGAGTAAATGAGGTCACTCACTACCCATTTCTGTTTTCAGAAGAAGAAAGTGAATTTTTCAGTGATCAGTTCCCTTTCATTCATTTTGTTCTCTCCCTCACATTGTAATTCTTTGCCAGATTCCATGATATGCAATGCTGGTTTCTCCATACATTAAGATATTATTTTTCTTTGCCTTAATCAAGTGTGTAAGTTTAGCATTAGCAGCACTGCCTGCAAACCAACTAAGCCATCCTCCTTGTCTTCCTTTTCATATTTTCAGTTCTGAGTGACTGTTCTTGGTTCCCAATCAAGAACAGCGACAAGTGTCAGGACTGACAGAACAAACCAAAAAGAGATCCACAGCCACCTCCTCCGTGGGTGCTGGCTCCTGAGATGAAAGCTGAGGCAGCTAAGAGTTGCCTTACCGCTTTGACTGCTCCCTTCACGGGCAGAGAGCTCAGCAGATCAGTGAGCCTCTTCCTCTGTGGCCACGGTATTCACCTCCGCTCCTTCACTTTGCTCCCCTGTAGACTTTAGTGCTATGAAACAAAGTTTTCCTAACACCAGGGAACTGCTTTCCTCCCTCTGAAGCGAGAATCCAAAGGAAGGAAAGGCTCAAACCGGGCCCCACAGAACCCCTCGTGGTGGCCTCAGCATCTCTGTGGTGTCCTTTTTTGTTATTCGAAGTGAGAGTGCTGCTTTGTTGAAGTAAGTGAGGGGAGTTGCTGAGAACTCAGTTTCTGCCCAACTCCCTTTTTAGGGTTCTGTGGATTCGAGGACAGAGCTTCAGCAGAGCCTTCTAAAGATTACTTGCTGAGTCATGTCCGATTCTTTTGCGACCCATGGACTGTAGCCTGCCAGGCTCCTCTGTCCTTGAGATTTCCCAGGCAAGAATACTGATGTGGGTTGTTGCCATTTCCTTCTCCAGGGAACCTTCCTGAGCTGGAGACTGAACCCCCGTCTCCTGTGTTGCAGGTGGAATCTTTACCACTGAGCCACCTGAGGAGCCCCATCAGCTCCCTAACCTTCTGTGATCCACATTGTTGCTCACAATTATCTTATTGATGTGAAAGGTAAAGGAGTGCGTGGACCTTCTGGACTTGCTTTGGGAGCTCTAGAGCTGACAAGACAGTAAAAATGCAGTTTCTCTCATGAAAATCAGGATTATTTTTGTATAGGAGACTCCTTTGTAAATTCTCCTCAGTCATTTGTCACAGCAAGAGTCATTGGTAGTAAAATGAGTACAGTTCTTGTGCAGAGTTAACCTTTTAAATGTCAGGGTTTTAACGATATCAGAGATAAATAAGTAGTTTGAGGAAAGGAGAAACTTAGAAAATTGACAGAGCACAAAGAATGATGACAATAGTTTTATTCCAAGTTAGAATTTTGTTTTCCTGAGGCCTGCAGTTGAGAGTCCAGCTTTGTACAGACTACCGTCATTGACAGATTGGGACATAATGATGTTTACTGAAATGTATGTATACACTTAATATCATAGACAGCAGTTTTCTTAGTTTATACTTGGACAGAGATCAACTATTTAATCCCTACTTATTCTCCATCTCTACCTGGGCATTGACACACACACACACACACACACACACACACACACACACACACACACA
>ML663010.1:16374371-16387130 GCA_007570785.1 Antilocapra americana | reverse complement strand
CAGAAATTTTGAGTGACTTTCATTCACTATTTGTGTGACATTGGTTTTCAGCGGGTGTTTCTCAGCTCCTGCCTCAATGCACAGGGTGATACAACCTCAGCTCTACTATGAATACTTCATACCTAGACCCAGTATAATAATATGAATTGATTTTATACTATCAGAAACCCCGAAACACATGCCATATTCCACTCCTATTTAAAACTCAGAATCGTATTTGTAGTCTCAATGAGGCTAACTTTTTCTCTTCAAAGACTCTGTGGTAAAGATATCCAGTCCTGATTTGCTGTCTTCTCTATCTCTTTCCAAATCCCAAAGTTTCTCCTTGCCTAATAATTTCCATATACAATTCTGCCTTCTCTACTTCCTAGATATATAATCTCAGTTACCTTCTCTAAAACTATGAAGTCTCACTGGATAAATGAGAAGGGCAATACCAGCTTCAACACAGTAGTGAGTATGAGATGGTCATTGTATTTGGCAGAGAGACAGTGTTCAATAAATATTAGTCTTACTCTTTCTCTTCCGCATCCTCTGATTGTGAAACATGTCATAAGGAGACCAGAGGGTTTGTAGGACAAAAGGACCAAGACACCTTCTCTTGGTTAGTCCCAGGAATATTCCTTCTCAGAATATTGCCATAATTCAGGACCATAGATAGTCCTTTAAAACAGATGCTGATTTATTTGTTTCAATTACTTACATCATGTATACACACAATGGGGCTTCCCTTGTGGCTCACATGGTACAGAATTTGCTTGAAATACAGAAGACCTGGGTTTGAGAAGGAAATGGCTACCCACTCCAGTATTCTTGCCTGGAAAATTCCATGGACAGAGGATACAGTCCGTGGGGTTGCTGAGAGTTGGACATAACTGAATGACTAACACTTTCACTTCCATACACGAAACAGTAGGCTAGGGGCTGTAAAGAGAGGAGGCTTGTGCCCTCAAGTAATGTACAGTCTGAAAGGGATAGGCAGACACATAAACACAACATATTAGAAGAAATTTTAAAAGTGCAGAATTATCCTAAATAGTCCACAAAGAACTGTTAGAATGAATAAATTAATTCAACAATTGCAGGATACAAAGCTCACAGAAATCAGTTACATTCCGGTGCAAGTAACAATGAACAATCCCCCAAAGGAAATTAAGAAAACAATTTCATTCACAATGACATTAAGAAAATACTTGTAAGTAAACTTAACCAAGGAGGCTTATGTTGCTAAAGGAAATTAGGGAAGGAAAAAAAATAACTTGAGAGACATCTTGTGTTCATGATTTGAAAGACTTAATATTGTTTAGATATCAATTCCATTCAAAGCACTCTAAAATTTTTGCATGATTTATCTAAAAATCCTATCTACATTTGTTTTCTCAGAAATAGAAAAGTCCATTCAAAACTCATAGGAAATCTTAAAGAACCCCAAATTGCCAAAACTGTCTTGATAATGAGCAGAGTTGGAAGATTCGTAACTCTTGATTTAAAAACTTAACTTTTTGTTTGTTTGTTTGTTTTTTCCCCTCCCTTTTATTGTTTTTGTCATACAACGCCATGATATCACCATGGGTTTACATATGCTCCACCTCCAGAAACCCCTCCCTCCTCCCTCCCTCCTCCCTCCTCCCCAGGAAATCTCGATGCACCAGCCCCGAGCATCAATCCTGGGCTGGCGATTGATTAGACATATGATAATTAACATGTTTCAATGCCATTCTCCCATATCATCCCACCCTTTCCCTCATTCACAGAGTAGACGAGTCTATTCTATACATCTGCATTCCTTTTGCTGTCTCGCATGTTGGGTTCTCGTTACTGTCTTTCTAAATTCCATATATATGTGTTAATATACTGTATTGTTGTTTTTGCTTCTGGCTTACTTCACTCTGGATAATGGGCTCCAGTTCGGTCCATCTGAGTAGAATTGCTTCAAATGAATTTTTTTTTAATGCTGAGTAATATTCCATTGTGTATATGTACCATAGCTAAAAATCTACAAGCAATAAATGCTGGAGAGGATGTGGAGAAAAGGGAACTCTCCTACACTGTTGGTGGGAATGCAAACTAGTACAGCCACTATGGAAAACAGTGTGGAGGTTCCTTAAAAAGCTGCAAATAGTCCTGCCATATGACCCAGCAATCCCACTGCTGGGCATATACACCGAGGAAACCAGAATTGAAAGAGCCACGTGTACCCCAATGTTCATCGCTGCATTGTTTACAATAGCCAGGACATGGAAGCAACCTAGATGCCCATCAACTGATGAATTGATTTAAAAACTCAACTTTAAAACTAATCAAAACAGTGTGGTACTAGCACAAGAGTAAGCATATAGAACAAAGGAATAAAATAGAAAACCCAGAAATAAACTTTGATGAATACGATCAAATGATTTTAGATAAGGGTGCCAAAGCCATCCAATGGGGAAAGGAGTCTTTGCAACAGATGGTGCTGGGGACATTGGATATCCACATGCAAAAGGATGGAGTTGAACTCATACCTTATACCGTATACAAAATTACACTCAAAATGGATAAACAATCTAAATGGAAGACCACAGAATAGTAAATTCTTAAAAAATGGGGGAAAATGTTCATGACATTGAGTTTTGTAATAATTTCTTGGATGTGACACCACAAAACAAAGGCAACAGAATGAAAAATTGAGCTTCATCAAAATTAAAACTTTGGTGCATCAAAGAACACCATCAACAGAGTGGAAAAGCAATCCATGTAATGGAGAAATATTAGAAGATAATATGTTTTATAAGGGATTAATAGCTAGAATACACGAAGAACTCCTATATAATTCAACAGTAAGAAAACAACCCAACTGAAAAATGTACAAAGGACTTTGGTAGACGTTTCTCCAAAGCAGACATACCGATGGCCAGTAAGCACACGAAAAGATGCTCAGTGTCATTAATCTTTAGAGAAATGCAAATGAAAACCATAATGAGATAACATTTCATGCCTATTAGAATGGCTGTTACCAAAACAAAACCAGAGAATACAAGTGTTAGTGAAGATGTGGAGGATTATGCATTGCTCTTAAGAGTGTAAAATGGTTCAGCTGCTGTGGAAAATACTATGGTGATTTCCCCCAAAATTAAACAAAGAATCACCATATAATCCAGAAATTCTACTTCTGGGTATTTCTGTACTCAAAATAGCTAAAAGCAGAGACTCAAACAGGTATTTGCACACCCATATTCATAGCAACCTTATTCATCATAAACAAAAGGAGGAAATAATTCCAGTGTTCGCTGATGGATGAATGGATAAATGTGGTGGTGGTGGTGGTGGTGTGTGTGTGTGTGTGTGTCTTTACACACATCCAGTAGAATATTATTCATTCTTAAGAAATTTTGACACATGCAGTGACATGAATGAACTTTGAAGATGTTATGCTAAGTGAAATAAGCCAGACACAAAGGGCAAATGTTATGATTCCAGTGATATGAAGTACCTAGAATAGTCAAATTCACAGAGACAGACAGTGAGTAAAATTGTGGTTGCCAGGGAGTGGAGGAGGGGGGAGTGAGAACTTATGTTTTAAGAGTACAGAGTGTCAGTTTGGGATGATTAATAAGTTCTGGAGATGAATGTATTTAATGCTATTGAAGTATATACTTAAAATGGTTAAAGTGTAAAATTTATTTTTTTGCATAATTTAATATAATAAGAAGTGCAATATGAAAGATATAATAAGGTCTTTTGGAAACAAATGACATATTAAGGGTGTCAGCAATATTTCTTCAGTTCAGTTCAGTCGCTCAGTCATGACTAACTCTTTGTGACCCCAGGGACTGCAGCATGCCAGCCTTCCCTGTCTATCACCAACTCCTTGAGCTTGCTTAAACTCATGTCCATTGAGTTGGTGATGTCATCCAACCATCTCATCCTCTGTCCTCCCCTTCTCCTCCTGCCTTCAATGTTTCCCAGCATCAGGAGCTTTTCTAATAAGTCAGTTCTTTGCATCAGGTGGCCTAAGTATTGGAGTTTCAGCTTCAGCATCAGTCCTTCCAATGAATATTCAGGATTGGTTTCCTTTAGGATTGACTGATTGCATCTCCTTGCATTCAAAGGGACTCTGAAGAGTCTTCTCCAACACCACAGTTCAAAAGCATCATTTCTTCAGTGCTCAGCTTTCTTTATGGCCCAACTCTCACATCCATACATGACTACTGGGAAAACCATAACTTTGACTATATTACTTTGTTGGCAAAGTAATGTAATACTTCTTAGAGGAGGCATTGTTTGAAGAGAATTTTGAAAGATTGCTGGAAATTTTTTGATCAATATAATTGGATCCCAGAAATTTCAAAACGGATTAGGCCACACTCTTTCCTATGTTCAACAAATATTTACTGAGCATCTACTAAGTACGAGGCATTGTGTTGAGGCATTGTGTTTAGGCATTGTGTTTAGGCAGGACTTCCCAAGTAGTGCTAGAGGTAAAGAACCCACATGCCAATGTAGGAGACAGAAGAGATGCGGGGTTGATCCCTGGGTCAGGAAGATACCCTGGAGGAGGGCATGGCAACCCAGTCCAGGATTTTTGCCTGGAGAATCTCATGGACAGAGGAGTCTGGCAGGATACAGTCCATGGGGTCACAGAGTCGGACACACACATTGTGTTTAGGCATTGGAGATTCCATAGAGCAGGAGTCCCCAACCTCCAGGATCTAATGTCTGATGATTTGAGGTGGAGCTGATGTAATGATAATAGAAATAATGTGTACAACAAACGTAATACACTTGAATCAGCCCCAAACCATACTGCCTACACAGCTTCCCAATCCACAGAAGAATCGTCTTCCATGAAACTTGGTCCCTGGTGCCAAAAAGGTTGGGAACTGCATTTGTGGAGGACAAAACAGCCCTAAATCTCAACCACAAAGCTTATGTTCTAATGTGTGTGTGGTCGGGGATTCGGGGTGGGGTGGGATGAGTTGGTTAATGGGAAGGAAGTAAGTTTAGTAGAAAGAGGACAAATGGGAGAAGGCTTTGAATCCCAGCCTAAGGAATTTAGACTCTGCGGAAACACTAGGTATTTCTTTGTGGATATAATGTAAAATATGAATTAGCTAATATGAGAAAGATCAGATGAAGACCTGTTGAAATGAATGGGCTACACTAAGTTAGAAGTAATGAAGGCTTGGACTAAGGAAATGGCTGTGGAAAATGGAACGTATTTGAAAGGTGAAATCAACTAAGAATGGCAAGTGGACAGACAGAATGGGTTAAAGATGAAAAAGACATATTTTTTGCCTGGATGCCTGGGAAAAATCAGGTATCCAACCCCTTAAGTAGAGCCTCTTCCTTGGATAGTCAATAAGATCCTGGAAGAAAGCTCAGTCATTTATAATAATTGACGAAAATAAGTTAGCATGAAGTCCTTTCTGTAAATTTCAGGATAGGATCAATGAAGATCTCTCCAGAATTTTATGAGGTTCTATTATTTAACTACCATTTATTATGTTAAAAGTTTAGTTCTTTGACTCTTCCCACATGTCTTGTTACTTCTCTTATTGTACGGTTGAAAACGTCTTGAGTAAGTAAAAATGTATTTGCTGAAGGTAAGTTTATTTCATTTGAAGTACTTGATGACTGACTCTACAAATGTAGTGATATCATAGTTTCATCAAGATGACAGATTGATCAGGGAATTGTATTTGACTTTTGCATGATAATTAGGTAATTTATTTAATCCACCTCTGGGAACATGATTTAGATAAGAAAATATTGAATTCAGATCAGTCCTGTTTATGATATCACACAGTGTGCTTGCTTAATGATTTAACAGCCAAGCCATGCTAAACAATTCAGTCTTTTAAAGAAGCTGTGTAAGATGAATGTTAATATAGTCTTATAATTGCCTTTCAACTGTTAAGGAAAATGCTGATTAAAGTTTACATTATGGTTCCTTGTAGAGATGGGTAGAAATTAAATATATATTTATAAATATTTTAATATTATAAGCCATATCCAAGCAATCAATTTGAGCAGCAGAATAAATATGTCCTCCATTACTTTAAAGGTTCATTGTTTATTCAGAAATGTCCTTGGAGTGTCACCTGCTCAGATCCATTCCTCTGGCTCTTTTCCAGTGGGTTTCTTTGGTTAGTGGCTCACAGTGGTACCACTGACCCTATGGGTGCAAGAGGCAAATGTTAATAGCTATGAGTCACTACTTAGTAGATTTTGAATTAGTAAAAATGAGCACCCGAGTGGGAGCCAAGGGGCCTGATTCTAATCTTGATTTGGCCTCTGTTTGATCTTGGAGAAGGTTATAAAATTTCTTGGCCTCAATTTTCCTACTTCAAAATGGAGGAGTAGAAGACCTCTCTGACAAAGTATAAGCTTTGTGTATTGTGACTCCAAACAGCCAGGTCACAGCTGAGAAGAGATAGCTGTTGCAATTAAAGTTAACCCATTAGGACCAAGTTCACATCCAGTAGTTGGTTTCAGACTTACACTTTTAAGCCCCCAGACTACAGACTCCCTTATTTCAGGGACTAAATTCTTTTTCATCTCTGTATTCCTGGCTCTTGTTTCACAATATGCACTCGTCTGAGTTTCATTCGATAATTTATTGAGTATCTTCTTTGTGCTCAGTAGTTTAGCCAGTGATTCACAGAACCTCCTTTTATTCCAGGCTCTGGAATAAAACTGTGTGGTCTCTTAACATGAAACTGGCTTGGCATTTACAAGCTGAACGACACTGGGCAAGGTAAGTTCTCTGTGCCCCAGTTTTCTTATCTGTGAAATGGAAGCAATAAAATATCTTATTAGGCAGTTATTATGAGGATTAAATGGCATGATTTGTGTAGTTTTTGACATAGTATATGGCACAGTGCGTGTGTCCTCAGTTGCTAGGGCTCCTCTGTCCATGGGGTTGTCCAGGCAAGAATACTGGAGCAGGTTGCCATTCCCTTCCCCAGGGGATCTTCCAGTCCCAGGGATCAAATCCACGTCTTCTGCTGGGCAGCTGGATTCTTTACCACTGAGCCACCAGAGAAACCCATAAGGCACAGAGTAATTGCATAATGATTTTTTTGTTGTGATGGTGATGAGGAGGGAGCAGAAGGATCGGGATAAGAGGAGGAGAGATGCCTGAGGAGCACAGTGAATGTTTATTGAGTGAATGCAAGTCTTTAACTATATATCTCCATCTGTATGCTAGATCTGCCCTAGTGTTTTCTTGATTTTGTCACCTGAACCGATAGTCTTCTAGACGCATGCTTTCTTCATTTAATATATGAGCAAGTGCCCTTCATGGTCAATTTTGTCCTCCTTGGTTTTTATTTCTACTTCCTTTTTTAAAAAAAAAATCAGAATTGTATTTGTACATGTTTTAAAGAGGCAAAAATTACAATGTACCTAACAATTCTTGTTATGAAAACAACCCTTCCTGTGTATCCTATTCTACAGAAGCAGCCAGTTTAACTCTTCTGGCTGATTCTTTTGAATCATGTATTTTGAAAATGTGCTTTTATTGCTGTTCCTGGATAGTCCACTTTTAAGCACAATCTATCAATTTTCCATGATGGAAGATGGAGATTTAGCTGTCTTTGCCCACTGCCACCTCGCATGTGCATGCACACCTCATCTCTTCACCGCCCCCAAATCTACCCTGAGAACTGTACTTGGGCCCCAAGGCAGTGTTTACACGATTTTGAATGGTACACATTATTCATAGCTGAGCCATGTCATGTACGTGATTTCTTTTCCTTTCCTACACAACATTTTTTTTTCTTTGGACTTAGTAATTATTGTTTTTGGTTTATGTTGTTTCATAATTGGCTTATTTTTCTGTGACTCAGTAGTTGAGCATCCCTACACTCTTCTTCCATTGGGTAAATTTCCTTTGAATATGGTCAGACACATTAAGAATTAGTTTTAGTCTTCCTCCTTGACATAATTTTCCTAAAGCCTTTTGGCCAGTTTGCTGCTCAGCTGTTGCCTTAGGGCAGTTTCCCAGCTGGTGCAGTGGTGAAGTATCTGCCTGCTATTGCAGGAGATAAAGGAGACACGGATTCCATTCCTGGGTTGGGAAGATCCCCCAGAGGAGAAAATGACAACCTGCTGCAGTATTCTTGCCTGGGAAATTCCATGGACAGAGGAGCCTGGTGGGCTACCGTCCATGGGGTCACAAAGTGTGGGGCACAACTGAGCAACCAAGCATGCACATTGCATTAGGAATCTGTTTTCACTATTACTCTACTATTCCTGTGCCCTCTCTTTCACTAATTCCTGTGTTCCTTCTTCTTGCTTTACTTTATAATTTTGGTGAGATGTGGCCTCCACTACTTTCTTGAGGAAGAGACCTTGGGAAGCAAATTTTTGAGATCTTGCATGTCTAGAAATGTGTTCATAATATTCTCAAACTTAATTGATAATATGGTTAGATGTACAGTTCTGGGCTGGAAATTGATTTTTCCTCAGAATCTGGAGCATTACTCTGTTCTTTCTTTGGCTTCCAGTGTTGGACTGAGAAGTCTGAGTCCAACTCTGCAGCCCCTTGGATGGTAGCCTGCCAGGCTCCTCTGTCCCTGTGTCTCTCTAGGCAAGAATACTGGAGTGAGTTGCCATTTCCTTCTCCAGGGGATCTTCCCAACCCATGGACTGAACCCTGGTCTCCTGCGCTGCAGGTGGTTTCTTTATGGTCTGGGCCACCATGCATGCCACATTGAGAAGTCCAGAGCTATTCTGTTTCCAAAATATTTGCAGGAGGGTGTATTTTTCCCTCACTGGAAGCTTTTTGGATATGTTCTTTACTCTCTGTGTTCTCAAACTTAATAACAATATGTCTTGGAATGGGTCTGTTTTCATTTGATTGCAGCCATGAAATTAAAAGACGCTTACTCCTTGGAAGGAAAGTTAGGACCAACCTAGATAGCATATTAAAAAGCAGAGACATTACTTTGCCAACAAAGATCCATCTAGTGAAGGCTATGGTTTTTCCAGTAGTCATGTATGGATGTGAGAGTTGGACTATAAAGAAAGCTGAGTGCCAAAGAATTTATGCTTTTGAACTGTGGCACTGGAGAAGACTCTTGAGAGTCCCTTGGACTGCAAGGAGATCCAACCAGTCTATCCTAAAGTAAATCAGTCCTGAATATACATTGGAAGGACTGATGCTAAAGCTGAAACTTCAATACTTTGGCCACCTGATGTGAAAAGCTGACTTGTTTGAAAAGACGCTGGTGCTGGGAAGGATTGAGGGCAGGAAGAGAAGGGAACGACAGAGAATGAGATGGGTGGATGGCATCACTGACTCAATGGACGCGAGTTTGGGTAAACTCTGGCTCCAGCATTATGGAAGGAAGAGGCAGAAGCAGGAAAAAAGACTGAGGCCTCAATATTCAATATGAATACTTTTACTCCCCATGGCCCTACTTCCAGATGGTAATCCTGAATTAACCATTCTTGAATTCACTCAGTCCAGACAAACCATGTTTTAGCATTTTCAGAGAATAAATCTTACCTTTAAGACTTTATATTTAGATTAGAAAAAATCTTGAGACCTAACTACTTTTTAAAACACTTTTCAACTAAATTTTCTTTCTTTTCTTTTTTTAAAAATCGTAACTCTACCCTTATTTTCAAAATTATCTTTTGCTTTCTAATTGTTGAGCCTTTTGGAGGCTCATGAGGTATAAATGGTGTGCTTCTTGCTGTCTCCTACTGCTGGCTGAATTCTGCCCCCTCTCCCCACCCCCCTCATTCTGCTAAATCAATTATCTTTCATGCATCCACTCAACAGATTCTAAATTTCACATAATTTTATTGCCATTGCCTGTTCTTCCACGTCATTTGTCCTTGTGAGCTATGTCTTTTAAATATCTAATTAATGTTGTTTAAATAGGGTTTTAGGAGTGGGTAGAGACTGTTGCTCGAGTTCAGTCTGTTGTTTAAATTGGTAGACCAAGTATGTATTCTTTCCTTAGAGTTGGATTCAACCCACAAGTCTCTTCACAGCAGCCTCTGCTTGCATAGTTCTCTCCTAAGACATCACACCCTTGGAAACTACTCCTTACAAATTCCTTTCACTTTTGGACATCATAACATTATAATTTTCTTAACATCTTCTGTGGGACTCAGACCAGATGCTGACATGGAATCTATCTTCATTTAGCACTCTCATCTGCTCCAGACTTTTCTCCAGGTGGTGAATGTCAGTGACAGGGTCTGTATTTCAACACTGGCTAAAAGGAAAACCATGGTAGTTAGGATTATGGTTTTTTTGTTTTTAATAGAAATAAATTTTATACAATTGGAGGGTAACTGCTTATTTGATAGAATTCAGCTCTGTCAGTTTGGACTCTTTCTGGACTTAAGAGAGAAAATACACAATTTACATTGCTTGAAGTTTTTATTAGTTCACAATATTAAAAGGTTTAGGTAATTCTGGTGTCAATCTTGGTTTATTTCAGGGGCTCAGATAATATCAGAATTTTTTTCTCTTTAATTAAGCTTCCTTGAATCAGTTTGGAAATGATTGGTCATGAATTTAAGAAAGGAATTCATGACAATAAATAATGATAATGTTAAAAATAATAAAATATATATTATGTATTGATATTATGTTTTTAAAGTAAGTATAATACATAATTCGTAGCATGTACTTAATAAGCTATTAACATTATTATTAGTGCTAGTCATCCTATTACTATAGCAACCTTTGCAGCAACTCTTTGTGGTGTGGCTACAGTTATATCATTTTGTAGTTCAGAAAACCAAGGTACAAGATAGTGCAGTTCAGTTCAGTCACTCAGTTGTGTCTGGCTCTTTGCCACCCCATGGACTGCAGCACGCCAGGCCTCCCTGTCCATCACCAACTCCCAGAGTTTGCTCAAACTCATATCCATTGAGTCGGTGATGCCATCCAACCACCTCATCCTCTGTCGTCCCCTTCTCCTCCTGCCTTCAATCTTTCCCAGCATCAGGGTCTTTTCTAATGAGTTAGTTGTTTACATCAGGTGGCCAAAGTATTGGAGCTTCAGCATCAGTCCTTCCAATGAATATTCAGGACTGATTTCCTTTAGGATCTCCTTGCAGTCCACGGGACTCTCAAGAGTCTTTTCCAACATCACAGTTCAAAAGCATCATTTCTTCAGTGCTCAGCTTTCTTTATGACCCAGCTCTCACATCCATACATGACTGCTGGGAAAACCATAGCTTTGACTATTCAGACCTTTGTCAACAAAGTAATGTCTCTGCTTTTTAATATGCTGTCTAGATTCAGTTCAGTGGCTCAGTCATGTTTGGCTCTTTGCGACCCCACGGACTGCAGCACGCCAGGCTTCCCTGTCCATCACCGACTCCCGGAGCTTGCTCAGACTCATGTCCGTTGAGGTGGTGACGCCATCCAACCATCCCATTTCTCCCAAGGAGCAAGCATCGCTTAATTTCATGGCTGCAGTCACCATCTGCAGTGGTTTTGGAGCCCAAGATAATAAAGTCTGTCACTGTTTCCCCATTTGCCGTGAAGTGATGGGACTGAATGCTGTGGTCTTAGTTTTCTGAATGCCGTGTTTTAAGCCAACTTTTTCACTCTCCTCTTCCACTTTCATCAACAGGCTCTTTAGTTCTGCTGTGCTTTCTGCCATAGAGTGGTGCCATTAGCTTATCTGAGGTTATTGATATTTCTCTGGCAATCTTAATTCCAGCTTGTGCTTCCTCCAGCCCGGCATTTCGCATGATGTACCCCACATTTACAACTTAAATAAGATAGTAAACTTGTCCAAAGTTGCAGAGCTATAAAGTAACAAAGCTGAGGTTTGAATTGAGAACTGTTTTCAGAATTGAAGACTTAGTGTCAAGGCACCAACGAGTATAAGAACAGTAGTCTCCTTTGTTGACATTCATACACTGAAGAAACAGGCTCATTTTATTTCATTTGCCCATCCCAGTGTATGCAGACTGGTGGTATTGTTCCTCTAAGGAGACAGGAAGACTTGAGTTTTCAAGCATTTAGGTGATTTTCCCAAGCTATCCTTCTTTCCATGGCGGAACTAGGAGTTGGACTCAAGTTGCATTTTCTCCTTCCCTACACTGTGCTACTTCTATGCTGAACTGATGTTTTTAACTTCAGATGAGCATCTCATTGGCATAGCATTTGTAGCATTTTTAATCCTTATTAATAGAGGAGTTCTCGGTGATGGCTTATTTTATTGTTGTCTGCTTGACAAAACTAAGCAAGCTGGAAGCTTACGAGAGACAGCAGAACATGAATTGACTTTCTAGCCTTTTTGAGATATTGTTGTACCTGGCTTCCAGCAAAAGATCAGGCTAAGGCAGGACTCATGGGGAAAGGGCTGTCAATAAGAAAGTTTACCTGATTTCAAGAGGTTTGGTGTAAGGAACAGAGTCTGGCATTCTGTAGGGCATCTTTGTTATTAGATTCCCAAGAGGCCCAGCATGGAGAGGATATCTGAGTTTACACATTGGGTAGGCTTGGATTTGAATCCTGGTTTTGCTATTTATTGGGCTTCTCTGATGGCTCAGTCGATAGAGAATCCGCCTGCAATGCAGGAGACCCAGGTTCCATCCCTGGGTAAGGAAGATCTTCTGGAGAAGGAAATGGCTACCCACTCCAGTTATTCTTGCCTGGAGAATTCCATGGACAGAGGAGCCTGGTGGGCTACAGTCCATGGGGCCGTAAAGAGTTGGACACAACCAGGAGGCGAAACTAAGATGGCGGAGGAATAGGACGGGGAGAACACTCTCTCCCCAATAAATATACCA